>JACYFF010031958.1:80463773-80485161 GCA_017589665.1 Selenicereus undatus | reverse complement strand
ACACTACCCCCTAAGCCCTAAACCCCAAACCCTAAACCCTAAACCCTGAACCCTAAACCCTGAACCCTAAGCCCTAAACCCTAAACCCTAAACCCTAAACCCTAAACACTATCCTCTAACCCCTAAAACCTAAACACTACGCCCTAAACCCTAAACCCTAAGCCCTAAACCCTAAACCCTAAACACTACCCCCTAAACCCTAAACACTAACCCCTAAACCCTAAACCTCAACCCTAAACACTACGCCCTAAACCCTAAACCCTAACCCTAAACCCTAAACCCTAAACCCTAAACCCTAAACCATAAACCTTCAACCCTGAACCCTAAACCGTCAACCAATTTAGTATTGTTCATTTCCTAATGTGACATTGTTCATGGACAAAGTTAGAATTGTTCACTAATTGTGTTTTTTTTTTTTTAAAACCAAAACACATTAACCCTAAACCCTAAACCCTACCATAAACCATAAACCTAACCCCTGAACCGTAAACCCTAAACCCTAACTTAAACCCTGTACAAAACGACATCAAATTATTCTTCATTAAAGTACACAAATAGGAATGAATATTTAATACAATAATAATATAGCATATCATTCACCATTTTAGGATTGTTCATTTCCTAATGAGACATTATTCATGGACGGAGTTGCATTTCCTAACTAAACTTCTTTTATCAAGACACATACACAATTTCATTGCAAATCGAGTCAAATAATACAACACATAATTTCAAAGATATACTAATATTTCTAACAATCAAATATAAAAAAATTCAATATAATCAATTACATATGTAAACCATATCAAACGAGATCTAGTTTAGGAAAATCCGCATTAAAACCATAGTATAAGTAATATTTATAACCAAACTATGCATTATTATTACAAGACTGATTACATGCTGAGTTTATTGGCGTTTGACCAATAACTGATTGAAATATCATTGGTGTCAAGCCTCCAACGGATCTTGGATCAGCATAATATGATGAACAATATCCAACTGGAGTAATTGTACTCTACAACAGAGAAGAAATTTAAAATAAGAAAATGTTACATGTAGAACAATATCAAGTAAATCCCAATATGACCATATCACTAGATCAACTCACCTGACGAAGAGTTTGATCATTTGAATTGGAATTGGACAACATGTTCAATGTAGACACAACATTGCCTTCAGGATTTGCTCCACCATAAGGTACATCCATACATATAGGAACACCATTCTGAAGTCGAGTTGAAAAACCACAGTGACATATCAATGTGTAATATTGTTCATAATTGAGAGAGTTATTGTGCAAAATGAATTATAGAATCGTTCATATCGAACCTGAAGCAACAGACCACCACTTGCATCTCGAGTTAACGACCCTCTTGACCCATAATAACGTATATCCATAGAAAATGGAGCAAAATTCTGCAACATACTCCCAAAAGCGAACAATATAAATAAATTCACAATATAGCTCAAATTACAAATAAATACACTTAGAATTGTTCATTATCAACCTGAGGCAAAGGAACACCATTGGGATCTGTAGCTAGGGTCTCTCTTGATCCATAATAAGGTATATTCGGAGGAAATGCAGCAAAATTCTACAACAAACTCCAAAGTCCAATCAATATAAGTAAATTCACAACATAGATCAAATTGAAAACAAATATAAAAATTATACAATTCATTTTTGTCAACCTGTATCAAAACGGCATCTGCATTTTGTCATACAACCGTTGTGGATCTTTGAACTTCCAAATTAGTCAGCTATCAACATTAACAATATTGAAAATAAAACTCATTCATGGGATATGGTAAAAACATAATAATCTATTGTACAAAGACAATATGAAGAAGTGTTACCCAATAAACATAGTTATTTATTGCGTAAGATTAAAGTAATCATACCTCAGATGATTCCTGCACACCTGCGACAATTTTTGTTCTAACCTCTGCTGATTTATTCCTTTTCAAATTAATTGCCTAGAAACAATAAGAATATCAAATACACGGATTACTTATGATAAACAACTCACAACATAGAAATTAGTTGTTCAAATTTTATATTAACAAGTGTTCAATGAAGAATAAAATTCTTCAAAATAGAAAATTGAGCTTGTCATACCTTGGGTAATCCCTCTTCACTTGTGATATTATGGGCCATCATCTTCTTCTTTCTTGCTTTTGCTTGATTACACTTTTTCTCAATGGTACTCTTCAATCTCTTATTTCGTTGACCTTTTTCCCGACATCTTGGAGGATTCAAAACACTCTTTGCTGAACTTGCACCATCTTGTTCAACATCACCCTCTATATAAACTAACCCGACTTGTACTTCAATTAACTCCTTCAATTTACTAAAGTACTCCTCACAAAGCAGTCTTGCCTCTCTATTCACTTGGCTAGCAGTGAGAAGTGCGTTGACTTTTTTACCCATTTGCATTCTCCATACCGAAGAACACACCGGAGTGTCTTTCATTCCATCTTCAATAATAAGGTCGTTACTTTCGATTTCTTTGATGCCTTTGCTCCATCTCTTCATAATGTAACTAGCTGGCACTTGTTGTATACAACAAGTATGCATAACTCGCAAAGAATGTGAACATAAAAGTCCAACCTCAGTGAACTTTTGGCAAGTGCAATCAATGAATTTCTCTTTGTTCAAAATAACAATATGCTCAAAAGTATATCCATCTACTCCTTCACCCCAGGATCCTTCCAAACAACTTACCCCAGATACACGAAACACCCTATCCGATGTATCACTATACAACTCCTCTTGATCATAGGAAGCCCCTTTACCAAACTCTTTTTCAAACAATTGGTAAGCTTCAATAGTATAAATAGACCTAGCATGTTTCAACAAACTTACCGACGGAAAGGCCATCTCAACATTACCCTTAGAGCATTTGTGATTATCACCATTTTCCTTTTCCCTCCACTCCGACACAACACCACAAAAAAAGTTGAAGAAGTCACACAAGTTAGCAGTTGCATGCAACCGCCTTTTTATTGAGTTGTTCGTGCTCTCACTCCTTTGTGAAGATAATACTCCTCCTGAAAGTTTCTTCTTTGAAAAAGTAGGGCACCACTTTTCCCTTAATGAATAAAGATTGTTCAGCACAAATCATACATTGTCACCATCCTTAAAATTATACAAATAAGTAGATATTAGAAATATTTTGCACAAGTAACACAAATGAATACCAATATAGTAAATAATGTATGTAGATAATTCATTTTAAAAACTAACCTAAAAATTACAACACCATAAGATCCAATGAACAAAATGCTTGAACATTATAAACAATAGAAATGAACAGCATCACATGAACCAATGAATAACAATAAGTCACCAATTAACCATGACGTACAAAGTGAATATTAAAATATATAATAAACAATAATATAAGTTTCAATGAATGAAACGGAATCAACCTAATGAACAAAGATCAAAATAACCAAACCAGAAAAACAAAAACTATTCAGACAAATACAAGTGATAAAGCAATAATAATATCAAGTATCTTTTCCTAAAATGATCAAATTCATGCTTCGTATCACAATCCATCAAAATTTTGTTAAACAATTTTGTAAAACCTTTCTTTTCCCTCAATGCTCCAATATGCTTTCTTGAATTTTCAATAATGTGAAAACAACACAACCTATGCTGAACACTAGGAAAAACTGATTCTATCGCGACAGCCATAGAAAAAGCCTGATCGGTTATAATAGTACTTGGCAATTTGTCACCCATACATTTCAAAAACACCCGACAACCATTCAAAACACTCAATTCTCTCATTCAGAAGAAACCCGCAACCGAACATGACATTTTTAGAATGATGGTTCATGCCAACAAACGGAGCACAAACCATGTCATACTTATTTGTACGATATGTTGTGTCAAAAACAACCAGATCGCCAAATAACTTATAATCCTCAAACATCTGCTTGTCACGCCAGAAGAAACTAACCAAACAACAATTTTCATCAAGCTCAAAATCATAATAAAAATCATTCTCATTCTTGAATCGATTCTTAAAAATCTCAATCAATGAATTTGCATCACTGCCATCAAATGACTTCTTGTCATAATCATCAATCCTATTATATAAATCCTTCAATTGAAAACCCACACAAGAAGCTCCACCAGCTTGTTTTTTCAGGACACGAAATGCATCCTCCACTCGAACTCCTGCGTCCCTAAGCTCTGTCATAAACAACAGGTCTTCAGTTGAGACTTTCCGATGAGAAGGCAAAAGATGCCTCTCATTAGTACTACACAATGGATGGTTGTGCTCAGGTACATGCTTAGTGACAATCTATTTTCCATCTAAGTCAATATTAAACTGGATCATTGCTTTGCACCCAGTCCGAAAATCAATATTTGTATACTCCTTACATTGCTGGCCTTTATTTTCTTTCCAACCTTCCTTCCAACAACAAAACTGACGCATTGACAAATCTTGCGTTCTAGCTCTCCTACGAATCTTATGATAACAAACACTAAACCCAACCTTAAATGCATAATCATTATAAATCTCAAATGCTTCATCTTGAGAGTATGCAATCGTTCCAACTAGATCAACTGCCAAGGGATCCAAAGCAATAATATCCTGTCCAGATGAAATATTATCTGCAAATTGAGTAACAAAAATGAATAAATGAACATGCTTATATCCACATATGAACAACATAACATGAATAAATGAACAACTATAAATCATTTTATATATATTAAGATAACAATGTGAGCAAACATAAATGAACAACACTACATGACCAAATGAACATCTACCAACCAATTAAAAAATACAAAATACAAAAATATATATACTGAACAGTATTACAATTTAACATGAACAAAATATCTGCAAGCTCAATGAACAGAGTTCTATGAAAATAATAATAAAACGAAACTTGACAACATTGTAAGCATATATAAAGGAACAACATTACATAACCAAATGAACGTCTATCAACCAATTAACAAATACAAAATAAGAAATATATTAATACAAACCCAATAATGAACAATATTACAATTTATAATGAACAAAATATCCGCAAGCTCAATGAACAGAATTCCATGAAAAAAATAATAAAACGTAACTTGACAAAATTATGTCATCATCACCATTTCCATTATCTCCCAAGAATGCTGTTCAAAATTAAAATATTCAATTTAGAAATACATATGAACTAATTGAGGTGTATTTAATAGTAGGAGAAATAAAATGAATTGTAATACATACATATCGAATCTCTTCCAACTTCTTTTTCGATTACGTTTTGCGCCATCCGTGGCTGTAATTGAAATTTAATTTGCACAGATTCTGATCAAACACTAACACAAAGATAGAGATGATGAAGAGCCAAGCAAATAATAAGTGTAAATACCTAAAAAAGACAAATTTACAAAATTAAAACATATTTTTACTGACATAATTAATAACATTTTCACCCAAAAAGTTGAATAGAGGCGTGAGGTTGCAATTGTCGGCAAGTGAATATCAACAAAAAATAATTTTAAAAAAAAACAAATCACAAGTGTGTGTGTTCCTGGGGTAGTTATTACAATTTAAAAAAAAAATCAAAAGTGGGAAAACAAATCACACGTGGTGGCCGTGGGTAGTTATTACAATTTAAAAAAAAAATCAAAAGTGGTGAGTCATGGTAGTTGTTGCACAGTTTCACCAAAAATAACAAAAAAAAAAGGAATGGAACATGCTGATATGGACCATGACATGGCTCCCAGGAGCACAAGCTCCCAGGAGCATAATAGAAAATGCAGTTTAAGAGCATTCCAATGAGAGTTTCATTTTTTGGAACTCAAATTTGCTACAGGATCAAAAGTAGGAATGATAGTGGGGTGGAAAATCCCCGTCTCTGCCGGAGTTTCGCCTCGTATTGGGAAAAAATTTCTGTTCCAACAGGGACGGGGTCATGGGGACGAGATTCAATCCCCGAACGGGGATGGGCACAGGGACGGGGCAAAATTTTACCCCGTCCCGGCTTACCTGTTGAGGAAAAATCTTCATCCCCATCCCCGCTTCCCCGTTTCCGATTGGGAAAAAAACCCCACCCCCATCCCCATTTATAATTAAAATTATATTTAAATCTTTATTTATGAACATAAGATTAAGGTTAAATAGGTAAATTTACTTGAAAAAACCCTAAATATATAATCCCTATTTTCACTCTTAGACTTTGATTGGGTTGTATTTGACTTCTTAGACTTTGGCTTGGCTGTACTACGTGGACTTGTTAAATTTTAATTTTTTTAGTTGAATTTTAAACTTTGATGAAGTTTGTTAAACTTGCATTGCACGGAACCTATAAGAGCTTTGTACAATTAATTGAGTTAAGTCTGCTATGCAATTTGGCATTTCATCCAAGATCCAACTTGTAATTTAGTTTTCACATACGAAGGAAAAAAATTTACGGGTAAAAATCCCCGCTGGGGACCCATCGGGGATTGAATCCCCTCTGGGGATGGGGACAGGGACGGGGAGGAATTTTCCCCCTGCAACGGGGAGCGGGGTGGGGACGGGGATAGGGAGTTAAGCAGGGATGGGGACGGGTAATATGCCCCCGTCCCCAACCCGCCTCGTTGCCATCCCTAATCAAAAGTTCCTATTTTTTAGAATTTGTATTTCATCATTTCTGTAGTTTATAAAACTCTAATTTGATTCATCCAATAGAAATATCTATCATGGATCCACATTATAATACACGACCTCTTTTTTTTAATCATATAAAAAAATATATATATTAATCCCAAAAAGGGAAAAGGAAAAAAAATTAAAAAATTAAAAATTGTGGCCCACGTAGTGAAACTCTGCCAGTTCCACCACGCGTGGCACTTGTCTGACAAGCCAATGAGCATTAGACAATTGGCAAGTAGGGGCCCGTGTTCCATGTGCAAACCTTGGGTTGTGAATGCTCTAACTTCTAACACCTAAAAGGGGGGGGGGGACAAAAAAAGAGGAATGCAAGGGTTTTTTTAAGCAGCGGCGGTGGGTGGGGGACTGATTATGTTGATCAAATGGTTCGTCCATCTTGATTTTACTTTAATTTATACCCTTTTTTGTGTAGAAGATAGGCAAAGCCCCTCATAATCATATTATTATTTCATGTTCCTAGGCCAAGTGGCCCCTACAGCATCTACATAAAAGCACATATAACACCTCATTGGGTGAAGAATTAAAATAAACTATGCCTATATCACTATTCAGTCCTAAGTTTGCCAGCTTGTCTGCAACCTGATTGGCCTCCCTGTAACAATGGGTAATCTTAATTTCCCAGACATCTCTTCTAATCAGCTGTTTGCACTATGTGGTGAGCGGCTTGTGCACCGGGTTCCAGTTCCCAATTCCTCTTAGCATTCCGACAATAATCATTGAATCCGCCCGAAGCAAAACCTTTTTCAGACCCAATTCCCTAGCCATCTTCAAACCACGAAGTGCCACTCTAAGCTCCACCTTGACTGATGTACATGTTCCAAAGTGCTTTGTGAATCCCTTTAGCCGTTTGCCTTTATCTCCTCGCAACATGCCTCCGCCTGAGACCACACCTGGATTGCCTTTTGATGCTTCATCTGTGCTCAATAAGGCACATCCTTCCGTTGGAGCTTCCCACCTTATGAGGTTTTCCCTATTTTCTGCTATCGCTTCAGCAGTGAATGGATGATCTGGGCTCAGTCCATGAAGTATGTCTCCAAATCGACCAATAAGGAATCCCCCTTTATCCATTAGGATATCTTCCATGCGATTAAAGCAGTAAGCATTAACCCACTTCCAGAGGTACCATATAGTAGTGAGAAACTTAGTTGCCTAATCGGTCCCATTGTGAGTCCCTTTGACATTCGCTTCGACCCATGTATTATAAAAAGTATCGGGAGCCAAATACTCCATAGCTTGCAACTCAAGAAAATGCCAAATGGCTCTGGCCTACGGGCATTCCCGAAGCACGTGAATCACTGATTCTCGGTCTTCTCCACATGCACTACAGCTATGATCCATCATAAGTCCTCATCGTGCCCGATTTTCGTTAGTTAAGATTCTTCCATGAAGTATCAACCATGTGAAAACCCAGATCCTTTGGGATGTTTTATCCTTACACACCGAACTCCAGCTCTCCTCTTGCAGAGTTGCAGGTTCATCCTGAACGATGCTGATTGCAAACTGAAGCCTAAATTGGCAATCTTTCTCACCAATCCAATAGTAATTATCAGCTACACCTTCCTCCAGTAGTTCAAAGGAGGCAATTCACGCTAGAATAGGTTGTGGGAGAAGGTCCGCGAATTCATCTCACTTCCATCCTCCTTGGTCGCTTATTAAGATCGTGAGTATTCTACCACAAGAGGGGGGGGGATGAATTGTGGTGTCTGATTTTCGCGTTGTAAATAACAAACACCCTTGTGACTTGTTTGCAGAGGGTGTTCTCAGATATACCAAATGCGAAAATCACCAAGATAAATGCGAAAAATAAAGCACACACAATTTTTACGTGGAAAACACCTCTAGCCCAACTGAGGTGTGAAAAACCACGACCTACCTCGTGTAGGATTTAACCACTTCACTAAACCGGGCTTTATTGGTTACAAATGTAACACACCTTGTTACAACTTGCAACCACGTAACCTCCTTCTCTAAGGCAGATTACACCACGTCCAAATCTCACCAGATTGGACACGTCCAAAGTCCACACGACTGAGGACCACTCATTCACTTTTCTGATTCAAGATCAGGGTTACAAAACACCTTACTGGGTGCTTCTGTCTTAAGCAGATGTAAGGTACAATAAAGTCCTAGTATGCCAATATATTGAAAGCTTGGTTTAAACACAACTTGTATCGGTTTTTCTTTTCTCAAGTGTAGCTCAAAAAAAATTTCCACTAGAAAAACCACTTTTGGAATTTAGCTTTTTGCGTGTGTTGTGTTTCTAGATTTTCTCTTGCTTTCTTTTCTTGCTATTCTCTGTGTGTGTATGTGTGTCATTCAATGGGAGTAAAATGCTATATTTAAACAAGAATTCCAACGGTCAAAACCAAGAGAATCAGCTAAGTATGGAAAATGATTTTTCAAGAAAAATACTCCCCAATGGCTAGTGACAAGTTTTTCCCAAAGTATAAGGGATTTGTTATCTTCAGAGATAACCCTTATCTTCCCATAGCCGTGAAGAAGATTCAAAAGGCAACCAGAAATCTTCAACTTTTGAAATTTTATCTTATCCGAAAATATGGGCAAAGGAAATCTTTTATTTTTGGCAATTCTCCCAAAACCTATTTTCGCAAATCTCCCATAAAATTTTCAAGAAATATCCTTTCTAGAAAAATAACAATCTTGGAGTTTAAGGAAAGTATTCTGGAGATCTTGGCCAACCAAAATGAATTTTCAAAGATAACCGGGTATGACCACTTCAGTTTAGAAACACCCTAGGCACCCAGTTTGCAGGGTTGTTCGCAACTGGTGTTCTGAAGTACTTAGTGCAAATACTGATTCAAGAGGTGTTTAAAAAGCATTTTCAATATTGGCATATTAACAAGAGTCTAAATAAATAAAACCTATATACCCAAGACTTCTTGTTTTGAATCAGTCATCTTGTCCAAGATTTGTAGAGCTGCTGTGAATACCAAGGTCACCTTGTTTGCTGGGGTTGTTCTTTGCATTGCTAGAGTTCAGGAACATGCCTTACAATCAACTAATGAGATGGCGTTCTTGACTTAATGTAGAATCACCAAGTGAAACCTGTTTTATAGACTTGTTCTCACATGTAGCACACCAGTTAATACAATAAAGATTATAAACACCAGTTAGGCCTGTTTGGAGATTGTGTTTTGGAGCAACATTACTTGGACAAATTTTTACACTTGGATTTGTTATCATCAAAACTTAAATATAATAACTCAACAAATTCCCCCTTTTTGATGATGACAAACCAAGTGACCATATTGACAAAAAAAATGAATGCTGATAGGGATCCACATAAGTCAAGGTCAGGTTGAGATTCATATATTGTCAATAGGTAGGTTCTTCTTCCCTCTTTTGACATCATTGAAAAGCATTAACAAACAAGTGGAAAGGAGAAGGAACAACAAGCAAGAGAGACTGCAATTAGATATTTCATTAATAAGCAAGGCAGTACAATTGCAACAAAACAACAAGCAGCAAAAAAACAGAAACAAAAGGGGCAACAAAAACAGCCTAGACAATCAGGGAGCAGGAAGTGGTTTCGTCTGTAGAGGAGGAATGCTAGGGGCAAGGGTGGAGAGAAGAGCAAACAGGTCTGCATGGCGTTTGGCAGAGAGGGCTTGTTCCTCAGCAAGAGCAGCCTTGACAGCTGATAGCTCATCCTTGAGGCGAGCATTGTCCTCAAGAACAGCCTCAACCTTGATGGACGGTTGCTCAGAAACAGGTGGTCGAGGTGGTCGACGACCCTGTTTGGAAACTGACCCTTCGCCAGTCTCATAGCCACACCCTAGCAGAGTGTCAATCCCAATTGCATCAACGACTTGGGCCTCCACTCGCCGTGTGAGCACTATGCCAAAGTGCTCAAACACCTTTGTCAGCAGAAACCCATACCCGAGATCATGAGCCCGGGTGGTGTTCGCAATTCGCCCAATGTGGCGAATCATGATAGCCGGAAGATTGATGGGTTCCTCCCTATCCAGTAAGTCGACCAGGCACTAATCAAAAAGGTATGCTGAGTTTCTCCCTTGACCCCTTGGAATCACGTTCTTAATGACGAACATGAAAAGGAGTTGGTGGGGAGGGATCAGATCACTCTTTTTGACAGAGGAGGGTGTTCTCAGACCCTGTCTCTGACTGAGGTGTTTGGACACCTCTAGGAGCCTGGCTGGTTCCAGGGCTATTTTGTCTTCCCTCACATACACAGCAAAGCCTTGTGAGGGCATTCCCAGAATTTTCCCAAGTTTGGGCGCATCGACCCTGATGCCTTGCCCATTCACAAAACTTGTCACCACCCCTTCGGTGACCTCGCAGTTGGCATAAAATTCAGCCAACTCAGGCACAAAACACCCCAACTAGGTGTTTGCAAATAACTCAAGCCAGCCTTGGGCTCGAAACTTGGTCAAGAACACCCCCAGACCCTGTTCCTCAAAAAAACTTACAGACACTACCTTCCCCTTGACGACATTGCGCTTAAGCAACTGCGCATGTTTGTTAGTCATAGGAGAGGGAGTGAACTGCTTTGGGCGTTTGGGGGCAGGAACAGAGGTGGTAGTTTTTGGTAGGGGGGCTGTTCTGGGTTTTCGCTTGAGGGGTGTTTTTGCAGAAGAGGGTTTCACAGCAGGTTTAGTGGTTGATTTTGGAGGGGCTTGATCTTCAGATGACTCAGAAAACACCGGTGTCCCCTGTTTGAAGGTGGTGTCTTCAGAGTCAGAACTCGAGAACCCTTCAGTAGAAGAGGAAATCTCCTCGATGATAGGAGCTGAGGGTTTAGAAGATCTGGGGGTTGATCTGAAGACAATTCTCGCAGATTTGCGAGAAGGTTGAGAAGGAGGAGAAGAGGGAGTTAGAGAGGGGCGAGACCTTGGTTGTGGTTGTGTTCTTGGCGTTCGGGTGCGCCTAGCCACCATCTTTACCCTTTTCCTCTTCTCTCCAGTTTGAGAGAATAGAGGAACAGAGTCATCCCCTTGAACAAGACTTTCTCCTGTTTTCTCACCAGAATCCTCCTTCAGATCCATGAACAGATCATCGAAGAACACATCCCCTGTTCTTTGAGTTGTTTCCGGGAATGGTGCAGAAGAACAGGGTTCAAAATCCCCAACAATGGTTTCTGAGTTCTCTAAGAATTGGTCTTGGAAACCCGAAGAACCAACACCTGCTGCAGAAGAAATGGGACAAGGGTTTCCCATTTACACCATTAATTCCCAACCAAAGGGGTAGGGAATATCATTCAACTCAAGCCCAACACTTTTGAGGTTTAACTGAGTGAGATACCCGAAGGTTTTGTGGATAATTGGGCGAGGAGGTGCCGGAATGGAGAGTGTAATCATGTTGTTATACTCAGAGATTAATGAAAAATCGGTTTTGGAAGCCATTATCGCAAGGAAGAATTTCGGGTTTTGCTAGGGTTTGAAAGCAAGAACAGAGGAGAGAGAGAGCAAGACGAAGAAGACAGACGCACGCAAGGCGGTTTTTAAACTCCCCACCTGTTATGAAGGGCCACCTAGGGAACACCTAGAATTTAAACAGGCATCATACAATAATGGCAATTAAGGCATACCTGTTCGAGCCGCCTGTTCTTGAACATGCTCCAAGGTCTGTCATGATTACTCTTTCTCCATCTCCCAAGACAGCAGTACATAATCATAATAGCACACAGACTACACATATTCGTTAAGCATAGACCACAAGAATTGCGAACAAGGGAATAGAATAGGTATTATAAGGTGTTTTTATCAGCTTGATCTACCTCTGAGAACAGGTGTTCTCAGGGTGTTTTCACCAACCCCGATTCCAGTCTGTTTCTCTCAAACTAATCTCTAGCTAGTGCCTTAGTGAATATATCAGCAATTTGATTTTCCGTTGAGCAAAAATTCATAGAAATTAAACCCTTTTCAACATTATCTCTTAAGAAATGATGTCGAATGTCAATATGTTTTGTCCTTTTGTGTTGACATGGATTTTTGGCAATGTTAATAGCGCTAGTATTATCACAAAAAATAGGAATGCATCCAGTGTCAACACAAAAATCCTTAAGCTGTTGTCTTATCCACAACAGTTGAGCACAACATGAAGCTGCTGCAACATATTCAGCTTCTGCTGTGGACATGGCAACTGAATGTTGCTTCTTGGTATCCCAAGATACCAAACAAGGTCCAAGAAAATGAGCCATACCTGAGGTACTCTTTTTATCAACTAGGAAACCTGCATAGTCAGCGTCAACATATCCAACAAGATCAAGATTGCAACCTCTAGGATACCATAGAGCTAAATCAGGTGTATGCTTTAAATATCTTAGTATCCGTTTAACAGCCTTAAGATGAGTCTCTTTAGGACTAGACTGAAAACGGGCACATAAACCAACACTAAAAACAATATCCGGTCTACTAGCGGTTAGGTATAGGAGTGACCCAATCATACCCCTATAGAGTTTTTCCTCAACTGAGGGACTCCCATCATCCATAACCAACTTAGTTGAAGGAGAAATAGGAGTGTCTATGGGTTTGGCCGACTCCATCCCAAAACGCTTAAGTAGCTCCTTGATATACTTTTGTTGATGGATCATGGTGTCGTTTGAAGTTTGCTTGATTTGTAAGCCTAAGAAAAAATTAAGCTCACCCATCATGCTCATCTCAAACTCACTCCTCATCATATTTGAAAAATCATCGCATAAATCATGATGAGTTGCACCAAATATAATGTCATCTACATATATTTGGACAATCAATAAATGTTCCCCCTTAGATTTTAGAAACAAGGTATTGTCTACCTTGCCTCTTCTAAAATCATTTTCAAGTAAAAAGCTTGACAATCGTTCATACCAAGCTCTTGGAGCTTGTTTTAAACCATAAAGTGCTTTGTCAAGTTTAAAAACATGATTTGGAAAATCACCATTTTCAAAACCAGGGGGTTGTTTGACATACACCTCTTCTTTAAGGTATCCATTGAGGAATGCACTTTTAACATCCATTTGATATAGCTTGATTTCCATATGAGCTGCAAAGGCTATTAAGATTCGAATAGCCTCAATTCTAGCAACTGGTGCAAAGGTTTCTTCATAATCAATCCCTTCTTCTTGATTGTACCCTTGAACCACCAGCCTTGCCGTGTTCCTAGTGACTGTTCCTGACTCATCTAGCTTATTTCGGAACACCCACTTGGTTCAAATGATTGTTCTCTCTGCAGGTTTAGGTACAAGGTGTCACACTTTATTTCTTTCAAATTGATGAAGTTCTTCTTGCATAGCCGCGATCCAATCTAAATCTGCAAGAGCTTCATTCACACTTTTTGGCTCAATGTTAGAAAGAAAAGCATAGAAAGCACAAAAATTCTTAAGTTTAGATCTAGTTTGCACTCCAGTATTAATATCTGACAAGATTTGATCAAGAGGGTGCGAACTATGGTGCTTCCATGGTCTTGGATTGATTGGATCCACAGACACATGTTCTGTTCTAACTTAAGTGTGTGTAGGATCAGGCTCAAGAACACCTCCTGATCCTGTTTCTGCACCTGTATGCAAGCTGGTTCCTGAAGAACATGGTTCCGAACAGGGTTCAACGGTGTTTCCCCCTGTTTGGAGTTCACTTTGCCTGCCGTTTTGAGGAACAACTTCTGTACCTGTTTTCTTCAGGGTGTTCTCACCTTGTTTTTCTTGGTTCAACAATTCCTTTTGGACAAGACCTAATTCAAACTCTTCATCCTATGTATTACTCTCATTCAAAGAGTTAGATTCATCAAAAAACACATGCACACTTTCCTCAACACACAAGGTTCTTTTGTTAAAGACTTTGTATGCCTTACTGTGAGAGGAATAACCAAGAAATATTGCCTCATCACTCCTTGAATCAAACTTTCCTAAGGCATCTTTCCCGTTGTTATGCACGAAACATCTACAACCAAATGTTCTTAGATGCATAATGTTGGGTTTTCTGCCTTTAAGAAGTTCATAAGGAGTTGGGTCTAATCATGCATCTATTTATAATGTAACATGATGTGTTCAAAGCTTCTGCCCAAAAGTTCTTAGGAAGACCACTAGCAATAAGCATTGTTCTAGTCATGTCTTCTAGGGTACGATTTTTTCGTTCAACCACCCCATTCTGCTGGGGTGTTCTCGGGGCTGAGAAGTTTTGATCAACACCATGTTCATTACAAAATTTTGTAAAACTTGCATTTTCAAATTCAGTACCATGATTAGACCTCAAGCTAACCAATGAGTGTCCTACTCTCTTTTCAATCTTTTTGAGAAGGGCAATAAAATTCTCAAAAGTTTCATCCTTGGAGGCCAAGAACATGGTCCAAGTGAATCGAGAGTAATCATCCACTATTACAAGCACATACCTTTTCCTTCCTCTACTAGCTATCCTCATGGGACCACATAGATCAATATGTAATAACTCAAGAGGTCGGGTAGTGTTTACACACCTTTTAGATTTTAAAGAAGATCTGACTTGTTTTCCTTTTGCACAAGCTTCACATACCTTGTCATCGTTATACTTGATGGAAGGTAGTCCAACAACCAAATCTTTGGAAACAAGTTTATTTAACAAGGACAGGCTTGCATGACCTAGTCTCTTGTGCCATAGCATTATATCATCATTTAATGCATTTAAACAAGTCAGATTATTTTGGGGAAGAGTGGAAATACAAACTTTATAAACATTTTCACATCGCTTCCCCCTCAACACAACATCTCCTGTGTCGTCATTCACAACCAAGCAACGTGTTTTTGAAAATAGTATTAGGTTGTTCTTGTCACACAGTTGGGACACACTTAGCAAATTGTGCTTTAACCCATCAACTAAGTGCACATTATCAATTGAGTGGGAGAGAGTTTTACCAATATTACCTATACCGAAAATTGTCCCAGACTTGTCGTTTCCAAATGCTACACTCCCACCATTCAAAGCTGTAAGTGAGAGAAAATTTGATCTTTCACCAGTCATGTGCCGTGAACACCCACTATCAACAAACCACAACTGCCTGTTTTCAAGGGTGTTGGTGGGGTTGTTCGTAAGGTTGTTCTCTCTCACTTCAGCATGCAAAACAAATCACGGGTTAGTTTTGGGAATCCAGATCCACTTGGGTCCCATTCTTTTAGACATGTAAAGCTCATCTTTTCTAATCCAGATTTGTTTCACATACCTTTCATTCTTTTCATTGGCATGTTTTCTTAAAGGGCAAGTGTATCTATAATGACCCGTTTTACCACAATGAAAGCAAACGATGTTTTCAGGTAATCCCACATACTTCTTATGTATTGGGTAAACGGTCCGTTTAGGCTTATATCCAAGTCCCTTTTTGTTTCGATTGTGGTGAGTGTTTAACCAATCAAGGGCTTGGGAGGATTTGTTCCAGCGGTTGTTTGTGGCAAGATCAGTTTCCAATTTTTCTATGGTAGCATTCAAGCTCTGCTTTTCATTTAGCAGGGATTCAACTGTTTCTTCCACTTTAAAGAGTTTTTCCTCTACTTGAGTGTAATCGCCTTCTTTTAGAAAGAGATATTCTCTAAGCAGGTTAATACTCTCATGTAAACCAAGTTTTTCATTCTTAAGAATTTCATTTTCAAGATCTAGGTCACGAACTTCTCTTTTTAGATCAGCACAGGTGTCTATCAAATTATATAGAAGTTCTTCTAGAGTAGCTTTGTTAAGACCATGTACCTTGTTCTTGAGATCTGAGAAGCTGATTGTTGATTCATCATCTGAATCTGAATCACTTTGTGCCATCAGTGCTACGACCCCTTCTTCAGCTTCAGATTCTCCTTCATCCTCAGAGGAATCTCCCCAAGCAGCCAACATAGCTTTCGAGAATCGCTTGCCCAGATTGTTTACAGGGTGTTTTCGACCCTGTTTTCGAGGATGTTCGGGCTTCTGATCTTCTCGAAGTAGAGGACAATTTTTGACTAAGTGATCTGGTTTGCCGCACTTGAAACACCATGTGAGCTGTTCTTTGGGGGTGTTTCTGGACTTACTAACGTCTTTTCTTTTGTTGTTTTCCTTGACCTTTTTGAAGAATTTCTTGAATTTTCTGGTCATTAGGGCCATATCTTCATTTTCAAGGTCAGAGTCAGTGTCCTCATGTGCTTTCAAGGCAAGCCCACGATCCTTCTTTTGCTCCTCTTTTTGTTGTGAGTTTTTTCGGAGTTCATAGGTTTGGAGATTACCAATCAACTCGTCAAGGGTGATCTTGTTCATGTCTTTGGCCTCTTGGATGGCTGTTACTTTGGCCTCCCATGTACGAGGTAGAATTCTGAGGATTTTCCTCACCAACTCTTCAGTGGTGAAAGACTTTCCCAGGGATTTTAACTCGTTCGTGATGTGGGTAAACCGTGTATACATATCCATCACAATCTCACGATCACCCATATCAAACAACTCATACTGTCGCATAAGTAGCTCAATTCTAGATTGTTTAACTTGACTCGTACCTTCATGAGCAACTTGCAGGGCGTTCCAGATAGCTTGGGCTGATTCACACTCAGAGATGCGAGTGTATTCATCGGGTCCTAGGCCAAAATATAGTAGTTTCTTGGCCTTGACATTTTTCTCCATTTTCTTATAATCTTCAGCATCAAACTCTTTAGGTTCCTTGGAAACCGTCTTACCATCTTCAAGCACCTTGGTGGGAACAAGGGGCCCGTTCTTGATGAGCATCCATAACTCATAATCTTCTGCCTGAATATAGCTTTCCATCCTATTCTTCCACCAACTATAATGTTGGCCGTTGAAATAGGGTGGACGAGTAATGGATTGCCCTTCAAGAATTCCTTGTGGTGTACTCATCTTCAGAATCTCTCAAGGTGTTAGACTTTTGTGAGAGAACTAGCTCTGATACCACTTGTTAAGATTGTGAGTATTCTACCACAAGAGGGGGGGTGAATTGTGGTGTCTGATTTTCGCGTTGTAAATAACAAACGCCCTTGTGACTTGTTTGCAGAGGGTGTTCTCAAATATTGCAAATGCGAAAATCACCAAGATAAATGCGAAAAATAAAGCACACACAATTTTTACGTGGAAAACACCTCTAGCCCAACTGAGGTATGAAAAACCAAGACCTACCTCGTGTAGGATTTAACCACTTCACTAAACCGGGCTTAACTCGTTACAAATGTAACACACCTTGTTACAAATTGTAACCACGTAACCTCCTTCTCTAAGGCAGATTACACCACGTCCAAATCTCACCAGATTGGACACGTCCAAAGTCCACACGACTGAGGACCACTCACTCACTTTTCTGATTCAAGATCAGGGTTACAAAACACCTTACTGGGTGCTTATGTCTTAAGCAGATGTAAGGTACAATGAAGTCCTAGTATGCCAATATATTGAAAGCTTGGTTTAAACATAACTTGTATCAGTTTTTCTTTTCTCAAGTGTAGCTCAAAAAATTTTTCCTCTAGAAAAACCACTTTTGGAATTTAGCTTTTTACGTGTGTTGTGTTTCTAGATTTTCTCTTTCTTTCTTTTCTTGCTATTCTCTATGTGTGTATGTGTGTCATTCAATGGGAGTGAAATGCTATATTTAAACAAGAATTCCAACGGCCAAAACTAAGAGAATCAGCTAAGTATGGAAAATGATTTTTCAAGAAAAATACTCCCCAACGGCTAGTGACAAGTTTTTCCCAAAGTATAAGGGATTTGTTATCTTCAGAGATAACCCTTATCTTCCCATAGCCGTGAAGAAGATTCAAAAGGCAACCAGAAATCTTCAGCTTTTGAAATTTTATCTTATCCGAAAATATGGGCAAAGGAAATCTTTTATTTTTGGCAATCCTCCCAAAACCTATTTTCGCAAATCTCCCATAAAATTTTCAAGAAATATCCTTTCCAGAAAAATAGCAATCTTGGAGTTTAAGGAAAGTATTCTGAAGATCTTGGCCAACCGAAATGAATTTTCAAAGATAACTGGGTATGGCCACTTCAGTTTAGAAACACCCTAGGCACCCTGTTTGCAGTGTTGTTTGCAACTGGTGTTCTGAAGTACTTACTGCAAATAACGATTCAAGAGGTGTTTAAAAAGCATTTTCAATATTGGCATATTAACAAGAGTCTAAATAAATAAAACCTATATACCCAAGACTTCTTGTTTTGAATCAGTCATCTTGTCCAAGATTTGTAGAGCTGCTATGAACACCAAGGTCACCTTGTTTGCTGGGGTTGTTCTTTGCATTGCTAGAGTTCAGGAACATGCCTTACAATCAACTGATGAGATGGCGTTCTTGACTTAATGTAGAATCATCAAGTGAAACCTGTTTTACAGACTTGTTCTCACATGTAGCACACCAGTTAATACAATAAAGATTATAAACACCAGTTAGGCCTGTTTGGAGATCGTGTTTTGGAGCAACATTACTTGGACAAATTTTTACACTTGGATTTGTTATAATCAAAACTTAAATATAATAACTCAACATCGCTCCAATAGTCATGAATGCGTTTTTCCAAATCGGTTAAAGGCACATACTGTGTAGTGAATATGAGAAGTGAAGACGGTTCCGCCCACCTGTCGAGCTAAAATCGAGTAGTACACCTGTCTCCCACCGCCATGCCCACGTTCTCCTTCATGCACCTCAGGTTTTCCATGAGCCCTCCCTATGTATTGGAGTGTTGGGGCACATATGTTGAAGGGGGACGCTTGTGAGTGGAGGAGCTCCCTGCCTCTACACTACCTAAAGGTTAAAACCCTAGCCCACACCTTATCGGGCTCAATCACCATCCTCCATCCAAGCTTTACTAAGGAGGCCACATTGAGGGCCCTCATTGGCGGCACCCCTATCTCGTCCGCCCTCTTATGGCGAGTGACAAGTGCCCACAACGCGAGGTAGATTTTTCATTCCAATTTCGTCCTGCCCCATAAGAATCTCCGTATTTTCTCGTCCCGCCCCATAAGAATCTCCGTATTTTCTCGTCCCGCCCCATAAGAATCTCCGTATTTTTCGGTCCAGCTCATCACACGTTGATCTGGGTAAATGGGTCGTTTGCATTACATTCGCTGGAATGGCGCAAATAGTCGATCGAATAAGCGTTAATCGTCCCGCTAGCGATACGCATTTGCTTTTACAACCCACTAGACGCTTATCAATCCTTTCAACCACGGCTTGGTAGGTACCACGATTGACCTTTCTGTGTAGCATCGGGACTCCTAGATAATGTCCAGATCCTCCGTGCTTGACATTTCTAGCATGTTGCCAATATTTTCAATTTGCCGAGGACCAGTATTAGCAGAAAAGAAAATACCAGATTTCACACCACTAACCTTCTGCCCCGAGGCCTTATAGAAAGCATTCAAACAATTTTAGACAATTTGCGCCTGTTCAACTGAGGCCTCGGCAAAAAATACAACATCCTCCGCAAATAGGAGGCTTGGAATTCTTGGTCAATTTCTGCTTGTCGGGAATAGACGCCACCTTCACATTGCGACTTCCGTTTTGATTAATTGGGATAACATTTCCATGCAAGCCACAAAAAGATAAGGTGATAGTGGGCCCCCCTGTCGAATGCCTCTCGTTGAACAAAATTTCTCCATGGGTTCCCCATTCCATTATATACTGATGGAGTAGGTTGCTACGTAGCACATTATCACCTGAATGAGCCATGCGGGCAAATATATATCATTCAGAGTTTCTTCAATAAATTCCCACTTAAGCCTTTCATACGCTTTTTCAAGATGTGTTTTTATTGCCCTCCACCCTTTTTTCACTTTTTTGGGATCGCATGGAGTGATTAATTTGCTGCATGATCATTATGTTGTCTCCTATTTGCCTTCTCAGCACAAAGTTGGACTATAATGGGGATATCAGACTTAGGAGAACTGTTTTTAGACTATTCACTATGCATTTCGTCACAATTTTATAGACCACATTGCACAATCCAATTGGTTAAACTGCGTAATAGTTTGTGGATTGCTGATCTTTGGTATGAGAGATATAAATGTGTCATTAAGGCCCAGAGGCATCTCCCATCCCCCCAAGATATCGAGAACCATTTTGCATGTTAAAGTTCCTACTGGCGGCCAGTATCGCTGAAAGAAGTAAGAAGGATACCCATCTGGTCCTGGGGTCGTTACTACAAAAACGTGCTCATTTAGATACGACAATTTTCATTTCTAAATGATGGTTTTTCGATTCTAAATCTCATCAGCGACGAATTAGAAACGAAAAAAACTTCGTATCAAAAGGCACGGTCGCAGACTGAAAATATATACGAAATTGAATTTCGTTTTTGTTAGATACTAACTTTGGAAATGAATAGTCTTTTCATATCTAATAGTTACTAACATGTTTCGTATCTGATTGTCAAATATTCATATCAGACTGATATGAAGCTAGATACGAACCCCTCAGTTGGTATCGAATTGAAAGCAATTTTTTTTTATCTATTTTATTCTTCCTGGATTCAATTAGATACGAACTTAATTTCATAACTAATTTGCGTGTCTGATTACCATTTGTGTTTTATAGGAAACACAACCCCTTTATTTCTGACCAGTTGTTTTTCGTTTCTAACCTGGATCTTTCAGTCCAAAAAATCAAAGCAGCTGCCGAATTCCCAAATACATGGAAATAGATACATCAATACGTAAGAGTCCAACATTACATCCTACATAACAACCAACCAAATAAATATACACAGACACACACATACACAGACACACACACACACACACACACACACACACACACACACACACACACA
>JACYFF010031958.1:80416590-80463763 GCA_017589665.1 Selenicereus undatus | reverse complement strand
ACACACACACACACACACACACACACACACACACACACACACACACATATCCAAGGCATATTACAACTTGGCAACAAAATTCCAAGTATCGAGTGTATGCAACCGTCAACCAATTTACATCCAAAAAATACACAACGACCAAAGCAATGTTCGAGGTGTGTACCAAACATCACCGCATGCCCATCCAAGAGCCACAAGTTGCAACTACCAATCGTATTATCAACCAATACACATCCAAAAAATGTACCATGACCAAAGCATTGTTCAAAGTATGTACCAAACACCACCACATGCCCATCTAACAAACCCAAGTTGTATACCAATATATATGGACATATACCAAGTCAATTACTAACCTAAAAGTATGGCTAAGAGATAAGGGGAAACCTAAGAGCTTGAGCTCCCAAAGCAAGATTCAATCCTAGCAATAGCATCTTTGGTTTGCTTAACTTCTTCCTTCGTCAAAGTAAGCTCCTCCTTTGTGGCATTGAGTTGCTCTTCTAATTTTTACAAGGGACTCACCAATTGGGCATACATGGAGAGAGTGCAAGATGTCGGTGTGGAGGGTGAGGATTGAATCGATGGTCCCACTCTCTCATAGTATGCTTGGGTATGATTGCCAAGTCCATAGACCAAACCTTTCTTGTTGACACCTCCAGCAGCTTGAAGAAAAAGTTCATCATCATTTACTTGGACCCTCGACTGTGAAGCATTAAGTTTCAAACGTTGATAATCATCCTACAATGAAGAAACCCAACATCAGTAGCTTGTCCATCCAACAAACCAATGGTGCAAAAAGTGATGTCATGCAACAACGGGTAGCGACAAAAAGCCATTGGGATTCAGCATTCTTGAGAAATTCGAATTAACAACTAGGAAAAGGATAGTATTGATGCACTATTGATCATCACTTTCTAAGGTGAATGCTTTGTTTGAATGTAATGATTGGATTGTTTGCCAGCAAAATTGAAAGAGCTCCCTTTACCGTTGAGGTTTTCATAATAGGCTACTAGGGTGCTCTACAAAGACCATCATGCTAGCTGCTAAATGATAAATCAAGCATTAGCACTAGATTATTGCATATCCCAAGCCCAGACCGAATATTTCCTGGTACTTTGGCTATGTTAACAATATCATCAGCGATACAACATCTATCTTAACATTTCACTTTTCTCTATGATTTGAACTAAATGAGGGATGCAGTATACAAACTTTTTTCTTCCTATCCTTTAATTATGAGCCAATATATTTAACAATTTGCTGGGTCATTTAAATCACACGTGTACAACGATGATTAGCCGCAACCAAAATAAAAAACAAGTAAATAGAACAATAAATGCCTAAAAGCTCAATGACAGAATACTAGGAACCAGTGTTAAACCAATACCACAGATTGAAATGGATCATCATCGACTTATGTGTCTCCATTGAACCCCCCCCCCAAAATAAAGAAAAACAGAAACAATAATTTTTCAATCCTTCACTGTTCAGTCATCCAGTCCAAGGACAACTGTCCCAATCGACCAATCCCTTATAGCATTCAACAACCCAGACTGACATCTATGATTAAGGGCCTATTTAGCAGGTTAAAAGAATAAAACTAAAGAAGTACACTAAAAGGTGCTTACCCAAATAGGTTTTGCCCTCTTGTCACAAAATACTTTCTTAGTTCATTCCTTCCTAGCATGAATTTCCTCAAAGAGTTCAACAGTAGTAGGCATTTTTCTATCTCTTATTGCCTTAAAAACAAAAATGGTGTTACAAGAACGAATAAGATTGTGTTTGAAAGAGTAAAGATGCCACATGAGCAATATTACCATTTTCCTTCCAGTTTGTTCAGCTGAAATCGACCCTGAAATGTTAACAGTCCCTGCTTTAGGACCAGTGTGCTTGTTAATTGAGTTTTATCTTGACCTTTTCTTGAAATCCTCAGTGTCTCTGAAAGCTTTTAACTGTTTCTAAGTGGAGTTGGAAGCCAATGGATGATGCCATCGTCGGGCCTTGTCGTTGCCTTTCATACCATGTCCTTCAGGCATTCATCGACCTTTCTCACCCACTCAGTATAAATGGTATCATTTAGCTCCTCAGCCCAAGAGTAACGTGTCTGTAAAAAATAAATGGTTTCCATTCAATATGACATACTATTTAGCAGAAAATTGACAGACAAGGATGCTTGGAATTAGGGAAAATATTGTGGCATGTCATTTAGCAACAAGACGATATCAACAAATCAGAGCATGATGGGAATAAAAGTAAGAGAAATTATCCCAAAATTGCATGGCATAATGAATCACAACTTATAGGCAAGATTCAGGGCGAGAATACTTAACATGCATGGATTTTAAAATAAAGATCTTCTGGTGGCTGAGAACATCTCATCCTAAAAGATTGTGAGGGATGAGTAGAAGGAATTAGGATTATGAAGAGGGACAACAAAAAAAGAGGTTGGTCCCATGAAGACATATCCTTGAGATCATTTCGTTCAAAAATTAGTCAAAGATCATTGATATTCTATTAATAATCAAACGTGGAGGGTTAGTTTTCTTAGTCCAGTTAATAATTCCTATCCCAATTGTGCAGGTGGAGAGGGTAAAAGGCCCTACACATGCATTTTCCTATTAGTGAAATATAAATATATAATGGTATGAACTTTACATGTCCTAATTGCTATTTGACAAGACGACACAGCCTATGTTGGCTTTTGGTGAGCCATCGATCATGTATTCATATAGCATACTATCTGAGTAAAACTGCAGAACTTCAAAGGAAGCGTGGATGCATTCAGGGTGAAGACAATCGACACCACCACCATGGCCATTAAGGTTCAATGCACCAAAAACAAGTGTGAATTTATTACCTGGAAAGCTCTCCACCACCATTGTTATGCTCTTCCAAAGCATTCCTCTAACTAGTACATGGTTCCAAGTAATGAGCCTTCAAGTCGATAGTAATGGAGTTGGACACTTTATAGTAACCAGACCTTTCACAATTTCAAATAACGTAGGATCAGATGGAGCAAAACAGTTTACCATAAAAACATACACATATGAAGCAGTTATAATAAACTTAGAAATAGAACAATTTTATATACCACCAAATGGTAATCGGAGATAGTGGGATCTTCCTGCCCTGTTGGCTAGACTCATTTGTGGCCCCACCTCCAGCTCATCTCCTCACTCACGTGTGGGAGGCATCTAAATCTCAAACACTTGCAATTACATTAGGTATGAAAAATATTAAACAAGTTAACATAAATCTCATTTGTGAAACAAAAGTACAATAACATAATGCGCAACTTAAAAAGGGATAGTAATCAAGTGGACAATACATGAATACAAAGAGTATAAGTTCATCATACAAAAGCGAAAGATGAATATAAGATTTCAAACTAATCTTAAAAACATGCATCTAAATCCTATATGGTATTACTCTTCATCCTCATTAGCTAGCAATGCTTCAAGCTCTTGTTCATTTATATTTATGTCATCCCCTTCGTCTTCATCCTCACCATCTTCATCTTCGCCTACTCCAAGCTCACTACCCTCGGCACGGTCATCCGTTAACTCATCGTTTATGGATATTTCTTCATCTATGTCAAGATGTGATAAAGTGGGTGGGTTGTCTTTGTTCTCCTCCTGAAAAGGAGCAATGTCATCCATCTGGGAGTCAATCGTGGCCCTTGGCTTCATCTTAAGTACCACCCACCATTGATTTCTGTCATTTTTCATACTAGGATAAGGTGTGAAGCTAACTTGTGTCACTTTGTATGCAACAACAAATGGGTCGTACTTGGGATATTTTTTCGTGTGGTTGACATCGACGAGTTTATAATGTTCATGCATGTTGATGCCATTTATAGAGTCGAACTAGTCACATTTAAAGAGATCTATTTTGTACAATTGGCGAGTTCCCAAGTAAGTCAACTTGATCACCTCCTGAAGAATTCCATAGTATTCTACGCCATCAACCCTTTCAACAGATACCCCGTAGTTCATTGATGATTTGTTCTTCCCATAGGAGTATGTATAGAAATTGTAATTATTAATGTAGTAATGATCCCAACAACGCACGTCTTTCTCAGGTTCCATGGCGAGGAACCTTATCACATCATTAGGAATATCCTTGGATGTCATTACCTACACTACAAAAACGATGTCCAGCTTCAACGGAAAAAGCGACGCGACGGAAGGTCGTCGAACAGTGTCAGAAAATCCGACGGAAAAAGCGACGGACTGCGACGAATTTTTGAATTTCCGACGGATATGTTTAATAACAAAAGGTTAAATATGTTATTAAACAAAAATGTTTAATTAAACAAAATGTTTATTAAACAAAATGAATAATCCGACGGATAGTATTTTTGTTATTTTTGTTTAATAAATGTGAAGTATATATGTTTAATAAATGTGAAGTATATATGTTTAATAAATGTGAAGTATGTTGATAGTAAATTTAAAATAATTATCTAATTATTATAAAATGTTAAATATGTTAAGCATGTATTATATGTTTTGTTAAAGTGAATAATTTAAGTTTTTGAAGTGTATGTTTTATGGGATATGTTTAATTTTTTTTTTATGATTTGTTTGAAATGTTAAGAATTTTTGTTATATTTTTGTAATATTTAGGTATGTTAAGTATATATTAATTTAAGTTTGCTAAGTATGTTGATAGTATTTTGTTATTTTTGTTGAGTTTGTTAATTTGGATGAAGTGTGTAATAAATAATTTAATTTGGGATTGATGGTTAATTAGGTTTATTTGGATAAATAATATTGTTATGTTAAATTTATTTTTTTAATTAACATATATGTTTAGTTACATTAATTGTTGTATTTTAGGTTTTGTGAAAATTTATTTAAGAAACCCGGGGAATATACAATGTGAACTAAATATAAGTTTATTTATTTGTGTCATTGGTGAATATAAATTTTATACTAAATAATGTAACTCTAATTTAATATCTAATGTATGTTGTGTATATTAATTTTTTGTAAGTATGTGAGTAATATTCCTTTTTTGAGATGTGGTTAATTTTTGGTATGATTTCGTTGATTAGTTACACATTTTTAGTTTGTTTTGTGAATGATTAA
Source organism: Selenicereus undatus (assembly GCA_017589665.1). NCBI lineage: Eukaryota > Viridiplantae > Streptophyta > Magnoliopsida > Caryophyllales > Cactaceae > Selenicereus > Selenicereus undatus. The sequence goes on along the minus strand of JACYFF010031958.1, from coordinate 80,458,670 downwards.
TCACTACAATTACGCTTTTAAATATTTCGGACAGATTTTGGATGGGTTTTGAAATCATTTAGAACCGTGAAGAGGGGGGGGGGGGGGGAAGCAAGGAAGAGAGAGAAAGAAGAGAGCATATTTGGATAATTTATTTAATCCGCTTTGATTTTTGGGTGTTTAAAGGTTAGTGTAATTGTTATATTTTGAAATTATATATATTAATTTTGTATGTGTTCTTAACTTTCATAAAATTAAATTTTGAGGCATATTTAATTTGGATAATTTATTTAATTTATTTTTTTTGTAAAATATGAATGTGAATTATGTTAATTTTTAATTTTATTTGTGAAGTGTATTAATTTGAATAAGTGCAGTAAAATATGATAAGTATGTACATTTATAATAATTATGTAATTATTATAAAATGTTGAATTATATTAAACATGTGTAATGTGTTTTGTTTTAGTGAACACTTTAAATTTCCTAAGTATGTTTGTTTTTTGTTTGATTTGTGATATATATTAATGTTTTGTAAGTACATGAAGTGTATGTGTTTTTGAGGTATGTATAATTTTTTGTATGATATGTTCGATATGTTAAGAATTTATCTTTTACTTTTGTAATATTGAGGTATGTTAAGTATATATTAATTGAAGTTTGCTCATTGTGTTAATTAATGTATTATATGTTATTATTTTTGTTTGGGTTTATTTATTTGGACGAAGTATGAAATAAATAATTTTATTTGTGTTTGATGCTTAATTACATTTATTTTCACAAATAATATAGTAATTTGAAATATTGGTGAATAGTTTAAGTATGTTAAGTATGTTTTTTTTGTTTGATTTGTTGTATATATTAATTATTGGGAAGTACGTGAAGAATATTCTTGTTTGAGGTATGGTTAATTTTTTGTTTGATTTTTTAAGTATTTTTATTTTATCCTTTGGGTAATAGTATTTTGTTTTTTGATTTGTTTATTTGAATGAAGTGTGAAATAAATTATGTAATTTGCGTTTGATGCTTAATTAGATGTATTAAGATATATTTAATAGTTCTATTAAATATATTTTTATGTAATACATATATATATGTTGAACTGGTTAAATAGATTTCTAAAAGATATTTATTGTAATTAATTGTAGTTTACATAACAATTAAGGCAATCATATTAGCAACATATGGATGGGTCGTTGCATCGTCAATGGATGTATAGGAGAAGAAATCCTGATGGACATGGGCTTAGAGATGAGTAGTTGATGGGAGTTAATATGTTTGATGAATTTGCACGAAATTAGGAAGAGTATAGAGTTAATGGAGTTTATAGATGTTCATGTATGAAGTGCAAGAATATGCAGTATTTTACACCTGATGTTGTAACGTCTCATTTATATAGAAAGGGGTTTGTGAAGAATTATTGGTATTGAACAAGTCATGGGGAAGAAAATAATTCGGAAGTAGGGGGTGCAAGTAGTTCATATTCTATGAATTTTGATTACGATAACAACGATCATAGTCATACGGAGAACATGCTTCATGCTGCCTTCTAAGCTAATGAAATGAACATGAGTAGCCATCATGACGCAAGTCCTGAATCATTTTACGCTATGCTTGAATCTGCCCAAAGACGGTTGTATGAGGGGTGTAACATAACTAAACTTGAAACATCTGTGAGACTACTTAGTATTAAATCGGGGCACAATATGTCTCAACGTTGTTTCAACGAAGTTGTTTGCATGATGAAAGATATATGCCCTCTTGAAAGTGGAATTCCAAAAAATTATCATCAGTAGCTCAGAAAAGTCAGAGATTTAGGCATAGATGTTCAGGAAATTGATTGTTGTCCGAATGGTTGCAAGCTTTATTATAAGCATGATAAAGGTTTGTCCGCATGGAAATTTTGCACAGTGGTTTGAGTATAATGTAAGTAATTTTTCATAACTAAGATTCAATTCTTATTAGATATTTTTGTAACTCTAAAGAGAATTACTTTCTTTTTTCTTCCTAGGTCAATTCTTACCAAGTGTTTAATGATGAGAGGCAAGATTTTTTAGTGAACTTATCTCATGGACCCATTATGGTTGTCGAATGTTTTTTTGGGTATAAAGTTAATGGTTATCAGTTTCATACTAAGGCTAGAAATGAAGGTAAAGCCACATATAATTGTGGCGTGTGTGTCAAAGGAGTTGGCGAAGGTGATGAAGTATGAGAGGATTATTATGGCATACTCCATGAAATTATTCATGTTGAATTTACGAGTGAACCAATTAAAAAATGTGTACTTTTTAACTGTGAGTGGTTTGACCCGAATGTTCTTCGGAGGTTACGTTATCCTAAATTTACCCTATATCCCGAGGTTAATCATACCAGACGTTACAGAAAATTTGACCCATTTATATTTGCTGATACTGCAACCCAAGTGGTATATCTTAAGTACCCTGAGGGGATACCAAGAAAAGAGAATTGGTGGGTAGCCGTACCGAACAAACCTCGCGGTGCCCCTAAAGATAAGGATAATCTAGAACTTGCCTATCAACAGTTAGGAATGACAACCATGAATGTGGACAACGTAATAGCCACAACATTAGTTGATGAAACTGCACAAGCTGATGATGTTAATGGACATGATTGGGGTGATGATCATGATGGAAATGGTGAACGGGATGATGGTGATGAAGAGGATGAAGACGGTGAATGGGAGGATGAAGCTGAAGACACTGATAGTGATGATGATGAAGAAAACATGATATTACAAAGTGAAGATGATGACGATGATGATGTGTCCCACAATGATTGATTTAATTTTTTAGTTGTATGGATACTTATGCATGTGTATGTAATTTTTTTTAATTACAAGCTAGGAAAAACAATCGTATATATGTACTAAAATTTTTTCACTGACAATACTATGACTATTTGCGCTGTTGTATTTGTTTTGTTTTGTTCTTATTTATTAGATGTCTGGACTCAATGGTGGACGTGGTCGTGGTCGAACGGTTAGGAATGAGACGGGTAGAGGGGCACCACAACCGACCCCACAGTATGATCCTGCTGATAAAAACTATGAAACAAACACCTTTAGTGGAATGTTTGGAGGTTTTCTTGATCCAACTCAACCATTCGAAAATTATTTTGTAGGACGAATGAGCAACCCCATATGCAACTACCTTTTTTTGGTGCGGGTATGCAGTCACCAATCCAACCCAATATTCCTTACATGGGTAGCACTTCAGCTACTCCATTACTTTATCAATAGTTTGACACTGTTAGTCCACATTTCAACAGTAATCAGATTATGGGGCAACCTAGGATGCCAAGCCACTCAGTGCACAACGAAGGGGTCCAAAATAAAGGGGTAGGAAGAGATAGACAAAGTCCTGTACCTGATAGTGAAACTGCAAGCACCAATAATAAGATATATTTACAACCTGATGGTGACACGTAAGTTCATTACAAACTTTCTAACTTCTTCAGTAATCATATTCTTTTATTGTCTACATTAATTACTTTTAACAAATTCTTTTTTTATTCTTAGTTTTGTTCCATATCAGGGCGTAGTTCAGAAAATTGTTGAAAGCTTTGCAGATAAGTACCCACGTCTTTGGACCACGTGGGAGGAAGTTCCACAATCTCAGAGAGACGTATGGTTTAATGAGTTTAAGGTTAATTTTCTGTACAACGAATTTAGAAGTCGTCATTGGATTGTTTGAGATGTTTAATATTTACTAATATACTTCAACTTTGACACAAAAATACTACTACTGGCATCCAGACAATGAAACTCAGATACGGCGTAGCTTTGAGTACAGAGGTGCAACTCGACTTAGGGACATTCTTGGATATGCCAGGAAGTACAACAAAAAGTCGAAAGTGGTTATCATCTAGTGTTTGGAATGAGATGCTTAAACATTGGAGTGAGGATGACAAGTTCAAGACATTGAGTCAACAAAATGAAAATAATAGATTGAGTGATAAGGTTTTGGTCCTTCGTTATATACATGTGACTCAATTCCGATTAGTGAAAGGAAAAGGCGCCTGGTAAGGAATGTGATTATTAATAAGCGTATTTCTTATATATAATATATGGTATGGATTGAGGCTTTCATCCTTGTTTATATTTAATTACTCGTTACTTTTTTTTCCCTTAGGCCAAAGCATTAGGTAGGGAACCCACATGTGAGGAATTGTTTAAAGATACTCACTGCAAGGTGAAAGAGAAACCTTTTGTGGATAAAAAATCTGCAAAAAAATATGTAAGTTTGGCACATTTTATTCAGAGATTATTCATATGTTATAATTGTAGGTTTAATATGAAATAGTTTTAGTTTTGATAATTTTCAGGAGGATCATCACAATAAATGGCAGAAGTACTCTCAAGCTGCAACTCAAGTGAGCTCCCAACTGTCACCTATGACCCAAGAAGATTTTTGAATTAAAGAAAATTTGGACAAAAAAGGTCGTGTATACAGTTTTGGCACGGATGAGGTCAAGTTGAAGAAATCAGCTACAATTGCAGTTGCACGTCACTCATCAACTGAGCATTCTGATCCAAGAGAGCAAGCGCAACTCCTCAATCAGAGCATAACCAAGCAAGCAGAGGCTATAAATCAAATTGCCAATAAACAGAGGAAGACAAAGCGCATGCTGAAAAAAGTTTTAAGATTTTTTAAAGGACAAAGTGCAGGTTCTTCCAGCCACATTAACTTGAACCCTGATGATGAAGAGGACTCTCAAAATGACAATGACGATGATCCCACAAATTTATCTGATTCTCATTAGTTTATATGATTTGCGTGTAATTTATGTGATATGCGTGTAGATCTAAAATAATTGTGTTTTATGAATGTCGTGATTAATATTTAATTTAGCACCTTTTTTTGCCATATATAAAAATTTTTATTTGGTAATTATTACATGTCATAATATATTCAATTTTTTTTTTGTTTTTTAGAACAAAATTTTTTTTAAAAAAAATAATTTTTTGAGAGGAGGGAAATTCCGACGGAATTTTCTGTTGGAAATGCAGTCGGAATTTTCCATCGGAAATGCAGTCGGAATTTCCCCTCCCCTCTGCTAAACAGACTGCGCCAGAACCATTGTCTGATGGCATCACATATGCATGAGCAACACGAAAATCCCGTTCATCTAAATATTGGGTGTTGCCTTGACTTGGTGCATACCCAACATTCATGGAAAATACGTCTGGAATCTTTGGATTTGACTGAACTTCATAACATTTAGTAACATTTCGCCCCAAATCTCTTGATTTTGTGTCAATATTTTCATCAAAGTAATTGGCACAGAAATCTGAGATCTCCTCCGTAAGGTATACATTGCAAATGAAGCTTTCAACACGGGCTTTATTACACACTTTTTGTTTTAAGTCACCCATACACTTACAGTTTTACACTTTCATTATCATATAGCGATAATAACTAAAGATTAATAACTTATATAGAGTATATGAAATTAATGTTTACCATTCAGATGAGCAAATCCACCTGTACTGTTGTAGCCTGCCAACTCTAAGCTCATATGGAAGATGGACGGGCAGATGCTCCATGACGTTGAAAAATGAAGGAGAGAAAATTCTTTCCAGTTTACAAAATATCTCAGCGATACTGTTTTCTAGTCAGATCACATCATTCATATGCACTCTGTTCACACAGAGGTCTCGAAAGAACTTACTAAGTTCAGTCAGAACTTTCCACACATTAGTTGGCAATAGCTCTCTCATTGCAATTGGCAACAATCGTTACATAAAAACATGACAATCATGACTTTTCAAGTTGTGCAACCACCCATTTGTGCGATCAACACACCTATTTAAGTTAGAGGCATATCCATCAGGGAATTTCAAGTCACATAGCCAATCACACAACACTTTTCTTTGCTCCTTACTAAGCAAATATGGAGTAAGAGGCATGACCTCTCTTCAATGTCCATTACCACCATCAGTTATTTGCACATGAAGTCATCTGCACTTACAATGTGTGGCAAGGTCCTTTCTAGAATTGATGTCATCCTTAGATTTCCCCTTAAGATTTATTATTGTGTTGATAATTTGTTCGAACACATTTTTCTTAATATCCATAACATCCAAATTGTGTCGAATTAGTAGCGTGCTTTAGCATGGAAGATCCCATAATATGCTTCTTCTTGACCAATTGTGAAATTATCCATAACCAGCCACTTTCCCTTGGTGATCAGAAGCTTTTGGTAAGGATGACACACGATCTCACATATCCTCCCCGCTCAATCTTGGGGAAGGCGGGGAATAATCCTCCTTGTTTTTGGAAAAAGCACTTTTGTTCCTATGGAACATGTGGTCCATAGGTAGAAATTGGCGATGACAATCGAACCAACAATGCTTGTTCTCATGTTTAAGCCTAAAGGACTTGGTGTTCTCCATACAGTAAGGGCATGATAATCTACCAGCTGTCATCCAACCAGAAAGCATGCCGTATGCAGGGAAATCACTTATCGTCCAAATGATGGCAACCTTCATGGTGAAATTATGCTTTCAAGCTATATTATAAGTCATGACGCCAACCTCCCACAACAACAATAGCTCTTCAATCAATGGTTGCATGTATATATCTAAATTGCCTTGCGGATTTCTGGGGCCTGGTATGAGGAGACTGATGAACATGATTTTTTTCTTCATACACATCCAAGGAGGCAGATTGTAAGGTGTGAGAATGACGGGCCAACATGAATAACTTTGTCCAAAGCGACCAAATGGAGAGAAGCCATCAGTACATAACGCTAAACTCACATTACGAGGCTCCGATGCGAATTCACGAAAAGTATTATCAAAATGCTTCCATGCCTCTACATCGGTACGATATTTCATCAAGCCCTCAGTACGTGGGTGTTTATGATGCCAAGTCATATGTTCAGCTACATTTTTTGTCACATACAATCTTTGCAAATCTAGGGCCAATGGGAAAATAGATTAACGCTTTCTTAGCAATTTTTTTTTACCTCTTTCAGTCTCCCTAATATACCTCTCTGCACCACAAACCGAACAATTTTCCTATTCTTCAACATCCTTCCAAAAAAGCATACATCCATTAGAGCATGCATGGATTTTACAATGCGAAAGAACCAAATACATGATCTTGTGCTTTCTTTCAAGGCCAAGCCAGAAAAATACATCATCCAGTAACAATGATTTAACAACTAAATGTTTGAAGTAATTAATTTCAACAAATATTGGGATTATAAATGAACTATATATATAAAGCAAATTGCATATTGAGAAACACAGTTATTGGATTTAGTGATTAAGGAATGTCAAAGGGTCATCCAAAATTCGAAATGGTCTATCAAAATAAAACACGGTCATCGAGAATAAAACAAATTGCTCTTCCAAACAATTCGAGCAATTTAACAACTTGAGCAATTTCACTTTATGTGAGGAGAAAGGCCTGTAGCTACGTGCATCCCAACAAATTGGTCATACAAATTGCTCATCATAAATATATGATATGGCTACTGATATGTGAGGAGAAAGGCCAGACTTTGTTTTGGTGATCCTTAGGTTCATGTAACCTGGAAATCTAGCCTCGACATAAAGAAATCGAACCTCAACAGAAAATTTATCAGTTTGTGATCCTCAAGTTCATGTATGGCCACTGATATGTGAGGAGAAAGGCCAGACTGTGTACACTTTAACAACTTGAGCAATTTCACAAGTCTAAAGCAAGTCAACCTAAAAATCGAAATTCTTACAAGATTTGGCGGAGACCACAACCTGCCGGAAGCCTGGAATTGCCAGAGAACTTGTCGGAAACCTATAATTACTATGGAACTTGCCGATAACTCGTTCATAGCCTTGCAAACCGAAAAAGTAAAACCCAGATTGAGGAACAAGAATGCTAGCAAGAAAAACGAAAATAGAAAGGAAGAAATACAAATAAACTGGCCGGAGGCATGACAAACGCAGTCGAAACCACCGATGATTCGCTGGAATTTTGACCACAGCAGCGAATAGGGTTTCTGGAGGAAGAAATCGCAGTCTGGGTCTGCTATTCTATTCGCGCTCAATGAACTCGCGGGACAGAGCAATTTAGTGCGAGAAATAATTTTTTTTTTTTGAAATGAAATTTTGATATGAAACTAAGGTTTGGTATCTAATAGAAACCACATATGCTCGTAGTTTCTAGTCTACGTTTCCATTAAATACGAACAACAATGCATTTCGAAATTTTGTTTCTAAAATAAACTTAGACACAAATTACCAATCTCGTATCTAATTTCGTATCTAAACGAGCACATTTTTGTAGTGCTTTAAGGTCACCATTGCCTTGAGGGCCTCACTCATGTGCTGGGTTGTAAACGGTTCTGATAGATTCTGTTTAGTCGTCATGTGTGGGAATAAGCCCCGATTCAGTCTCTGTTCCCCCTCTTAGGGCGACATTTTTGTATACAACCCCTTGAAAAACTCCCTAACCATGCCCCCCATCGATTCTGGGTCAATGATCCATTGCCCCTCCGTGTCCTACAGTGTTTCAATATAGTTAATTTACGCCAAATTACCGTACTAGTGTGGAAGTAGCGAGTGTTCTTGTCGCCATCCTGGATCACCTCCACCCTCGATTTCTGCATCCAGAGTGTTTCAATTTGATCTAGGACTTCCCTCAGTTTCCCTTTGAGCTTTGTCTCCAATTTCAGTAAATAACGACGACGCCCCTCATTCGACTTTCGTTGAATGCCTGAATTCGTCCCCAGAGCTTCATTTTCCTTCTGAACAAGTTACTGAACACCTCATTGTTCCACATGCTTAAGGCGCTCGATAGCGATTGCAGTGCAGTCACGATTGCAGTATTATCATTTCAATTCTCCCGTAATGTGCTCTCAAACTCGCCATGGGAGGTCCATGCAACTTGGAACCAAAACGGCTTTGGATTGCAGGATATTTGGGTAAAGCCCCTCGTGCTCACCAGTAACGGTAGATGGTCAGAATAGTTTTGAAGCAGGTGCTGCACCGCTCCTTCCTGAAAGCGAGTTCACCACTTCGCATTATAGAGAGGCCTGTCGAGATGCGCACATTTTTTAGTTGACTCGTTAGTGCGTCTGATCCATGTAAGTTGGAGTATAGAGAAACCCAAGTCGATAAACTCATTATTTTCTATCCGGTGCCTAAATTGGTCACATCGCCTGAGCATTTTAATGCCTCCATGGTTCCGCTCTTCTAGGTTGATAGTGTCATTAAAATCCCCCACACGTAGCCAGGGTTGGCGTACAGTAGCGCCAAACTGTTGAATGTCCGCCTAAAATGCCTCTCTTTCTTGTTGGTGAGGGCTTGCATAAACCGCCATAAATATCCAATGCATTTGTCTTCCCTTTATTACCCACATTATGATAAATTGCTCATGTGACTAGATGATCTCACTATCGACATCTTGAGAATCCCATAGTATCCATTTCTCCCCTGGAGCCCATGAGCTTCGCTGCGGTACCAGTAGTTGTATCTGCTCTTTCGTCGAACGTCTTCAGCTCTGTCTCCACTAATGCGAGTTTCCAACAAGGCTACAAGTTGAGGCTTATGAATCCTGATATGTTCTTTAAATTCTCACAGAAAAATCTTATTGCCCACCCCATGGACATTCCATACCAAGATTCGTTCATCCTAATTGGGACCCCCTCTTCGGAGTGCTGTATCATGCTCCTTGCGATTAGGATTCATAATAACACCGTCCGACTGGGTGACAGCAATCCGGTCATTGTGCATTGGGCAAAGTTGCCTCTTCGGGGGGAACTTGCGGAATGTGTACTCGTTCTCCCCCTCCTTCCACCCTCACAGTGGTACTGGTCATTGTGTCTACCCTTGGTCGCCCTTGAATCGATGCGCCCGTTGCATGCAATGGTCCAGGGCGAACTCCACTTATAGATATGCGTATTCTACCTTGTGGTGCTAGATTTAACCCCTTTCACTCCAGTTTTGTGTGGCGCAAATGATTCGGTGTATTACTGCTCGAGATGATGGCGGCGCTCCCTGCGATTCCCTGACCAATGGTGCACTGCCCATCTCCTGGCCTCTTACTTCACTATTGTTTGCATTTCTTTCACTAGTGTTAGCCATGACAACATTCCTTTCAACCTATGCCTCACGGACTTGCTCCCGTGCCTTCCTTGGAATCAAAGCCACCCTACTTTGGATACTTGTCTCGAGTGTGCTTTCTGATCTCGGTTCTACACTTAGAGCATTCCGCTCTCTCCTTTGAACTGTTATCACCAGAGCCCTAATCACCTCTTGTTCAGCAATAGCCTCAGCACTTTTCGTTTGCATCTCCTGTTCCTGTTCCCCACCATTAGGGTCGTCCTCTAGGGTGTCCTCAGCGAGCGCTTGGAATTTGGAGCCCGCACTATGTTATCGAGGCATAACCTCTGGTTGTGTGTGCATTGATCGCTTTGGTTGTGGCTTGTGGGGCTTATCTTGATTTGCCCCTGCTAGTTCTTCTTGGTTTCCCCTGCTTGAGTGGCCTTGCGGGACACTCTGGCTTTGTTTTGCATTCCTTCTTCATGGTTTATGCACCATCATCCATGTACCGTATGTTGCTTCCTCCTTAATTGGATGTTGTTCTTAGTTTTAAGCTTGTTCTAGTTGGCCCTGCGCTTGTTCCACATTTGAAACAGGTGCCCGTAGAGGGCAGTTGTCATCTCTATGACCCTGTTTCCTGCAACAGAAGCAAATCATTTTGAACCTCTCATATTACAACAACAACACCTCTCAGTGTAAGTCCTGTTTTTGCGGGGTCTGGGGAGATCTAAATATATGCAGCTTTACCTCTACCTGTATTCCTGCCCGTAGAGAGACTGAATCCAAGAGAGCCACAAAACAAGATTTTGAGAAAACGTATTATAGAAGAAAGATTTTGTGAAAACATTTAGCGAAAAAAAACTAAAGATATGGCATAGGGAATGAACTAAGAAATACTAATAAATCAGGTGACCGTAACTATGTAAACTTAAGTACACCATAAGCATAACATAGCAGATGCAGGTACTACACCTTAACAAACAGAGGTACGCAAACAATGTCTATTCACATATGTATGTACTACCTGCATACAAACACGACATACAAAAAAACCACAACCAAATATGCCATACTACAACTGAAAAACCACAACCAAATTAGGTGGCCAACTCTCTATTATCTAGGATCTTAATCTTATCCCTGCCAAAGTCTCCTATCCTGAGCCATGTCCTTCATCAATCCTATAACTTTCAAGTCATCTAATCACCTCGTCCAAGCTCTTCTCTTACCACACATCGCCTTATTGGAGCGTCCACACTCTTTCTTTTCACATGGCCAAACGATCTGAGTCTCTTTCTCTCATCTTATCTTCGATGGGAGCCACTTTAACTAAATCTCTAATTACTCAATTCCTAATTCTATCCATTCTCGTATAACCACACATCTACATAATCACCCTCATGTCTGCTACTATCAACCTTTGAACCTGTGTCTGAGTCCCTCGTATTGTTCCTTTAAATCCTCCCATTTAGACAAAATTTTGACAATAAGGGCTTTGTGAGATCTATCTCCATTCATAGATGTGTGAATTGTCCCCAATCCACGTTAGCAGTGGCATTGTCAAGTTTTAAAAATTTACCAATCTTATTACTGATCTTGTTAAACAAGAAGTGCTTATTGAAATATTCAACTCCTAATTTCGGGATTCGCACCCACACAATCAGTTTTGTAATTTTATCTTCCCCAGGCACAAAATTTGGCACCCATTCTTTGATAACTAGGTAGTTGTCTCCTATCATCAATGATCCGTCCATGAGTACATGTTCATAATCCTCTCTATTCATGAATCTGATCAAGTAGTAATCAAAGCCTACATCAATGAGGGAAAAGTCACCTTTTAGTGCCCATTTTGTTTTGAGTTGCTTCTTAAGTTGCATGTAGCACCTTTTTTGATCAATTTCACAATCAATGCATCCTTCCAAGGTTCTCTGAGCATTCATTTTTCTTGCGCCGTAAGGAGAATCGTGGGGCACGTAGGGTCCTCTTCTGCTAGTGGTTCATCATCCTCTAACACATCATCATAATACCGTGATTCCCACATAGGGTTTTCTCGCATTTCCAGATGCAGGTTGGGATTGTTCCTCTGAAGTGTATCATGATACGATAGCTCAACCCTGGAGACGAATCCCCCTTGCACCTCCCCTTCTAGCGTCTCGAGGATCCGCGAGGAGCCAAGATCCATTTTTTCGTAAAGCTGGACGTCCTCTGCCCAATCACCTTCAACAAGATCTCTCATGGCACGTTTCATCTTCTTCGTGATTCGGTTTGGGTGAACAATATTCACCGTCCCATGATCCACTTGGTTCACGTGCGAGCTTCTCCACGCAGCACCATGTTCTCTCACCGTGTCCGGTGGGGCCGCACCCATGACGGTGTCGCCCCCTAGGATAGTGTCGTCCCCTAGGTCGCTGTCGGTGCAGCCAGGGTTCCCTCCCCACACCGCCGCCTCCCGCCATGCGTCCTCCTTGCGCCACTGTCCCTAGGGTTTTCGTCCCTAAGTATACCCTTATATTATCTAATATTTGCTGTAAAATAAATTATTTAATTAGGATTTTTATATGCTTTTGTTTATTTTGTAGGAATTGAAAATTTGGAGGAAAATAAATAATTTGATCCAATTAATCAAAGGAAGGATCATACTGAAGAGGATAAGAAAGAAGAGAAATGAAAATCCAATCTATGTGAAGCCTCGACCCATTTCGCACTTGGCCCTTCTCTATCCCACATTCCAATCTTCTTTTCTCCTTTCTAGCCGAGCCCACCCCTTTCTCATGCTTCATCTTCCTGCCCAGAAAGAAGTCTGCAACATATTCCTCCCTACTTAGCCTCTTTTTAGTCACTCTCCTTAATTCTTATTAATTGGTCCAATTAACTCCTCTATTCTTCATCAAGAAGCAAACCGTTACTTTTTCTCATTTCTCAACAATTGGGCATGGCGGTTATAGAATTGAAAAGGTTGAAAATTAATTCAAGAATTAATGGGGCTGTAAAGAGGTTGCGAATTTTACTACAAATTGGAGGTCTTTGAGTTCAGTGGAAGGAGCAGAGGGTAGTAATAGTTTGATTTTCTTCTTCCTACTATTTTTCAGATTCAGTAATTTTGATCTCAATTTGTGTAATTGGATTATGAGATGATACTGTTGGGTGAAGGTTTTCAAAATTAGATTTGACTGTCGCAAAGAAATTAGTTTGAGTTTCATATTGGATTCTTTTTATTGTGATTTTGAGGCTCAGTTATGCGTTTTGAGTTGTTCGAATATCCTAGAATTTCAAGCTTTCAATTACTTGTTCGAGTTTATTGAATGATATTGTTAACTTTAGTTTTTTTTTTAAATTATCAATTTAGAATTTTGTTGTTCATCCTTGTAGTGACAGTTTAGACAACATTAGCATCCTGAATTTCATATCCATCCCTATGGATCGACCCCTAAGTGCTACAATGAGAGTCGTGTGTTTGCGGTTAAAACTAAACTTTATAAAACTCACAACAAGTTTTTGACGCCGTTGCTGGGATGATTGTGAAATTTGGTTGCGTCGAATCGGTTGAGTCATTTTCGTTTTAGTTTATAATTGTGATTTTTGTTTTGATTGAGTCTTTATTTAGTCTTAGTAATTTAGTTTAGATTGTTTTTGATATTTGAATTAATTGGTTTTTGTTTATATTAGTTTTATTTTGATTTTTAGAGGTTACTTACTGCTGAAAAAATAGTACTAACCAAATCTGGTGTATGTACAGCAAAAAGCGGCATAACTGATCAAGAAAACCAAAAAAAAAAGCAACACAGTGCAAGATTTTTGTGAGTTTCAAATTCTATTCAAAATTTTTGGATCATTTCTGATGTATTTTTGTTGTGATGATATTCTTTGTAGATTCAGCATAATGTAAAGAGTTTGTGTGATTTTTTATGGAATTTTTGGGACTGCCTGGAATTTTATGTGATTTTTGGAATTAATATTCTATTTGCAATACTCTGCACAATTCAGGGACAGAAAAAATTCAAAAAAAAAAATATATTCATGTCCCTTGTGATTGTGTTGAATTTACTGTGTGTAGAGTTCTGATTTTAGGAGTTTTATTTTCTATTTTAATTTTATTTTCAAATTTTGCTTGTTTAGGTTTTGGTTTATATTATATTTTGTTTTAGTTTAGGTTGTGTTTTTGGTTTTTTTGTTTTTGTTTTAGGTTTAGCGTATTTTCTATTTTTTGTTTTTGTGTGTCCCAAAAAAAATCAAAAGAAATGATGCTCGCGCTTTGTGTTTGTGCTGATTTTCTATTTTTTGTATTAGGTCATTTCTTGTTGTTCAAGCCTTTTTGGTCTTTCTTTTCTTTATTTTTGTTAGTTTATTTTGAGTGGTTAACTTAATTATTTAAGTCTCTTATTTCTGTTTTAGTCATTAGTTTGTAATTATGTCCTAGAGACATTTTCTTTCCTTTAAAAAAACTTTAAAAAAGAAAAAAAATCTTGAAAATCCAAAAAAATTGAAAAATTCTTAAAATTAGAAAAAAGGGTATCAAGAATGCTAGTTTTCAATTTCCCACACTTCGAGCATGAACCTTTTTGGAGTTATTTATCGAGACTTAGTGATTATTATGCTCAATTGAATCAAAATTTTAAAAAATGAAAATTTTTGAGGTCATCGGTGTGGGTTTGAATTCTGTTATGTTAAGTCTATATGTCCTGGAGGTTTACTAGAATTATCAACTAGAACTCAAGATGAGGTGTGGGATTTCTTTGAAAAATAAGATTTGGATACTCATGAGTTCGAACAAGCTAGAAGCACCTTAGGATGCCCCACGCATGGCAAACATGCTTTTCATACTAATGCTTACCACTGGGATCACTTTAGAAACTCATATGACCTGTTTTATTCTTGTGTGCCTTCTATTTTGTGTGAATATTGTAAGTCTTCTAATCATGATACTTGTAATTGTCCTTATTGTGATGAATGTTGATGCTACATGTGCAAGTGTTGAAAAGATGTTAAATGAATTGACTGATAAAATGGTTGGGACAATGAAAGAGAGAATTATTGAATATTCTCAATGCTTTAATTAAAGTAGGGAGAATTATAGTGAGCCTGACTCTAGTTTAGGAACTCCTAAACTTGAAGTTAGTCTTTATGATAATTTTGAGTCCTCTCATTAATCTAGGTCTAATTTGCAAGATGATATGCCTTTGTCTAGCTTAGAATGAGAGAGTGACCTCCCTATGTCTCTATCAACTGACCTTGCATCCTACACTGGCTCATATAAGGACATCACTGAGGATGTCCAAGCTTCTGCCGACCAACCCGCCCCTTTTATCAACTCTTGTGAGTTTGAGGTGGTTGAAGACCTTAAAAGTGCTAGTGAGTTAGATATGAACATCACACCTGAAGTTGAGCATCGTGATTTTGATGAGCCAGACTATATTTCACAGGAGTCATGTGAGGAGGAAGTTGAACCCACTAATTTGGAATTTGATGATGATATTCTTTCTATAGAATATGAATCTTTTTCATGTGGCTTTGATATGAATGAAGGTCTTGATGAAGGCTTTTGTGTTGAATATGAATCCTTCTCTTTTGACCTTATCATTACTGCCCAACCCTTTGAATCTTGCAAGTCTGAATTTGTTGAGTTTGAGAATATTGCCACTAAGAATTTTGATTTAGATCAGACTCCTTAGCATATTGTGCTTAAAAGACTTGTGGACTTTGGACCCACTATTTTGCCTTTACCACTTATTCATGATGGCATAATTTCCAGGCAAAATGACATATATGCTTGTAATCACAAATTTCAAATATGAATGAATTAGATAGGAATTTAGATACAAGATTGAATTTTGTATTGATTTGAATGTATGGCTACAATCTCTATGAATACAATGATCCTCTGATTCTATCTCCTTTCTTAGATGGATTTTCCAACCTTTGAATCAAGAGGGGTATGGTCAAATTTATAGGAAAGCCTCCCACTCCAGTCAAGATGGGCCTTGACTTGGATTTTAGGCCTTTCAATTAGGCCTCACCTTGGATTACTTTAACTTAAGAGTCCTTTGCTTTGACTTTGACTTTGACTTTGACTTTGACTTGGGAGTCTCCCGGGCTTTGGCCGAGCATTGATTTGGAAGTCGCCTTGAGCTTTGACCGGACGTTGATTTGAGAGTCGTTTGACGTTTGGCTTGGGAGTCGATTTAGGCCTTGATCTTTGACTTGATAGTCGACTTAGGCTTTGAAATTTGACTTTGACTTTGACATGATTTTGAACGTGCCTGGACTTGGACGTTGTTCAGACTTTAGGTTGTGACTTGACTTGGTAGTCGTCGTGAGCCTCGATTTGGGCTTTGACTTGAGTTTTGACTAAGCCTTGACTTGTCATTTGGGCTTCGTCTTGGGCTTGACTTGACGGTCTTTTGGACCTGAGTCGTGAGTCTTTTGGGCTTGATTAAATTAATTAAAAGGGTTGACCTAGTTAATTAATTTGATTTGATTTTGGTACGGTATGAATAAAATTTTTTAGTACCTACAAATTGCCCCCTCGAGATAAGGTCATGCGCAAGACTTATCATTTAAGCGTGGTCGACATCTCATTTTTTTTTATTTTTTTTTTGAAATGTGCCATTTTAGGTGCCTAGTGACTTGAACATATGACAACTTTTGTCAAAGAGTTGGGAAAAAATGGCCATGGGCATGGTGAATAGAACCCAGCCCAAGCTCCCATTTTTTTTATATATATGGGCTAGCCTGTATTTCTTTAGCCTTTCTTTCACGTGGGCTGAGCCCAGCTTCTAACGAGCCTGAGGCCCGACTCCTTTTTACTTAAGGCAACACGTGAGGAGCACATGACCTCCTCAGCTTTTCTTTTTTCCTTTCCTGGCGGCCTGGACCGTGTTCTCCCTTTTTTTTGGTCCTTTGTGGGCTTGGCCGGCCTCATCTTTAGATTTGCTTTCTCTCATTTTCTTTCAAGCCTGGAGCGGCGTTCCCTTCCATTCTGACCGGGCATGCCTGGTCCGTCTTCCTTCCTCTTTTCTTCTTCCTTTTTTTTTGGCGCCTGGGCTAAGCCCGGTTCCTCATTCAACTTTCTCCCTTGTTTTTTGTTGCATGGGCCGGCCCATGTTTCTCCTTCTCACTCGCCTTTTCCTCGCCTGGGCTAAGCCCACATTCCCCTTTTCCATTTTCTTTTTTTTTTCATGCTTGCTGGGCTGGCTTCATCTTTTAATTGAGGCCTGTCATTTTCTTTTCTCTTTCCCTAGCCCAGACCCCATAGCTTGCGTTGCCTTGTTATTTCATTTAGATGGCATGCCTGACTCACATGATCTCTTTTCTTCTTCCTTTCATTTGTGCAACCTGAAACCCAAGACCCTGAATCTTGCTGCTGCATAGTGACGGCTTGAGCTAAAAAATATATGGAATCCCCCAAAAAGATTTTTTGAGTTGTTTATTCAATTAATTTCAAAAAAGCCCTGTTTGTTGAAAGATCTAGCTCTTGCTGCAAAGGGTGTCCTAAAGCTTGACCCTTGTGCCCTTTGCCTTTAATTTTTTTTTTTTGAAAGACCCATGCTTTGATGTTTGGCCTTGCAACTCACGTGACTAACCCCTTCTTGTTCTTCATTTCTTCTCAGCTCCCCGAAACCGTAGCATCCCCCACTCTGTGTTGCTGCTCACTGCCTGGTGGTCGGCTAGGATGGTGGAGGTGTTGACGTCGTCAAGACTGACATTGGTGGAGATATCAAGGCAAGCCATTTTCCGACCACATTTTTTTTATCTACACGTTCTCTGGCCATCATCTTGTTCAAAGACTTGACCTTTTTGTTTTTTTTTGTTTTTTTAACCTTTTCTCAAATTCAAGCTCGTCCTTGAGTTGCTCGATTTGGGCACATGCTTGATTGAGCTTTGAGCTCATTTTGGGAGATGGGTAGTCGAACTTCAGATCTCCATGAAGGTGATGAATGTGCTTAGTATTAGCACATTATCTGCACACTAGGTGTTTGTGAAAATGTCTAAAAGAACCAAGAGAAACAAACCTTTGATTTGAACTCCCTTTTTTTTTTGGTACAAGGTGGTGTGCTGGGCAAAGGAAGGAGAATTGTGGTTGTGCGGCTCTAATCAATGTATATTGGTAAGAGTCTTATCCAATTTCATGCCTCATGTGGGATTCTGGATTATGCATGCCAGGAGTTTGATAGAATGCCTGAAGTTTTTTTTTTTTTTTAGTTGCACCCAAAACTGAGCATTTTCTTGTTTCACTGTTGCTGCTGTTCATGGTGAAGACCCCTTCAAAGTTTGACCTTTGCCACCATATTCAACCTTTTGGCTAATACTTGTGGCCTACTCAAAGGTATAAGCTTTCTTGATCCTCCCTCCTTTTCCTTTCATCCTCAAGTTGGCCAAAGTTTCATGCTTTTTTTCTTCTATGAAGGCATCCGACTTCTAGTGTAAAAAGATTCATCTCTTTTTTTGATCTAATTTGAGATGAACTCTTCAATTGGGTGCACCAAATGAGTTGAATTTGTGGCTTGAATGAAATCAAATTTTTTGAATGAGCAACGTTTGATGTGCACATGTTGCTAAGAATGTCCCTTGGCTAAAAACCTTTAGGAGGGGTGCTGTTTTAATCTAGAGTTCATGGGTGGTTGGCAAATTAGGAAAGGGAAAGAGGATTGAGACTGTTGTTGGCCCCTTTTTTGACAATTATTGACGACAAAGGTGGTAACTTTGGCCACAAATAAGCCCAAAGAAAGCAGCTTTATCATGTTGAATGGTCTTCTCATGCCCTGCTGATATTCTCATTGACCGCACATGTTGAAAGATTTTCACGTTTGCTTGTGTCGTCGCAATGTCATGCTCATTTGTTGTCACATTTTTGTGTTGTCGCAACGTCATCCTTATTTGTTGAAAGGTCACATTTTTGTCAGCGCAATGTCATGTTTACTTGTTGAAAGATCGCATTTTTTTGTCGCTTGTGCTGTTTTTTTGTGTCCCAAGACCCTTCTTTTTTTTTTACATTTGTATTATTGCTTGTATAGATTGAGGAGCCATTTGAAGAACTACTTGCGAAATGATTCGCTGCTAGGCCTTTGGTGCCTAGAACTGAAACTTATACGTTTGAAAGTGGTACGAAGGATTGAAGAACCACTTGCTAAATGGTTCGTCGCTAGACCTTTGGTGCCTAGAACGGATACCTATACTGGAAGACCCGCATTCTTTGTTTTCCGTTAAGCTAACTGTATTACCTTTTTACGTTAAAAATTCATATTTTTGGCAACTATATGAGCTAAATTATTATCAATGTGCTTATGGGAGCTATAGTTTTATTAAAAAGGGATTATTATTGCTATTATTGATTTTAAAGTTAATTCGTGCTATTCGTACCTTTAAATTATATCGATAGTTTAATTTAGTCGTTATTCGATTTATTTAGTGGTTTTCCGAATGCGAGTAGGTTGTTAACCTTGGAATTAGTTTCGAGGTTTATTAAAATCGAACCTTGACGTATTTGGGAACGAATGATCAATGAGTGATTGTATTAACAATTAAGTTTAGAATAAGAGGTACGAGATTAGACTAGCAGTGTTAGTAGATTGAGCAAGCATTAAACAAAAAAAAGGGGAAAAGGAAAATTAGAATAGGGGGGAATTCGGGTCTCAGGCACCCCGAGACCCCGACCTCTCTCTCTCTCTCTCTAACACTCGCTACTCTCTCTCTCTCTCACCAGCAACCAGTGGCCGGCGTCTGGTGTCACCGCCATCCACCACGCGTCGCCGCGCGAGAGAAGGAGGCCACCGGTCCCCTACCCTCGCGTCACCGGCCGTCGACCACACCACTCTTCATCTCCCACTTCTCACGGCCAAATTAGCCAGAAAAGCCACGCGCCGACCGCCCCAAATTCGCCACCCACTTACCGGAATCCGGCCAGCCACACCATCGTCGACTTCTCTATAAATTGGGGGGTCTAATTCAGGCCCAAATCAGCCACAATCACCACTTAATCGAAAGTTAGGGTTAGACGGTTTTGGGGGTTAATTCGTGTGATATGGGACACAGCTGCAGCAAGGGTTGAGGACTTGAAGTTTTCAAGCACCTAAACTTGAGCCCAAAGCCCTTCGAATGAGTCTCTAGCTTGGAGTCGAGGTGGGTGTTTCTCGCCTCCTAAGTATTAGTAGTTTCGAAATTGTTTTAAGATTTAAGTTGCGATGCATGTTAAGTTTAGTTAGTTTATGCCTGAAAATGACTTCGGATCGTTAAATGTTAGTTTAGTTGATTAATACTCAAAAGTGGCTTTGAATCGATACATGTTAGTTTAGTTAGTTCATGCCAGAAAGTTTAGTTCGAAATGGGTTATGTATGTTTAGAATCGATTCAAGTGAATTCAGTTAATACATGCATGAAAGTATAGTTCGAAATGAGTTATGCATGTTTAGAATCGATTCAAGTGAATTCAGTTAATACATGCCTGAAAGTTTAGTTCGAAATGAGTTATGCATGTCTAGAATCGATTCAAGTATGCTTCGTTAATACATGCGTGAAAATTTGACTTGAATGGTAATTTCGATGTAATAAACGAACGCCCTGAATTGTATTATGTTCAAGTGGCTTAATTAGATTCGATTAATAACTTTGAAGTAATAAATGAACGCCTTGAATCGTATTATGTTTAAGTGGCTTAATTAGATTCAATTAATGACATTGAAGTAATAAACGAACGTCTAGAATCGTATTATGCTTAAATGGCTTAATTAGGCTTGAAATGTAACTTCGAAACAATGAATGAACGCCTTGAATTGCATTATGCTTCTATGGCTTAATTTTACTTGAAAGTGGCATGTATAGTTGGTTAGTTATGCTTTCAAAATGACATGGGTATGACATGCTTAATTCCTAAACGTAAGTCATGAATGTAATCGAGTTTCACGCCTTGTTAGTTTAATATGGTTCATTAAGTGCCTATTTCAAGTTGATGCGATATAGATATGTATGTATATGTGTTTATATATGCTATAACGCACCGCTGAATGGTGCTGCTTGCCCAGGTGAGTACATAACCCTATTACACGTCTCTTTATAAGCTAGCATGATAATATGTTATGACTATTGAATTGAAAACCGAGATGGTAGTTGGATGGTTTGAGGTAGAACTATGAGTGGTTCGAGGTTCTTTGTGGTACGATGCTTGTGAGGAGGGAGCCTGGGTTGTGAATTAACTGCAATCGTGTGGATTGCGAGGCCATATGTAGCTCATGTTGATAAGTTGAATTATGAAGTGTTTGAATGTGTACATGTGCACCTCTACCCTTTATATGTTATTAAGTTGGATCATTTGCATAAGGGTGAGTTTTGAAAAAGAAGGATTTCATATTTTGAAATAATAGTAGCCATAGTTATTAGTGCATGATGGCCTATTTTAACTAAATGAATACAGTTTTGGGAGTGAACTCGCCTGAACGGGGGAATCCCTAAAGAGTTTTCTAAAGGCATGAGTTGCATGATGAAGGATTTCGCTGTGAGAGGCAGCAAACTTATTAGTCGTTATAACCAGTTTAAATGGCTAAGATAAGTGCTTAGGGATAATAGATGGGAGTGAACCTGCTTGAACGGGGGAATCCCTAGCCTAGGGAGTAATCCCTAGAGAACCTGACGAGGGTTAAGGTCCAAAAGTTAGTTACCATCTCGGGAGTAAGAGCTTAGTGTGAGTTAATCTCACTGGGATTGAGTGTAGATCTCTCCCAACCAGCACTTTATGATGATCTTATGCTCATAGTAGTTTCCTAATAAGTAAGAAAAGCAGTCGACATTTCGTCTGTTTAAGTATTTCAGAAAGAATGTTTTTAAGGGTCATTATGAGACCAATATGAAAGAGATTCTATGAAGAATATGAGCCTAAAGAGGCTAAGTAAAGTGTTTTCAGAAAAAGAAAAGAAAGATTTTCATGCACATCATGTGAATAAGAATCTAAGTGCAGCATAAATGAAATCCCATGTACAGTTTGGTCATACCCTTGTAATGCATTGAGGATATGAGTTTGAATGTGCATGTTTAGCTAATGAAAGTTCGTGGCATAATCTCTGCTTCATATGTTTAGCATCTCATATGAGTAAATTAGGTAGATAAAGCATAAATCACGAATCATATCACATAATCTATGAAAGAAATTTCTGTGCTTAGCCTCGTTGCTTGCTTAAGTGTTTGACCGCCTGTTAGTAAAGAAGTTTGGTCATTTAGAGACCTAGAAATGAGTTTGAACAGCTAAAATAAAGTTTATGGATAGTGATCCTTCCTTGAGGATTTAAGAATGCCTAATATGATAGTAAAATATGAATACGTGATATGTGACTACTAAAGATAATATTGCCTGCAATGGTTTTGGTTTTAAGGGGTTGGGGGACACTCACTGAGCGTGTGGTTACTTCGCTGACTTTTTTTGCTGTCTTTCACTCTCTTATCACTTGAGCTATCTAACTAGATTACTATCTCACTTGACCCACTTGGATCCCACTACTTTCCCTTTTCCCACAGGTTTTCCTTTATAACAGGAAGAAGTTGAGTCAGCTATGCCAAAATGGAAGTTACCTTTGCTTAAAGGGAGTCAAGTGTGCCTATAGTGAAGTAGTCTCGCTGCTTGATGATGTTATATAATGTATTCTTAGTTTTTAAACGTATGTAAACCAAGTATTCTAGTTCATGTAATGCATATGGTATAAAGGTCGCTCTAGATGGCCGTATAAGCCAACCATCTAAATAGTTAGATGTCTTTTGGCCAAAGTTAGTTATGTTTTGGGATGTAAACCCCAATACTCCGGTGGTGTGAACCGTCAAGTTGTATGTTTCACTTTTCTTGTATTAATGAACTATTTTGTTTGAAGTACTCCGAGCGTGTTGTTCGTTGAGTTATGAACTCCGGCGTGTAGCGGTTGAGCTTCTTTTAAAATGTTTTACGCTTACGTTGATCTGCAAGGGTTTATTGTAAGGCTCTTAGCCTGAAAACGGTCAGTTTTTAGGGGAAACTCTGTCCGTTTCGCCCTGAAATTTAAATAGAAAGTAAGAAAACGTAACGCTTCGGGCCCTAGGGGTTGGGGGTGTTTACATATACGCATGAAAGTGGTATGAAGACTTGAAGAATCACTTGCGAAACGGTTCGCTATTAGGCCTTTGGTGCCCATATATATATATATATTTGTATGTAATCGAGGTATCTTCTTTGATAGACAAAGATCGAAATTTTAGAATAACCCTGCCATCAGTTTCTTCTATGATTTGATCAATATCTCTTCTTTCTATTTGTGCAGATGGCTAAGGTTCTTGAAGCTCAATCTCATCGGGAAGAGTTGTCTCATCTCGTTTGAGAAGTTTTGGAGCAAAGACTGTTGGCTTATAGCCTTCGATTTGTAGTAAAACTGTTTCTTGAGCTTTTGAAGGAAGAGGATTGAGGAATCTTGTATTCAAATTTGTAGACATGAGTCTGAAATAAACTCAAAAAATGACATCAAAGTTTTTGAAATCAAGAAATTCATCACCTTGAATGTGGACATCTAGCTTCAAGGCTTCTGCCGTCATGAGACATGTAAGATCAACTGTAAAATGAGGGTAACAAATTAAAAATATAGGTCCTTTGCAAACATTTATCTGTATGACTGCTAAGAGTGAAGGCTTATATTTTCTAAGTCTCTTGTCTCTTAGAGCCATATAAATAGGCGCAATAATACCTTTTTACAGAAGGGGTTTTGTGGCGACTTAAACAAGACCAATATGCATGAATCTATAATTTGCCTTTAAATGACTTTCTATTGAGTTTTGTTTAATCACAACAATAGTTTGTAAACCACTTTGTCGACTTATGACTTCTTCATGAGTTTTGAAGGGATAAGCTTTGATAAAATCAAAGAAGAACCTGATGGCAGGGTTATTCTAAAATTTCGATCTTTGTCTATCAAAGAAGATACTTCGGTTCCCGGTCCCTCAAATTTCCGAAGATCTTTCTCTGATTTCTCTTCTAAATCCGAACCTTTAGACCATTCACAGAGATATAGGTTTAGAGCTCCAGTCCCTGAACCTATTCATGACCCTCCATCTCCCACTTTTTCCGGAATAGGAGATGCTATTAATGTTCTTACAACCATGAATTTTTCTATTAGCTGAACTATTCTCAAAGACGACTATTACTCTAAGCAGAATGCCCCTCTTAGAGTCTGGTTTGAACAACTCAATAGAGATCTCCGAGGGCATATAAAGAAAGAGTGGATCAAAGACATGGAACGTCTTAAGGTCAATATTCCTTTCTTTATGTGGTTTCCTACATTTGCTTCAAAACAAGACATGCAAGAAGTCTACACCCAACCTAGCCTCAATGTCCAAACAAATCTTCTCAAAACTTGGCATTTTGTTACTGGAAGTAGTGTTTCTTCCATTCGTCATCCAAAAGAAGATATCCAAATTCACCTCCAAGGTGAACCCATTCTGGCTACACCTTTTCGCAAAGGCTGGGAAGGGAATGATACTGTCAAACTTGATGACCTGAAAAAGGTCTATCAACAAGCCAACTACACAAACACCATCCTTAATACAATTGCCGAAGAATTAGATCATGTCTCTGTAAGGATCGAAGTAACCCATGAGGTAGCAAAAGCTTCGATTCCCAAATCAATTCCCAACTATACGAAATCCTTACAAACAAATTACTACAAAAGATCTTCAAGCTGAGGTAAACGAACCTAAAGGACAAGTTCGTAACCTCGAATATGAAGTTCTCATTCTCAAGACAAAAGATTTAGAGATAGAGGCAACACTCTCTATTCTAGAATCCCAAAGAACCAGCACCTCTGCTTCCCTTGACACTCCTCTTGACATTTCGGGAATCCTAGAAACTGAGATTCTAGATAATCAGTTCCTTCACACCATTTCCCAAGTTACCTTTCAAAAATGGTTTTCAATTATCAAACTAGTAGTTAATGACTTCTCTATTAATACAGTCGCTCTCATTGATTGTGGAGCTGATGAAAATTGTATTAAAGGAGGAATTATTCCTACAAAATAATGTGAATGAACTAAGGAACATTTGGCTAGTGCTAATGGAGAACCACTAAGCATTAGGCATAAGCTTAATAAAGGTTATATTCAAAATGAGGGTTACACTTTCAAAAATGTTTTCCTAATCGTTGATAACATTAAAAATGATGTTATTTTGGGTAAGCACTTTTTAATTGAAATCTATCCATTTTACGTTAATGAATCTGGTGTTCATACAAAAACTATGGGCAAGCAAATTTCTTTTAATTTTCTTTCTACTGCTCAACAAAGAGAAGTGACTAGTCTACAATCATCTTCTATATTTAAACAAATAAATGTTCTAAGAACTAAGCAGAATCAAATTTGCCATCTTCAGGAAGAAATTTCTTATCTTCGAATTGACAAACAATTGCAAAATCTTTCTATACAACAAAAGGTTTTGGATTTAGAGCAAGTTACAAAAAGAAGGATATGCTCGGATCTTCCTAATGCATTTTGGGAAAGAAAAAGGCATTATTTTGTTACCATATGAAAAGGGTTTTGATTAACGAAACATTCCGACAAAAGCTAGACCCACTCAAATGAATTTTGAACTTCTTGAGCACTGCAAAAAAGAAATTCAAAATTTATTAGATAAAAAGCTTATACGACCTTCCAAGTCTCCTTGGAGTTGTGCAGCATTTTATGTTAATAATGCAGCTGAAAAGGAACGAGGAGTTCCAAGGCTAGTTATTAACTACAAACCCCTTAACAAGGTTCTTCGATGGATTAGATACCCAATTCCCAACAAAAGATATCTCTTAAACAGATTATATAATGCAAAAGATTTTTCAAAATTTGACATGAAGTCAGGATTCTGGCAGATCCAGATGGATGAGTCTGACATATATAAAACTGCATTCACAGTTCCATTTGGACATTACGAATGGAACGTCATGCCATTCTGATTAAAGAATGCTCCCTCTGAATTTGAAAATATCATGAATGACATCTTTAATCCTTACACCGAAATTTGTCATTGTTTACATTGATGATGTCTTAGTTCAATCAAATATAATTGATCAACATTTCAAGCATTTGCTAATTTTTATACTTGTTGTCGAGAAAAATGGTTTAGCAGTGTATGCATAAAAAAAGTCTTGTTCTAGACAAAAATTAGATTTCTTGAGCATGACATTTATCAAGGCACCATTAAACCCATCATGAGATCGTTAGCATTTGCTGATAAATTTCCTAATGAGATTAGAGACAAAAAACAACTACAAAGGTTTCTTGGGTGTCTCAATTATGTTTAAAATTTCTTTCCAAATTTACGACAATTGTGTGCACCTTTGTACCAAAGACTGAGAAAGAACCCAGTACCATGGACTGAAGAGCATAGAAAAATAGTTAGAGAAGTCAAAGACAGGGTCAAGTCTCTTCCATGTTTAGGCATACCAAATCTATTTGCATCCACGATTGTTGAAACAGATGCATCAGACATAGGATACGGTGGTGTTCTAAAACAAAAGTTAGAGTCACAGCCTATTGAACAATTAGTAAGGTTTCATTCAGGCCTTTGGCTTGGGTCGCAACAAAACTATTCTACTATCATAAAACAAATATTATCTGTAGTATTTTGTATTTCAAAATTTCAAGATGATTTATTTTACAAAAAATTCTTACTTCAAATAGACTGCAAATTAGCGAAAGAAATTTTACAAAAGGATGTTAAGAATATGGTTTCAAAACAAATATTTGCCAGATGGCAACCAATTCTTTCTGCTTTTGATTTTGACATTGAGTTTATCAAGAGAAAAAACAATTCTCTTCCAAACTTCCTTACAAGAGAGTTTCTGCAAGGAAAGAGTGACAAAAATTTATTGTTGTAGGAATCAAAATGAGCAACAACAAAGACAAAGGCAAAGGGATACAAATGGCCGAAGACTATCAACTTCTGATTGCAACACACAATACATTTGTACCACTGGTTAACTTTCCTCTATTGCCCTACAAAACTGTTGTTTCAAACCCACCTACAAAACCAATGCATGACAATACCTATTTAATTCGACATTCTGAGCACCTATTCCTCACCAATTACAAAACAACTCCTTCCTCTGAAACACTCAAGCCACTGATACAAAAAACCTTTGGAAAATCTTATTTTCCCAGTGATGACCCTTTCAAAACACAACAATTTTATGAGCTTATCCTGGTTGATACACGCTTAGTCGACATTACCCACACCTATGACAAAATCAACCCAGGTTTCATCCTCTTCTCCAAATGCGTTATTCGCAATGTGCTAAGCCTTCAACAATGGAAGAATCCTTTCGAAGAAAGGAAATTTTCTATCATTTTCAACCCACCAACTTACAATTACAATGACTACAAAGTGGCGTGGTATTGGGCATTTCTCTACCACCCAGATACACACTGATGCTTCTTTAATTTCCATGACAATTGCGCAAATACTATCCCTATCTGGTTCTACTACTGGTGGACACGGTTCGGATGTTCTACTTCCATTCTTACCAATGAAGCAAAAGAAGGTTGGGAATATTAGAACAAAAACGCCCCAACTATCGAACCTTACACAAAAGAAGTCCAATTCTTTCGAACTTTCAACATTGCTTGGATTTTCAGTTGGCAGTATCGATTCCACAATTATTTGGTTAATACATTTCCATTATCAGTAATCCGAGTTTATAAAGTCAAATGGTGGAATGAATACAAAACAAAGTTATGTGGCAAAGAGAACGTAGAATTTTTCTGTAAAACCAAGACAAATAAGTTCACTCTTCACAATCTACATACATTTGACAAAAAGAAGGAGATTGCCACAGGACCATCTACTCCAATCAAAAGAGAAAGTCCTTTATCATCAACAAAAGCTCGCTCCAAACGACTCACACAAAAGGAACGTGAAATTTTAGAGCTACTCAAAGGCGAACCAGCCATGAGACAAGTTTTTCTACAAAAAATCCTCGACCGAAAAGATAAAGATGACTCAGGAGATGAGACTGCAAGTTATGCTGGCTCTCTAACAAACCCAATCTAGAGGATTCACAGGATCCTTACGTTGTATGACAAAACGAAAAATAAACAGACAAGAGCTCGCAACGGTCTTGACCTTTGGCAAAAGTAAGGGCTATTATCTCCTAACAAAATTTTATTTTGCTGGAAAAGACAAAATTTTCGGCAGGCACTTTTCACTACAGTTCCCCGACACTTCACTGTTCATCTACAGTACCGCGACGCGGACAAATATTTTAAAAGTTCCACGATGAAAAGAAATTACCTTTTGACAAATGCAACCTGCTTTCGGCGCATGACAAATCAGCATGATTTTGCGTCAATTATTGAGCTCATCTAAGCTCTATATAAGGCAAACATTTTAGCTGGAGAAGGCATTGAGAAATTTTCAGCACGAATTCTGACTAGTCTTCTCTTGTAATCTCACTAGCCCTCTTTAATAATCCTGCTTCTCTCTCTCTCTCTACAAACTAAGTTTCTTTGTGTTATTCTCTACAAATCTTTCAAGTTTATCGCTACAAATTCTGTATGTACTATCTGTATAAACTTCCTATCTTCAATAAAGTTACAGTTTTGTGTTCATTTTATGAGTTTAACGATCCTTTTTATCCTGATATCAATGCCATATTGACTGTAGTTGCCTGCAGCTAGACACGGTTACTTGCATATTCTACCTTGAAGTGCATAGAGCTATCGAATGACTGTGGTGATATCTTAGGCGTTGGTCAGCTACGAAGTCTGTTGGTCAATCGTGTAAGGTGGTCCCGTCTATATCATCTGTCTGCATTCAAAGGTTTGGTCATGCATCAGCAATGACATTTAGATTAAGAAGACCATTGTCTTTTAACTCAAATAGCACTCATAAGGTCATAATTAACTCAAATGAACATAGAACAGGTCCCATATATAGGGCACCTACTCCGGATAATTATGCCAATTGGAACATAGCTAGAATAGAGGTTGACACAATTTACAAAATAGGTACTTTTCATTTTATCAAAGCTTATTCCGTCAAAACTCATGAAGAAGTCATAAGTCTACAAAGTTGTTTACAAATTATTGCTATGATTAAACAAAACTCAATTAAAAGTCATTTAAAGGCAAATTATAGATTCATGCATATTGGTTTTGTTGAAGTCGCCATAAAACCCCTTCTGAAAAAAGGTATTGATGCGCCTATTTATATGGCTCTAAGGGACAAGAGACTTAGAAAATATAAGTCTTCAATCTTAGCAATCATACAGACAAATGTTTGCAACGGACCTATATTTTTCAATTGTTATGCTGATTTTACAGTTGATCTTACATGTCGCATGATGACAGAAGCCTTGAAGCTAGATGTCCACATTAAAGGTGATGAATTTCTTGATTTCAAAAACTTTGTTGTCGTTTTTTCGAGTTTATTTCAGACTCATTTCTACAAATTTGAATACAAGATTCCTCAGTCCTCTTCCTTCAAATTCTCAAGAAATAGTTTTGCTACAAATCGAAGACGATAAGCCAACGGTCTTTACTCCAAAACTTCTCAAATGGGATGAGATAACTCTTCCCGATGAGATTGAGCTTCAAGAACCTCAACCATCTGCACAAATAGAAAAAAGTGATGTTGATCAAATCATAGAAGAACCGGATGGCAGGGTTATTCTAAAATTTCGATCGTTGTCTATCAATGAAGATACTTCGATTCTCGATCCCTCAAATTTTCGAAGATCTTTCTCTGATTTCTGTTCTAAATTTGAACCTTTAGGCCATTCACAGAGTTATAGGTTTAGAGCTCCAGTCCCTGAAACTATTCATGACCCTCCATCTCCTCCTTTTTTTGGAATAGGAGCTGCTATTAATGTTCTTCCAAATATGAATTTTTCTATTAGCTGGACTATTGTCAAAGACGACTATTACTCCAAGCAGAATGCCCCTCTTAGAGTCTGGTTTGAACAAATCAATAGAGATCTCCAAGAGCATATAAAGAAAGAGTGGATCAAAGACATGGAACGTCTTAAGGTCAGTATTCCTTTCTTTATGTGGTTTCCTACATTTTCTTCAAAACAAGGCATGTAAGAAGTCTACACCCAACCTAGCCTCAATGTCCAAACAAATCTTCTCAAGACTTGGCATTTTGTTGCTGGAAGTAGTGTTTCTTCCATTCGTCATCCAAAAGAGGATATCCAAATTCACCTCCAAGGTGAACCCATTCTGGCTACAGCTTTTCGCAAAGGCTATGAGGGGAATGATACTGTCAAACTTGATGACCTGAAAAAGGTTTATCAACAAGCCAACTACACAAATACCATCCTTAATACAATTTCCGAACAATTAAATCATGTCTCTGTAAGGATCGAAGAAACCCATAAGGTAGCAAAAGCTTCGATTCCCAAATCAATTGCCAACTATGCGGATAACATTTCTTAGCCCTTCTTCAAAATGGATAGTATTCCAACAAAGAATGAGGAAACTTTCTTAAATGCCTCTTCTAGTACCAACAACCATTTTCTCAAAGTTATTTTCGAGCAAATCATGGATCTTGAGACCTCCCCAAAAGGAAAACTATAGCCTGTCTTGACAAAACTTGCCAAAATCAAGTGTCAGATACTTCTTCGGAAGAAGAAGAGGTTGATGCCCAAAGTAGCAGTAGTGAAGATATTCTCAATGTTATTGAAGAAGTTTTTGAGGATTCTTCACCTCCTGCTATTAACAAAATCAAAAATTTGAACCAGGGTAGTACAAGAAACTATTACCCAAGAGCAACTCCCCCTGATGTTCAGTATGAAGAAAGAGGAAGTTTTACTACCTCTTAATTTAGTAGAGATGCAATTTACCAATGGAACATAGATGGAAAATCAGAACGCAAGATTTTATCTACCCTCCAAGAAATGACAATGGCAGTAGCTGCCAACAAAACCAAAACACATTCAGGAGCATAAGCTGCTACTGCCTTAGCAATAGGATTTGCAGGATAATTGAAGAATTCGTGGGATAATTTCCTTGATGCAGAAGCAAGGGTAAAAATCCTTAACCATACCTACAAAAGGGTAGACGATAAAGGAAAAGAAGTTGATGAGGAAGATGGGCCAGAATTGCTCATGCATACCATTACACTTCATTTTAGTGGAAACCCAAAAGAAGAACAAGCTACTTCCAAAACAATCCTTATCAACCTTAGATGTCCTACCTTGAATGAGTATAGGTGGTATAAGGATGTCTTTCTTACAAATGTTCTTAAAAGAGCAGATAGAATCCAAGATTTTTGAAAAGAAAGATTTATTGCTGGATTACCAAAACTCTTCGGAGAATGTATCCTCACCAAATTACGTCAGAATTTTGGTACGAATGATATTCCATTTAGTTGACTTACCTTTGGACAAATCTTTGGTATTGTTAAAACTAAAGGTCTGAATCTCTGTAATGAGATTAAAATTAAGTCCAAATACGGATCAGAAAGGGCACAATCTCGAAAAGAAATGGGAACCTTCTGTGAAGCATTTGGCATTACCAAAATTGAAGCGCCATCTCCAGCCCGCAAAAGAATCCAAAAGAAGAGGGCCCATACAAACATTAGGAGACCTCCGAGGCCCCCTATGCCTTTTAGGAAAAAGGATAGCCCAAAACCTCCTACTTCCAAAAAGAAGCAGCCCAGCAAACAGAAAAAGACCATAGCCTGCTACAAATGTGGCAAAATAGGCCGCAAAGACTTCCCATGTAAAATAGAACAAAAGATTAATGAACTCTTCTCTGGAGAACCAGAACTCCAAAAGAAACTTCTCGCTCTTTTAACAAAAGATGCTTCAGGATCAGAAGAAGAATACTATTCAGACTCTAACGAAGACTCTGAATATGAATCTTCTCCAATTCTGTCCCTGAACGTTATTACTAACCAATCCCAAAAAAGAATTCCTTTTAGATCTCATAGGACAAACTCCTGATATAAATACAAAAAAGGAATACCTTGAAAAATTGAAATGAACCATCCTTGAAGAAGAAGATAAGTGTTTCAAATTCAATCGTGAGACTCCTTCCATTTCACAAATTTTTGATCGCTATCCCATCCAGAATCCTTACAAACAAATTACTACAAAAGATCTTCAAGCTGAGGTGAACGAACTTAAAGGACAAGTTCGTATCCTCAAATCTGAAGTTCTTATTCTTAAGACAAAAGATTTAGAGATAGAGGCAAAACTCTCTATTCTAAAATCCCAAAGAACCAGCACCTCTGCTCCCCTTGAGACCCCTCTTGACATTTCGGGAATCCCAGAAACTGAGATTCCAGATAATCAATTCCTTCATACCATTTCCCAAGTTACCTTTCAAAAATGGTTTTCAATTAGCAAACTAGTAGTTAATGACTTCTCTATTAATACAGTCACTCTCATTGACAGTGGAGCTGCTCAAAATTGTATAAAAGGAGGAATTATTCCTACAAAATACTGTGAGCGAACTAAGGAACATTTGGCTAGTGCTAATGGAGAACCACTAGGCATTAGGCATAAGCTTAATAAAGGTTATATTCAAAATGAGGGCCACTTTTTCAAAAATATTTTCCTAATCGTAGAAAACATTACAAAAGATGTTATTTTGGGTACGCCCTTTTTAACTCAAATCTATCCATTTTATGTTAACGAATCTGGTGTTAAAACAAAAATTATGGGCAAGCAAATTTCTTTTAATTTTCTTTCTACTGCTCAACAAAGAGAAGTGACTAGTCGACAATCATCTTCTATATTTAAACAAATAAATGTTCTAAGAACTAAGTGGAATCGAATTTTCCATCTTCAAGAAGAGATTTCTTGTCTTTGAATTGAAAAACAATTGCAAAATCTTTCTATACAACAAAAGGTTTTGGATTTAGAACAAGTTACAAAAAGAAGAATATGCTCGGATCTTCCTAATGCATTTTGGGAAAGAAAAAAGCATATTATTTCTTTACCATATGAAAAGGATTTTGATGAACGAAACATTCCGACATGAGCTAGACCTACTCAAATGAATTTTGAACTTCTTGAGCATTGCAAAAAAGAAATTCAAAATTTGTTAGATAAAAATCTTATATGACCTTCCAAGTCTCCTTGGAGTTGTGTAGCATTTTATGTTAATAATGCAGCTGAAAAGGAACAAGGAGTTCCAAGGCTAGTTATTAACTACAAACCCCTTAACAAGGTTCTTCGATATATTAGATGCCCAATTCCCAACAAAAGAGATCTGTTAAATAGATTATATAATGCAGAAGTTTTTTCAAAATTTGACATGAAGTCGGGATTCTGGCAGATCCAGGTAGCTGAGTCTGACAGATATAAAACTGCATTCACAGTTCCATTTGGACATTACGAATGGAGCGTCATGCCATTCGGATTAAAGAATGCTCCCACTGAATTTGAAAATATCATGAATGACATCTTTAATCCTTACACCGAAATTTATCATTGTTTACATTGATAATGTCTTAGTTTTCTCAAATACAATTGATAAACATTTCAAGCATTTGCAAATTTTTATACATGTTGCTGAGAAAAATGGTTTACCAGTGTCAACACAAAAAGTGGTCTTGTTCCAGGAAAAAAATAGATTTCTCGGGCATGACATTTATCAAGGTACCATTAAACCCATCATGAGATCGTTAGCATTTGCTGATAAATTTCCTGATGAGATTAGAGACAAAAAAACAATTGCAAAGGTT
Organism: Selenicereus undatus; assembly: GCA_017589665.1. Lineage (NCBI taxonomy): Eukaryota > Viridiplantae > Streptophyta > Magnoliopsida > Caryophyllales > Cactaceae > Selenicereus > Selenicereus undatus. Next base: position 80,424,969 of record JACYFF010031958.1, on the reverse strand, counting down.
TCTTGGGTGTGTCAATTATGTTAAAATTTCTTTCCAAATTTACGACAATTGTGTGCACCTCTGTACCAAAGACTGAGAAAGAACCCAGTACCATGGATTGAACAACATACAAAAATAGTTAGACAACACAAAGAAAGAGTCAAGTCTCTTCCATGTTTAGGCATAGCAAATCCGTTTGTGTCCATGATTGTTGAAATAGATGCATCAGACATAGGATACGGTGGTATTTTGAAACAAAAGTTAGAGTCACAACCTAATGAACAATTAGTAAGGTTTCATTCAGGTCTTTGGCTTAGTTCGCAACAAAACTATTCTACTATATAAAAAAGAAATATTATCTGTAGTACTTTGTATTTCAAAATTTCAAGATGATTTATTTTACAAAAAATTCGTACTTCGAATAGATTGCAAATCAACGAAGGAAACTTTACAAAAGGATGTCAAGAATCTGGTTTCAAAACAAATATTTGCCAGATGGCAAGCAATTCTTTCTGCTTTTGATTTGGACATTGAGTTTATCAAGGGAAAAAACAATTCTCCTCCAGACTTCTTTACAAGAGAGTTTCTGCAAGGAAAGAGTGACAAAAATTTATTACTGCAAGAAACAAAATGAGCAACAACAAGGACAAAGGCAAATGGATGCAAAAGGCCAATGATTATCAACTTCAGATCCCAACACATAATACATTTCTACCACTGGTTAACTTTCCTTCATTACCCTACAAAACTGTTGTTTCAAACCCACCTACAAACCAACGCATGACAATACATATTTAGTTCGACATACTGAGCACGTATTCCTCACCAATTACAAAACAACTCCTTCCTCTGAAACACTCAAGCCACAAATACAAAACACCTTTGGAAAGTCTCATTTTCCCAGTGATGACCCTCTTAAAACACAACAATTTTATGAGCTTATCCTGGTTGATACACGCTCAGTCGACATTACCCACACTCTATGACAAAATCAACCCAGGTTTCATCCTCTTCTCCAAATGCATTATTCATAATGTGCTAAGCACTTAGCAATGGAAGAATCCTTTCGAAGAAAGGAAATTTTCTATCATTTTTAACCCACCAACTTACAATTACAACGACTACAAAAATAGCTTGGTATCAGGCATTTCTCTACCACCCAGATACAGACTCTTGCTTTTTTAATTTCCATGACAATTGCACAAATACTTTCCCTATCTGGTTCTACTACTGGTGGACATGGTTCGGATGTTCTACTTCCATTCTTCCCAATGAAGCAAAAGAAGGTTGGGAATATTGGAACAAAAACACCCTAACTATCGAACCTTACACAAAATAAGTCCAATTCTTTCGAACTTTCAACATTGCTTGGATTTTCAGTTGGGAGTATCGATTCCACAATTATTTGCTTAATACATTTCCATTGGGAGTAATCCGAGTTTATAAAGTCAAATGGTGGAATGAATACAAAACAAAGTTATGTGGCAAAGAGAACGTTGAATTTTTCTGCATAACCAAGACAAAGAAGTTCACTCTTTACAATCTACATAGATTTGACAAAAAGAAGGAGATTGCCATAGGACCATCTACTCCAATCAAAAGAGAAAGTCCTTTATCATCAACAAAAGCTCGCTCCAAAGGAATCACACAAAAAGAACGTGAAATTTTAGAGCTACTCAAAGACGATCTAGCCATGAGACAAGTTTTTCTACAAAAAATCCTTGACTGAAAAGACAAAGATGACTTAAGAGATGAGACTGCAAGTTCTACTGGCTCCCCTAACAAACCCAATCTACAGGATTCACAGGATCCTTACGATGTATAACAAAACTAAAATTAATAGAGACGAGCCTGTAAAGGTCTTGACCTTTGGCAAAAGTAAGGGCTATTATCTTCTAATAAAGTTTTATTTTGTAGGAAAAGACAAAATTGTCGACATGCAGTATTCTCTACAGGTCCCCAACACTTCACTATTTATCCACAGTACCGCGATGCGAACAAATATTTTAAAAGTTCCACAATGAAAGCAAATTACCTTTTGACAAATGCAACATGCTTTCTGTGCATGACAAATCAACATGATTTTACCTCAATCATTGAGCTCATCTCAGCTCTATATAAGGCAAACATTTCAGCTGAAGAAGGCATTGAGGAATTTTCAGCACGAATTCTCACTAGTCTTCTCTTGTAATCTCACTAGCCCTCTTTAATAATCCTTCTTCTCTCTCTCTCTACAAACTAAGTTTCTTTGTATTATTCCCTACAAATCTTTCAAGTTTATCGTTACAAATTATGTAAGTACTATCTGTATAAACTTTCTATCTTTAATAAAGTTACAATTTTGTGTTCATTTTATGAGTTTAAGGATCATTTTTATCCTGGTATCAAAGCCATATTGACTGTAATTGCCTGCAGCTAGACACGGGTACTTGCATATTCTACCTTGAAGTGCATAGAGCTGTCAAATGACTATGGTGATATCTTAGGCGTTGGTCAGCTAAGAAGTCTGTTGGTCAGCTGTGTAAGGTGGTCCCGTCTATATCATCTGTCTGCATTCAAAGGTTACGTCATGCATCAGTAATGGCATTTATATTAAGAAGACTATTGTATTTTAACTCAGATAGCAGTCATAAGGACATAGTTAACTCAAATGAACATAGAACAGGTCCCATATATAGGGCACCTACTTCTGACAATTATGCCAATTGGAACGTACCTAGAATAGAGGTTGACATAATTTACAAAATAGGTACTTTTCATTCTATCAATGCTTATTCCGTTAAAACTCATGAAGAAGTCATAAGTCTACAAAGTGGTTTACAAATTATTGCTATGATTAAACAAAACTCAATTGAAAGTCATTTAAAGGCAAATTATAGATTCATGCATACTGGTCTTGTTCAAGTCGCCATAAAACCCCTTCTGAAAAAAGATATTGATGTACCTATTTATATGGCTCTAAGAGACAAAAGACTTAGAAAATATAAGTCTTCACTCTTAGCAGTCATACAGACAAATGTTTGCAAATGACCTATATTTTTCAACTATTACCCCGATTTTATAGTTGATCTTACATGTCCCATGATCACAGAAGCCTTGAAGCTAGATGTCCACATTCAAGGTGATGAATTTTTTGATTTCAAAAACTTTGTTGTCATATTTCGAGTTTATTTCAGACTCATGTCTGCAAATTTGAATACAAGATTCCTCAATTCTCTTCCTTTAAATTCTCAAGAAATAGTTTTACTACAAATCGAAGACGATAAGCCAGCAGTCTTTACTCCAAAACTTCTCAAATGGGATGAAATAACTCTTCCCGATGAGATTGAGCTTCAAGAACCTCAACCATATGCACAAATGGATAGAAGAGATATTGATCAAATCATAGAAGAACCTGATGGCAGGGTTATTTTAAAATTTCGATCTTTGTCTATCAAAGAAGATACTTCGATTCCCGATCCCCAAAATTTTCAAAGATCTTTCTCTGATTTCTCTTCTAAATCTGAACCTTTAGACCATTCACAGAGATATAGGTTTAGAGCTCTAGTCGCTGAACCTATTCATGACCCTCCATCTCCTACTTTTTCCGGAATAGGAGCTGCTATTAATGTTCTTACAAATGTGAATTTTTCTATTACCTAGACTATTGTCAAAGACGACTATTACTCTAAGCAGAATGCCCCTCTTAGAGTCTGGTTTGAACAAATCAATAGAGATCTCCGAGAGCATATAAAGAAAGAGTGGATCAAAGACATGGAATATCTTAAGGTCAATATTCCTTTCTTTATGTGGTTTCCTACATTTGCTTCAAAACAATACATGAAAAAAGTCTACACCCAACCTAGCCTCAATGTCCAAACAAATCTTCTCAAAACTTGGCATTTTGTTACTGGAAGTAGTGTTTCTTCCATTCGTCCTCCAAAAGAAGATATGTAAATTCACCTCCAAGGTGAACCCATTCTGGCTACACCTTTTCGCAAAGGTCGGGAAGGGAATGATACTGTCAAACTTGATCACCTCAAAAGGTCCATCAACAAGCCAACTACACAAATACCATCCTTAATACAATTGGCGAACAATTAAATCATGTCTCTATGAGGATCGAAGAAGCCCATAAGGTAGCAAAAGCTTCGATTCCCAAATTAATTCCCAACTATGCGGATAACATTTCTCAGCCCCTCTTCAAAATGGATAGTATTCCAAAAAAGAATGAGGAATCTTTCTTAAATGCCTCTTCTAGTGGAGAACCACTGAGCATTAGGCATAAGCTTAATAAAGGTCATATTCATTATGAGGGTTACTGTTTCAAAAATGTTTTCCTAATCGTAGATAACATTACAAATGATGTTATTTTGGGTACGCCCTTTTAAACTCAAATCTATCCATTTTATGTTAATGAATCTAGTGTTCATACAAAAATTATGGGTAAGCAAATTTCTTTTAATTTTCTTTCTACTGCTCAACAAAGAGAAGTGACTAGTCTACAATCATCTTCTATATTTAAACAAATAAATGTTGTAAGAACTAAGCAGAATCAAATTTGCCATCTTCAGGAAGAAATTTCTTATCTTTGAATTGATGAACAATTACAAAATCTTTATACACAACAAAACGTTTTGGATTTAGAACAAGTTATAAAAAGAAATTCCAAGGCTTATACAACCTTCCAAGCCTCCGTGGAGTGTTGCAGCATTTTATGTTAATAATGTAGCCGAAAATGAATGAGGAGTTCCAAGGCTAGTTATTAACTACAAACCCCTTAACAAGGTTCTTCGACGGATTAGATACCTAATTCCCAACAGAAGAGATATGTCAAACATATCATACAATGGAAAGTTTTTTCAAAATTTTACATGAAGTCGGGATTCTAGCAGATCCAGATAGCTGAGTCTGACAGACATAAAATTGCATTCACAGTTCCATTTGGAGATTATAAATGGAACGTCATGCCATTCAGATTAAAGAATGCTCCCTTTGAATTTGAAAATGTCATGAATGACATCTTTAATCCTTATATCAAAATTTATAATTGTTTACATTGATGATGTCTTAGTTTTCTCAAATACAATTGATCAACATTTCAAGCATCTGCAAACTTTTGTACATGTTGCCGAGAAAAATGGTTTAGCAGTGTCTGCATAAAAAATGGTCTTGTTGTAGACAAAAATTACATTTCTTGGGCATAAAATTTATCAAGGCACCATTAAACCCATCATGAGATCGTTTGCATTTGCTGATAAATTTCCTGATGAGATTAGAGACAAACAACAATTGCAAAGGTTTCTTGGGTGTCTCAATTATGTTTCAGATTTCTTTCCAAATTTACGACAATTGTGTGCACCTCTGTACCAAAGACTGAGAAAGAACCCAATACCATGGACTGAACAACATACAAAAATAGTTAGACAAGACAAAGAAAGAGTCAAGTCTCTTCCATGTTTAGGCATACCAAATTCGTTTACATCCATGATTGTTGAAATAGATGCATCAGACATAGGATACGGTGGTATTTTGAAACAAAAGTTAGAGTCACAGCCTAATGAACAATTAGTAAGGTTTCATTCAGGTCTTTGGCTTGGTTCGCTACAAAACTATTCTACTATCAAAAAAAGAAATATTATTTGTAGTACTTTGTATTTCAAAATTTCAAGATGATTTATTTTACAAAAAAATCTTACTTCGAATAGACTGCAAACCAGCGAAAGAAATTTTACAAAAGGATGTTGAGAATCTGGTTTCAAAACAAATATTTGCCAGATGGCAAGCCATTCTTTCTGCTTTTGATTTGGACATTGAGTTTATCAAGGGAAAAAACAATTCTCTTCTAGACTTCCTTACAAGAAAGTTTCTGCAAGGAAAGAGGGACAAAAATTTATTGCTGCAGGAATCAAAATAAGCAACAACAAGGACAAAGGCAAATGGATACAAAAGGCCGAAGATTATCAACTTTAGATCCCAACACTTAATACATTTCTACGACTGGTTAACTTTCCTCCATTACCCTACAAAACTGTTGTTTCAAACCCACCTACAAAACCAACGCATGACACTACTTATTTAGTTTGACATACTGAGCACCTATTCCTCACCAATTACAAAACAGCTCGTTCCTCTGAAACACTCAAGCCACTAATGCAAAAAACCTTTGGAAAATCTCATTTTCCGAGTGATGACCCTCTCAAAACACAACAATTTTATGAGCTAATCCTGGTTGATACACGCTCAGTCAACATTACCCACACCTATGACAAAATCAACCCGAGTTTCATCCTCTTCTCCGAATGCATTATTCGCAATGTGCTAAGCACTCAGCAATGGAAGAGTCCTTTCGAAGAAAGGAAATTTTCTATCATTTTCAACCCACCAACTTACAATTACAACGACTACAAAATGGCTTGGTATCGAGCATTTCTCTACCACCCAGATACACACTCATGCTTTTTTAATTTCCATGACAATTGCACAAATACTTTCCCTATCTGGTTCTACTACTGGTGGACATGGTTCAGATGTTCTACTTCCATTCTTCCCAATGAAGCAAAAGAAGGTTGGGAATATTGGAACAAAAACACCCCAACTATCGAACCTTACACAAAAGAAGTCCAATTCTTTTGAACTTTCAACATTGCTTGGATTTTCAGTTGGGAGTATCGATTCCACAATTATTTGCTTAATACATTTCCATTGGCAGTAATCCGAGTTTATAAAGTCAAATGGTGGAATGAATACAAAACAAAGTTATGTGCCAAAGAGAACGTAGAATTTTTCTGCAAAACCAAGACAAACAAGTTCTCTCTTCACAATCTACATACATTTGACAAAAAGAAGGAGATTGCCATAGGACCATCTACTCCAATCAAAAGAGAAAGTCCTTCATCATAAACAAAATCTCTCTCCAAAGAACTCATTCAAAAAGAACGTGAAATTTTAAAGCTACTCAATGACGATCCAGCCATGAGACAGGTTTTTCTATAAAAATTCCTTGACTGAAAAGACAAAGATGACTTAGGAGATGAGACTGCAAGTTCTGCTGGCTCCTCTAACAAACCCAATCTACAGGATTCACAAGATCCTTACGATGTATGACAAAACGAAAAATAAACAGACAAGAGCTCGCAAGGGTCTTGACCTCTGGCAAAAGTAAGGGTCATTATCCCCTAAAAAAATTTTATTTTGCAGGAAAAGACAAAATTATCGGCAGGAACTATTTGCTATAGTTCCCTGACACTTCACTATTCATCAACAGTACCGCCCAGTAGACAAATATTTCAAAAGCTCCAAAGAGAAAAGAAATTATCTATTGACAAATTCAACCTGCTTTCAGCACATGACAAATCAGCTTGATTTTGCCTCAATTATTGAGCTCATCTCAGCTCTATATAAGGCAGATATTTTAGCTGGACGAGGCATTGACTAGTGTGAGACCTGGAGTTTCGTCGTATGCGTTTAATGAATTTTATGCCTGTTGGGTTGGAATAGTTTACTTGAATACCCGTCAGCCTTAGAAGTAGTTCGATGTTATTAAACCGAACCTAGAGAGATTTGGGAACAAATAGTTGATGAAGGGTTATATTATCGATTTGGGTTTGGAATTCGGTTATGAATTAGACTAGCGATATCGAATGTGAATCAGCTTGGGACAAAAAGAAAGAGATAGGGAGGGGTATTTTAGTAATTTTACACGTGACTTATCTCCTCCTTGCTCCTTCCTCTCCACGCGTGCCCCCCCCACATTCTCTCTCCTCTTCTTCTTCTCCTTCCCGACACTGCGCTGCCCTCCCTGTTCTTCAGCTCCTCCTTTGCTTCTCCTCCATCCACGCCCTACAACCGGCCAAATTGAGGCCCAACCTGACCAGCCCAGGTGCCGGCGAGCCTCCTACGCGTGGCTGAGCCAAAGGTCGGGCGCAGGCAAGGCGAATTCCGGCGAAGAACCGACCGAACGCCCGGTGAATTCAGTGCATGCAAGGTGAATTCGAACCCCTCATTCATCTATAAGTGTATTCTTGACCTAGATTCTTCCTAATTGTGGTTAATTTCTCCAGAAATTGCAAGTTAGGGTTTCGGTTTGGTGGAATCCGAACCCCCACGCGAAGGCAAACGAGATTCTTGGGTGTGTGGAGCTCGAATTCGTCTCCAATCTAGCCAGTTGCACTCAAATTGCTTGAATTCAAAGTGGGTAATCCTTTAATCCCACTTATTTTAAGGATTTCGGATGATAATCGTATGAATGAGTTTATGGATTTGCTAGTTATAAGTATTTATGCCTAAAGAGTATGAATTATGCTAGAGATATGTATTTGAAGTGAATTATATGCGTTTAGTTTCGATTCGAATCAAATTGGGTAAATTATGATTAAGATGTTAATTCGGAGTGAATTATATACGTTTAGCTTCGATTCG
>JACYFF010031958.1:80229043-80403919 GCA_017589665.1 Selenicereus undatus | reverse complement strand
TATATATATATATATATATATATATATATATATACATATATATATACGTATATAAATAAATACATATATAGATACACACACACACACACAGAGATATGTGTGCGTGTGCGTGTGTGTGTGTGTCTGTCTCTATGTCTGTGTGTACCCATATATATTTATATATACGTATATATTTATATATATTTATATATGTACATACATATATATATATATATATATATATATATATATATTTGTGTCTTTTTTCTTCTTCTTCAAATTCATCTCACCTGCACTCATCCACTATACCCATCCTTTTCTCTCTCTTATTCTTCATATTTTTACTTAATTTCTTCAATTTTCTAGGTTTTAGTTCTTATTTTGGTTTTAATTTGGCTTTTGGTTAGAGTTTGCAACCATGGCACCAACCAAGAGACAAAGGAGCACCAAGGAGGTTGGTTCTTCAAGTCAAGCACCATCTCAACCTCAAAGGGCATCTTGAACTGCGCGTGCTAGAGGTAACATTCCTCACCGTCTTGGTTTAATGCATCTAGATCATGTTGCTAGGTATAATTGTTTGAATGAAAGTATGGTTGTGACAACTAGATATTATGATGAGGATTTGTTAGCCCGACTGGGATTGTTAGATTATATTAGATGGTTGTTTGCAAGAGGTGGTATGGGATACTTTTTAGAAATTAAAGAGCATACATATCGAGACCTGACCCTAGAATTCCTTAGTACACTCCATGTCGAGGTCACTAGAGGGCCTCGATGTCAAGCCGGATGTATATTGTTTAATTTGCAAGGAAAATTGTATGAACTAAACTTAGGTACCTTTAGCAGTATTTTTGATTTTCCACCTAGCATAGATTTATCGCACCACCAAGGAGGAATGGCAATAGATGGGGTCTACATCGGATCCACCAAGATCCAAATTCGGATCCATTTTTTGGACCTAGACCTAGATCCAATCCAAATTTGTAGGGTCTATAAAATTTGGATCCAGACTCGGATCCTCTGGATCTAAAGGGTCTAGCGAGTCCTTAATGGGTCCTGCTATTTTGAGTCACTTTTTTTCACCTTTTTATTTTTCTCAACAAAACAAAAGTGCAAACATAAGATTTTGTCACATAATTGACTTCTCAACCATAATGCATAGTAAAATATTGAATTGTAAGTAGAAATTACTGATAGCAAAATACTGAATTTTGTAATGAATTCTAATTTAGCTTATGAAGAGTGTAATTCATTCTTCTCAGTTTGGACATGCTAATTAATATAATGTGTTGTTGACTTTGACATTATAGGACTTTACTGAACTAGTTTTTGACATCAACAAGACTAAATACCCTTTAGGTTCACAAGGTGGTCAGTCCTTAGTGAAATATAAGGAAAATGTCCCAAATGAGGAGGGAGGGAAGACCTGATGAGTCTGGTCATAAGTGAAAGTGAACATCATGCCTTTTCCCTCAAATAAAGTTAATTAACATATGGAACAAATTGAAATGCAATTCCACAAAAAATGAACACAATTCGAACATGATATTCTGCTTTCAACCTTCGAGTTAAACAGAGGTACAAATTTGAGAAACAACCGCGACTAACGCAACAAAATTACCAGGGAGTCTAGATAGAAGCCTTGAAAAATGGACATAAGTGCTGGAAAACAGCCAATCTGTGAAGGGGTAGTACCGAGATGAGGGTCGCGAGGCTAGTTCTGATGAAACCACGACGAACAAGACCGAACTTTGGTCGCCGGAAAGATGGAGGAGGCCGGCGTTAAGGCTCTGGACTCCAAAGAATGAGGACCAAAGGAGATGGGATAGAGATGTGGAATGGTGGACGCCGGATGAGAGGAGGCCGTGAGAGCTTGAAGAGTAAGGAAGAGAGACACGACTGAGAGGAGTGAGGAATGAGAACTTTGAGACCAAAACTGAAAACCTAACGCCCATGCTATATGAACACTGGAAAAAAACAAGTGGGTTTGTATATGGGTCTAGGGTCGGGTCTGGGTCTCAACATCTCAGATCTAGATTTAGATCCGACCCAAATCCAATAGGACTCGGGTCCTCTAAAAATCCAAAGGGTCTAAATTTTTAGGATCCAGATCCTTAAAAATGAATCGGGTCTGATGGATCTGGATCGGATATAGGATCTGTTGCCATCCCTATCACTAAGTCCCCTGCGAATTCAACCCGAATGCATTTCGTGGTGAACTTTCCGGGAGTGTTAGGTACAGCTCAAGTTCATCAAAATGCACACATATTAGAAACCCTTGCATTATAGGAGCTCAGCGTATCTTGGCTTATTCTCTATTTGCTTGGGACGATGGTCTGAATGTCCCAAGACTATATGAGTTGTACTTTTTGTCCTGTATACTTTACGGTGTTCAGCTTGACCCAAGTTCATTTTTAGCTAGACAATTACATAGTGTTGCTGATAGCACTAAAGATAGGATAGTCATTGGTGGGATTGTAACTACTATTGCTAGACTTTTTGGAGTTGTGCCTAATCCTAAGGATAGAGTTTTCGAGTCTGAGCTGCTGGATCAAGCTGCTTTTGAAATTATGAACTTTTGTAAAGTTGAGGCTGGTCGTTTATGTTGGATTTACCCCGAGGATTGGCTTTTGCCGCTTCCCAATGTTGATCGAATCACTCTACTTCACTGAGGTAACCTTTATTGGGTACTTGGTGTGATGAGGCTATTTAATCACACCCCATCATCCAGCCCCTCACTCTAGTCAAGCCAGATCTAGTTCTTCCTCTCAACCACCCCCTCCTAACTATTCTGACCTTCAAGACACCCTTAGATCCATTCAAGAGGAGCATGTTTCCCTCAGAGCATTTATTGCTTCTGAGAACGCCGCTCTTTGGGACTTTGTTCAAGAGCGCCACGATGAGCTTCGAGGGTTGTTTGCTTCCTAGACACAATATTTCCAAGACTATAGGGCATGTCTAGAGACCTGGTGAAATTGGCATATCTCCTATGGCCAACCACCACTCCCTTTCTGATTGCTTTGTGGTACTCCCCTTCCCTTTTTTTTGTTATGTGCCCATATTAAGGGCAATGTGTGATTCAAGCATGGGGGAGTTAGTCATTATATTTGGGGTCTAATGCCTGTTTTCAGTTTGGTGTGTTTGCGCTTTGTATATGTTTTTTTATCCTAGGCTACATTTTAGTTTTTTTTTTAAAGTTCATTTGCAATTTAGTTTTCATTGTTAAAAAGAGTCAAAAATAAAAAATATATAAAAATAAAGATTAAAAAAAATCATCCAATGATGATCTTTATATATTTGGTAGATTTTTATGGTTTAGTTTGATCCTGTGATTCACCCGAATTGTGCATAAAATATTTGTGAATGAGTTTTTTGAAATGAATTCCATGTTTTGACCATATGTTGAATGCGAGTTGATTTACCCCATGAGTCTTTACATAAGTTTTGGCATGTGTTCATTAGTGGGCTAGTTTTGACCTTGGTAGATGTCCCATGAGATTTTGAGCTTTTGGAGGCTATTCATCAATTTAGTCTCATATTTTCTTTCATGTGTGACTCTTCCTTGATGTCATTTCTCTAGAACTTGCTTTCATTCTCATTCAAGATCACATTTTGCATATGCATTTAGACAATATGATTGAGGCAATTGTTCTTTGATTTGTTGAAAGCCCACGGCCAAATAGCCACCTTTGTTGTGTATTATATCCCTTGCTAGCCCATTTGAGCCTATATCCGTTTTTCTTGGTTTAAACCTCCTATTATAGCCCATGGCCAAATACTTGCCTTAACTTTAAGCCAAGATTGGAGGGTTGTTTCATTCTTTTGCATCAAGTTTAATAGGGCATTAGTAAGGTGGATCGTTCTCTTTTAGTGAATTTTGGCTGTTAGTAAAGGGATGCGAGATTTTGATAAATCCCTAGTTTTATTGTACAAAGTTTTGAGAAGAGTTGAAATTTAAAGTTTGTTATGGATCTCCTCTTGGCTATCCTTTTTGGAAAAAAAAAGAAAGAAAGGATCAAAAACACAAAAATGGAAAAAAAAAGGGAAAACAACGAAAAGGAAAAAAAAATCAAAAGAAAGTGTTAGCCTTGTTGGGATTGTAAGATATGTGTAATTTTGGACTCTTTCTCTCTTCAATTTGAGATTTATTTTGTTGATGAATTGATATGGTTTAAGAAGCATGTAGTATGATGCATTGGAATTGTTTAGTTCTTAGTCTTTGGCTTCTAGCTCCTCATTTCCAAAAAATTTGTTTTCTTCTTACCTTTACCCGTAGCCCCGTTACAACCCTATAAAAGTCCTCATGATTGTTTAGTGTGTTTGCATTTTAGTGATGATGGATTTAAGACTTTTGTCAAGCTTATGGTAGATTTGAGTCTAAGGAATGAGAATTGCAAGAGCCTTCATTATTATTAAACACATGAGTGATGAGAGCCACATAACTATAGTGAGGTTCAACCGGCCTTGCTAGCCTTACTTGTTTCATGTTGAAATGATTGTATTTGACAATTTGGGGGAAGATTGGTTCAAGTTTGACACTGTGGTCTATCAAAAGGTTTTAAAAAATTTCATTCCTTAATCTGTTTATTAATGATTTTGGCATCTTTTTAGGCTACCTTTGGATTAGCTTTGCCATTTAAATGTCACCTATGTCTATCCTGAGGAGGTTGTGTAAATTTTAGGTTTTTGCATTGCTTGAGCACAGGCAACAGTCTAAGCATAGGGGAGTTTGATACGTGCTTAATATATACATCATTTCAAGGCTGTTTTGCTTCATTTTTAGGAGAATTATGTGCTTAATGTTATTATTTATACTCATATTTTCTATTTATGCATGGGTATAGTTGTTTTATGTGTTTTATAGGATTTAAAGCCTTTTTACCCAACATTTGACCATAAATAGATGTATTTTGACCTCCCCCACAGACACCCATGAGTTGCTAAGCCCGTGGAGCTAGAAAAGAGCAGAAAGCCGGTTCCAGCCCAGACCACGGTCGGACCGTGGTGAGCCTGTAACTGCTGCCTCTTCGTCTTCTTTTGGCTATATGGCTGAGATCAGGCGAGATCCTCAATAAAAGGTCCCGTCCTACAGCAGTGGAAGGCATCCTTGCACAACCAAAAGCATAGAGTTAGAGAGCTTTAGCTTAGTTTCTTTCTTTCTTAAATTTTGTTGTTTCTAGTTTGAGTTTTAGTTTTGGTGAGAAACCCTGAGTGTATGTGTTTGGTTTTTGAGGCAGTTTGAAGCCCTTGGCTGAAGGCCATCTCAGTCAAGTCTTTCTCTCAGATTTCGTCGGATTGTTGGTTAGTTTTGTTTAATTCTTAATCATGTCTGAGTAGTTTTCTTTTGTCTATGGATTTAGTAGTTTATGTAAGTGTTATTGGATCATGTTTTAATTTATAGAATTGTGATTGTTTTCATGATTGGTTTGATTTCGTTCTATCAAGTGTTTGATATGTTATGAGTGGATTTTTGGCCAAAACTTGCTTGCTTACTTGAAACAAACGAATGAAAAACTGAAAGGTGACATTTGGTTGTTGGATTGCTTGATAAAACCTAGCATGGAGTCATCTCGAAAGAGAGATTTGCATGCTAGGAGGACTAGCGAGTAATTGAAGATATTGAACTTGAATTAAGGTAAATTAGTTTGAAAGAACGACTTTTGCTTAATTTAGGCAAATTTGATTGATTTCGAAAGAATAGATCAAATTTCTGGATAGATTGCAATTCCTCGAGATTAACATATTAGAGAAAAGCACATGTTAGTTCTTTTGATCCAACACCCTTTCATAACTACGAGAATTCCTAGACGTAATTTCTCTTTGATTGATTCAGAATAGTGAATTAGAAGTTGTTAAATCGAACCCTCTGAATTAGAATTTTACTTAGCACATTCTGAAGGACAAGACTCGCTAAGTTACATTAGTCCCTGAGAAACGATATCTTTATCTATACTACGGCTATCCGTGTGCTTGTGGTAGTTTGATCAGTTGTCGCTCTTCTCTAAGCACCATTGAATACACTTTGTTCAAGTTTGAAAGAGCTTCAAAGGTAAGTATGTTGGATCTGAGCACACCCAACTCGGTCGCATCCAGCCCCATGAGAAACTAATGAACTTTTTTGGCTTCGTGAAATTTGCTAAAATTGAATTTTTTTCAAGCAATTGCAAATTAGGATCTGTTGGTAAGTCCCCCAATTCATCCCATAGCTCTTTAAGTTTTGTAAAATACTCTGTCATAGAGAGAGTATCTTGACTTGTAAGGGTAATCTCCCTTTTTAATCGATGAACTCTAATTTAGTTACCCTGGGAGTAATGTTCTTTCAAGTCGGTCTAGATCTTACTAGCCTTCTTTGCATACGCGACATATCTATGTAATGTTTTGTCTATTACATACAACCAAGCTATGACCATCGAATTGAATTTCTCCAAGGCATGTACCTCTACCGAGTAGCTTTCTGGCCTAGTCAAAGTGCCATCATCAAAGCAAAACTTATTTTTTGATTTCAAGGCATTTGAAAAGATCCGATTCCAATTAGCATAATTTTTCCCGTTGAGGATTACCAGGGAAATTATGTTTCCCGGATGATCAGCACCACACAAATAATAAAGAAATTGTGGGTTGTTAACATCCATAATTGGTGGTTGTGATTTCGTCTCATCATTAGCCATGGTTGTACCAAGAATTAGGAAATCAAACTAGAAACGAGTTATGTCTTGTTTGGGCTCTGATACCATGGCAAATTGGAGCTTTTGGGTGATAGAAATCCTCTTACCTGCTCGTCTTTTCCATTCAGTGGCATGAATTATATAGTCATCATGTACAAACAATATTGGTATAAGAATAGGAAACTACTAGATTTAAGGAACTAACTACGACACAATAATATCAAATCTCACACAGTTACTAAAAATACAATATTAGGAAGATCTCTAAATCTGCTTCCCTAACAAGATCTCAAAATCTGCTTCCCTAACAAGATCTCAAAATCTGCTTCCCTAACAATATGCCTTTTATTTTGTCACTATCCAATGCACTTTAAAAAGGGCAACCTGGTATACAAACATCTCGCATTCACGCAGGGTCCGGAGAAGGGCCCCACCCCAAGGGGTGAATTGTAGGTAGCCTAACTTGACTTTGTCAGTAGCTGGTTCCACGGCTCGAATACGTGACCTTTATCAGCAAATATAGTGGGAACATGACATGAATTAGAAGGCTCAAAGTTTTTAACCAATAAATCAAATCAATGCAAAAGGAGAACAAAGAATAAATTTGAGGAAAAAAAAAGAGAACAGCATCGTGAAAGCAATAAGAAAATAGGGGATGGAGAACACAAAACAGAGCAATGGAGCAACCAAGTAATAAATCAGAATATGGAAATTCATTCAACCTAGTAGCCAAAATCTCAGTAGACATACAAGATAGGGAGGAAAAAAATTGCTATTCAATTGTTAGAAGCTTTCAACAATGGCTTACCAGGCTCTTAAACATGAATAGTTCAAAGCTTTCGACAATGGCTTTCCAGGCTCTTAAACCAAAAATGAAAAAAAAATATAGAAACTATAAAAATCTAAAACAGAGGGAAAAAAGAAGTGGAGAGTAAGATTAAAAATGAATTGTGGCTATTGAAGTAATGATTTCTACCTCCCATTCGACTTCTATTTATACATGAAATTTCCAACTTAATCCAGTTTCCAATTCCCTGCAAATTCGAACGCTTCACTAATCCTTCCTTATCCACTTCAATATTCAGGAGACTGGCTCTTGGAGAGAGAATAAGAAATGTCCTCCACAACACCTGGGTTGTTATGGTTATTGATTATGGATAATGACGAGCCTATGATGAAAATGACGAGGGTTATGAGAAGATAAAGAAATAGGTGAGTGGATTACATTGCTAGTTGTTGAAGATGGTCATGATGAAAGGGGAAACTGTTTTGCGGTAGAGAATAGGAAGAAGAATCAGGGCTGAGATCTTGCTGGGTTTGAGTAGGTCAGGGAAGCAGTTGATGTGTTGGGACTGAATTTGTGCGACTTGGGCACATGAAAGGGGGAGGAGGGAGCTTTGCTAAGTACTCTATACGTTGGCTAAGTGCTCAACAGCTTGGCCCATGAAGTCGACATATGTAATCTTTCTTCTTTTTTCCCCCTTTTCTAGTTCCATCCTTGTTTTATAGGTCACAGTGTTGCATTTTTGGACCAACTTTTCCAATTTGGTTATTTTCTAAAAAAAACAAATGGAAAATAGTATAAAATACTAAAACATTATTTATTTGCAAGTAAAATGAAGTCTAAAGGGTATTAGAAATATCAAGCTTTTGGACTCAACGAATATCCCTACACTTAAATTTTGCTCCTTAGTGAGTAAAATAAAACTAAAAATCCTATAAAAAAAAGAAAAGAAGAAAAGGAAAATTCTAACTCACTTTCGTAGGATTCACGGTTACAATTAACTTATGCAACAAGCCCTTTAAACCCCTAGTTCCCTAGTGGACGAGTAAAGTCTCGTGAGGGTTTGCAGAAAATATACTTACAAAATCTATTTAAGGAAAAAGAAAAGACCAAAGAAAAACAGAAAATGCAAAACATAGACAAATATACATAGGGGGAAACTGTACACACTCAACCAACAACATTATTGTTGTAATCTAAGTATTAAAATACATACATGCACAATGTACTTGTAAAGAGTCTCGGTCCATCGATGACATCCATACACCAACTTTTCACCCCACAAACCACTAGAGCAATGTATCCAACATACTTCACAATAAATGTACAATCACCCTAGAAGTTAGGCTAACCATAGTTTGACTCACCGACATGGGAGGCAACCTTTCCTAGTAGCAGTATTGCCTTAAAGGGTAGCACGTAGTAGCAGTATGCCTTAAAGATATAATTGTCATTCCCGAGTCAATGACTTTTTTTCCTTTTGTTTTTTGTTCTTGCTTTTTTTCTTCTCTTTTTCTTTTTGACCTCGAATTGAAACCAAAGGCAAAAGCAATTATACAAAGACAAGTAGGAGAATCAACTATGGAAGCATGAGACTCTAAGACCATTGTGACATGTAAAGTAAGGATTGAACTCATAGTTATCATGGAATGATGAGGTTAGAATTGGGGCATAGAATGCCACATTTAGGAATAAGTTTTTATCATGTATATCCTACCTATATACAACATAATAACAAGTTACACAGAATCGAGCCCTGTCAAAATAGTATACATTCCCCAAAACCAAATAAAACAAAAGGGAAGAAAGAAAAAGAAAAGGAAAACAAAGGGTATTTTTGGTTATTATAAAAAAATGAAAATAAAAAAAAATCTACAAAGGCCCTCACCCCCACACTTAAACATTGTAATATGCCTATTTTATGCAAAAGCATAAGAATGAAAAGCACAAAATCAAAGGTAAAGAAAAGAAAATAAAAGAATATATACACAATAAGGTTTTATAAAAAGGAACAAAACTACCATATTGAATGCTGGATGCATCCAAGCTAATCTCCACATTTTCATTTTTTATATTCTAGTTCATAGAGGATGAGACGCTCTATTTCCTTCTCATTTGGAGGTAGCTCCAAAAATGGCGGCAACCTTTATCCATTCACCTTGGAATGTGTATCTCTCATGAGATCCTTTATCTCTATAGCACCATGTGGAAAAATATGAGAAATAATGAAAGGAACAATCCAAAGAGATCTCAACTTACCTAGAAAAAGGTGTAATATGGAGTCATAAAGCAACACCTTGTGACCTGGGACGAACTCTTTCTTGTGAATATGAATATCACGAAATAATTTTGCTCTCTCCGTGTGCATCCTAGAGTTTTCAAAGGCCTCAACTCTATTCTCTTCTAACTCACTCAACTGTCTTCCTCTCTACCATAGTTGCCTCTAAGTCAAGGTCCAAAGTCTTTAAAACCCATATAGCCTGATGCTTAAGTTCTACAGTGTTAGTTTTGAGAGTACACAAACACAAGAGGGGGGTGAATTGTGTTGTCAAATTTTCACAATTTTCTGGGAACAGGCTTAGGCCCTGTTTGGACAGGCTGTTTGTAACACGTCCAGAAACCGAAATGCAACGAAAATAAGTAGAAGAAAAGGTGAACACAGGATTTTTACGTGGAAACACCTCTAGCCCAACTGAGGCGAAAAACCACGACCTACCCTTGTAGGATTTTCACACAATTTCACTGTACGGGCTAAACACGTTACAAAGTAACCTTCACCGTTACAATTTGTAACACACACGTAATTGTCTTCCCCAAGACTAGTTACCCCACGTCCCCTTGACTTGGACACACTCAACTCACTTTTAAATGAGAGAGAACAAGATGAACACCTTACTTTTGAGTGCTTCCCATAAGCTAGTGTAAGGTACAATTAAGCTCCTAGTATGCCAATTTTGAAAGCTCAGTTTTTGCACACACTTTGGTCGGTTTTCTCTCTGAAAATTTATCTCATAAAACTCTTGAAAGTTGTTGTGAAAACCGATATTGAATGAGTTGTAGAAAACCACCTTTTATAGAGAATTTTGAAAGGTAAGAAGATTTATCTTCTCATAGATTTGGAAAACAAAATCCCTAAAGGAAATAAAGTCCTTTAGGCGCAAGTAGTGGAGTAACGAGGGTTGGAAAAAATTCCTTAATTGCTTGAGTAAGGCGGTGGTTCTCAGCCATAAGGACTCAACCACTAGCCCATGATTTTCTCAACAAACTTATCTACTTGCCAAAAATTAGAGATTCTTTTTATTTCAAAAAGATCTTACAAAACCCCTTAGTTAAGGATAATTGTTTGGGGTTAAAATACTCCACAGAAAACCTTGTTTGCAAGTCTCAGAGACGTTAGCCCAAAAATCAGAGAGAGAATCGTGAAAAATCAACTTTGTAGTTTTTGCTTGAAAACACCTTGAACACCCTGTTCTCAGAACTGTTCTAAGACAGTGTTATGAGATTTTCCAAAGAGAAAAACCAATTTAAAGTGAATGCTAAATCAAGACTTTCTAATTGGCATATTAACAAGAATCTAATAAAATAAAACCATAGCAAAACACAGACTCTTATTGATTCAACCAACCTTCTTGTAGAAACTTAACTTGCTGCTCCAAACACTTCGCAGAAATGTTCTTAAGACTGTTCTGAAGTTCTGGAAAGTCTTTCCAGCCAACTGATCTTGAGTTCCTGTTCTTAAGACCTGTTCTTGAGCATTGTTAGCCACGCAATTTCAAAGTATTCAATATTTGGAACCTGTTCAATCAACACACTCAAGTATATATTACATTTGTGTTTGTTATCATCAAAACCTTACATTACATAAGGATAGGGTCAACATACAGGAGGATGACAAAGCTTGCCAAAGACAACCTGAAAGGGGACACACCTAAAGGATCATAAAAGCTGTCTTATAAACCCATGGAGCATCAATGAGATTATCTACCTAATCCTTATGGTTTCTACTCACAGTTTTTTCCAAAATCTTTTCGATTTCTCTATTAGAGACCACTACCTGACCAATAGTCTTAGGATGATAGGCGATGGCTAAATGGTGAATGATTAAGTACTTTTTCAATAGTGCATGAAAAGAATGATTGTAAAAAATGAGTACCTTGGTCACTAATGATAGCCCTATGCTTGCCATACCTGGAGAAAATATTTTCCCTAAGAAACTTAACGACTCTAGCCTCAGTTGTCCTAGTTAGAATAACCTCCACCCACTTAGACACATAGTCTACAGTAAGGAGAATACACTTATTCCCAAAATAGATGGAAATGGTCCTATAAAATCAATTCCCAAAACGTCAAAGATCTTAATAATGATTATCGGGTTAAGGGGCATCATATCTCTCCTATTGATTTTCCTAAATTATTGAAACTTATGGCAACTTTTACAATGCAAATGACCATTCTTAAACAAGGTAAGCTAATACAAACCACACTAAAGGACTTTGATAGTTGTTTTCTTCAAACGAATATGTTCTCCCTATGCTTGGCTGTCATAGAAAGAAAGAACACTTCAAATCTCATTATTAGGGATAAACCTCTTAAAGATTTGATCGAACTATATTTAAATAATTCGAGGTCATCCCAATAGAAAAATTTCACCCAAGAAAAGAATTGGTCCTTATCATGCTTACTCCAACTCAAGGGTATCTCTCCAGTCACTAAGTAATTGACGATGTCAACATACCATGGTTCAATGAACCATAAGTAGCTGCTCATTAGAGAAGCACTCAAAAATGGGGGACTCACTCACTTTTTCCACAATGATCCGCGATATGTGGTTACCAACCATGTTCTCAAAACCCTTTCCATCCCAGATCTCACAATCAAACTCCTGCAAGAGCAAAATCCACCTAAGCAATTTAGGTTTTGTATCCGTCTTAGAGAAGAAATACTTTAATGTAGCATGGTTAGTATCGATAATCATATGAGAGCCAATCAAGGATGGTCGAAAGTTTTCAAAGCCAAACACAATTGCCAGAAACTCTTTTTGAGTCACAGTGTAGTTCAGCTGGGCCTAATTGAAAGTATGACTCGCATAGTATATGACATGAGGTTTTCTATCTACGCATTGTCCCAAGACAGCCCCATATGGGAGGGTGTAAGATAGGCATTGAGGTCATAACTTCCTTTAGCCTATTAAATGCCATTAAACACTCCTCAGAGAAGTGAAAAGGCACATGTTTTCCTTAAAGGTTGGTCAAGGGCACAAATTTTACTAAAATCCTAGATAAATTGTTTATAAAATCCTACATACCCTAAAAATGACCTAGTATCTTTCACACAAGTGGGAGGGGGGAGATTAGCAATCAGATCAATTTTAGCTTTATCAACTTCAATCCCATCATGTGAAATTACATGCCTTAAAAGAATGGCCCTTTTTACCATATTCCTTGGCCAAACAGTAATCAAATAAGGAACCAAAAAAAGAAAACTCATCCATGAACACCTCAATGCATTGTTCAATCATGTCAAAAAATATAGAAATCATGCAACGTTGAAAAGTCACGGGAGCACTACAAAGACCAAATGACATTCTCCTAAAGGCAATTTCCACCAATCCATGTAGTGTTTAGATTCAAAACACTGTTCATTGCTCTCCTTCAATGTTCAAATATTTCTTGTCTATTATGAACTCCATTAATATTTAGGACATAACCTTGTAAACACCTAAAAGTGTCTTGATTTTTTTAATCCCCGATGACAAAACCTGTGCGCACTCTACATGTTCAATAGGCCCAGCAGGAATAGAACCTTTATTGCCACCTAAAACTATTCTCAAAACTTTAAATGCAAAAGAAGTGTCAGGCCCACCCTAACTGAGGAACCAACCCAAAACCTTGCACTATTATGACCCGATCCACCTAGAAGTCGGTCTAGTTTCCTTAGGGCTGGCTAGAATCAAGTCAAGTTCTTTGCTTCTTTGCATCCAAACCGCTTTTGGTGTGATAAAATTTTATTTGATAAGATTCTACTAATTAGATAAATTTTTGCTTTTTTTTCTAATTTGACATGGTCTATCCTTTAGGTCCTATAAAAAGGGAGTCTCTCCCTACGGTTAAACACCAAAAAGTTAAGAGGAAAGACACCAAAAAATTGAGAGAAAACACATAGACGTGTAAGAAACTGCAACCAAAATCCTGTTGTTTTTCGTAAATAGATCCAGTGGGCCAATCGAGGCACATTAACCCAAAACTCTATCTTCTCTTTTCACTTTGTTTTTCTATATTTAAATTTTACATTATATTAGGAAAAATGTAATTTTGGTAAATAGATTAGCCCTTGCCTATCACAATTATTTGATTCTCACGTTTTGCTTTTCTTTTTGCTTGACTTTTGCATTTGACATTATTATTTGATTTATTGAATCTTAATATGCAGCATGCTTTTACTAGTCGTGTGAATTCATCCCGCTTTGACCTTTTTATTAGTAAAGGTCATCAATGATGATGAGCGATATTGCGGTGCATTCCATCACGATATCATACCTTCACTCTTGAATGTGGATCCTTGGTTTAAACCTATAGAGTCAGATGGTCCCACTTTAGGGATTATTTGAGAGTCTTTCAAAAACCTCTGTAAAACGAACTTGTTGTCCCTTTCAATTTATAGTTCGATTTAAAGAGTGAAATCGATTTTGTAAGTTTTTCTAAAAACTCATTGGCGACCCTATTTTTTTTAATTAAGGTTGAGCTAATTATTCATTTATTTTATCTTTATCTCTACACTTATTACTAAGGGTTATGGCAAAATGAGGTTGGGTCCTGGGACATAAGTAGGTTCCTAGATCCGAGCAATCTACGACTGCTTAGGACTAGGAGTTGGGCCTGCTCTAGTACTAAAACCCATATGGATTCTCTAGACTATAGATATGCCCAGGCCACTGGTCCAAACTGTGGTTGTTGTTTGGCAGTTGGGATGGATTTCTAGAATCTCCTAAACCTAAAGTATTTTGCTACAAAAATAAAAATAAATAATTAAATAAAAATTCGAATGCACACACAACAAGTCTTGTCATTTGTGGGGACCGCACCCGAGTTCCAGTTGTGATCCTTGTAGTGGTGACTCCACTGGGACACTTTTTTAGGAGGGCGAGATTTGAAAATCGAAACGAAAAATTGTTTTAATTCTACTTGCACTACTGCATCAGACATCATGAATAATGACTATTACCTTATTGGGACAAACAACGCCTTTAGGTAAAACCCCATTATTACTGACTCAGGAAAACAGTTAGTGACTTCGTGGGTCCATTGAAACTTCCAACGGAACAGACAACTGTTTCATCCACTCATTGCACAGCTTACTTAATGCACATGATGTAAAACAACCGAACATTCTAGTCTTGCTGTGTAGCGCATTGATAATGAAGTGTTTGGGTCACAAGAAGATTGTAATAAATCTTACATAAACCACTTATTACTTAGAACATTGGATTAGGCAGGAATTCATGCGCATGAGTGATTCTGTGAATGCTTACAACTCTTGTAGATTACCCAAAACTGAACCATACTCAAAGACCCATGCATTGATGTTTTAAGGTTCATAATGTCATCATCTAGTTGTGTTAGGGGACCCACAATACAGAAAATTAGAGTTTGGCCTAGTTAGGAGCACAACCAAAATCTTGGGCTCTAAAGCCTGACCATGTTCATGTTTTAGATCTCACCCAAGTTTGTTACTAGTTTTACATAAAAACGAATAGGAAGGTTCATGGTTACCATTGTCTCATTCCATATTCGACTATGTTCTTAGACGAGCTCAATTAGGAAGCCTTAAGAGATGTGGATGTGTAGGTCCTTGTTTGACTATAACACATCGATGGTGGGCTACTGTAACGGCCCGAACCTAAAATCATGCTCATTACATTGCATCATATTAATTACAAATTAATCAGTTGGGCGCCACATTTCAACTTACATTTTATGTATGTGTGTGTGTGTGTGTGTCTGTGTATTTGTGCATCGCAGGTTGAAACGATGATATGGCCTCAAAATGGACCTCGTAATGCTCCTAAATAATTCATTCAAGTGCTAATAAATATTTGAATGCCCGCAGAGTAAAAATTAGCCTAATTATCAAAGGGATAATTTGCAAAGTAGTAATAATAATAATAAACGAACAAATATAGTAACAATGTAGTAGTAATAATAATAAGATAAGTGATGTGTATAAAAAGGAGTGAGGCATTACTCAAAAATGAAAATGTTTTACCCAAACTTTTACACCTTAAAGATATGCAATTTCATTTATTAGCTTTAGCCAAAATATTAATTTAACTATCTATATGTATATATAACAAATAAAATAAAATAGGTTGGCTAAAGATAGGAAAGAAAAACCTAGAAAATAATTAAGTGTCAAAAAAAAGGGTGGAAAGAAAAAGGGGAAAAGAGTTAATTAAAGTTAAAATACCCAAACTCCAAATAAAACAAATCACAAAACTAACAGAAAAACAAAACCTAAACCCCCTTATTTCCCCAGTAGCCCAAACCCCCTCTTCGCTGCCCCTGCCCTGTTCTTATTCACCCCTACGCCCAGTCGTTCGACGACTGTCCGATGCCCCTCGCCGCCTTGCCAGCTCCGCTGGTTCCGCTACCAACAAGCCCACAACCACCCACTCTTCCCTCTCCCGATTTGTCTTGCTCAGAAGGTGTGAACCCTAACTTTGCATAATTTGGGGTCTTAATGTTTATGCTTGAATTTTGTAGTAAATGGTGTAATCAATATTGATGAGTATTTATTTCGAAATTTCTTGGACTATTGTAGGTGTTTGGATTGAGTTGCGAATTGGGGGAATTAGGAATAGTGTAGTGAGAGAGGGTTTGGAAATTATGTTTGAATTTTAGTTTGTTTATGATGATTTAATGGTGTTCAGATAAGTTTAATGGATAATCCGATAAGATTATCGAGTTATATGTGTTGATGGTGTTGGAGTGCTTGGATGAACATGGTGATGGAAGTTGGATATTTGAGTGTGAAATTTTCCTTATTTATAATGTTTTAATGATGTTTAGATTGATTTTATTGAATACTTGAGTTGAACATAATGAGATAAAAACATGTTGGATATTTGGCGATGATACCATGAGCATAGAAGTTATATTAGATACTTGATTGAAATTCAAGCTTGATGTTATGATTTTATAATTTTGGATGAATTCTAATGATGTTGATAATAAAAAAAGGGGGCACGTATGTGTATGATGCCCTTGTGTTGTGACCATAAGTATGGTGGTTTAGGATTTAAGGGTTGTATTTCGAATAAGAATATAAACTTTGGTGGAGTGTTAAGTTAATAGTTTTAAGTGATGCTAATTGGGCATGTAGTAAAATTAATGAGAATTGTATGTTAATTATATGTAGGTAATGACCATAAGCATGTGAATTTTGGGGCGAGGTGCTTGGATAAAGCTCAAGCCTAATTATGTGTTTTGATGATTGGATGAGGTTGAACTTAAAAATTTGGGTTGCTTCATTAATGTTACCTAAGTATTTGGGCATACTTAAACGAAAAGAAGATGATATATCAACCTTAAAAGTTAAAAGAAACGTGTGGGTAAGTATGGGGTTAATTGAATTATAAGATCTAGATAATCGTATGATTGCGACTTGATCTTGGACTCGAGCCCAAGGACATGATCTCATCTAAATCATGTCGAAATCTAAGATTAAAGCTTAACGGTGATTCACCCAATAACGGAATAACAAAAAAATACTCATTAATACACTACCAAGGATGTTTTTATATCCACAAGCGCAGTAAATAATAATAATAATAATAATAATAATAATAATAATAATAATAATGATGATGATGATGATAATAATAATAATAATAATAATAATAATAATAACAACAACAACAACAACAACAACAATAATAATAATAATAATAATAATAATAATAATAATAATAATAATAACAACGATTGATAATGTCATTAATTCTAATAAGTGCGAAGAAATGTCGACGATAATGAACTTACTGTTATAATTCGAGTGGTACTAGCGGTAACGCCGTTAATAATAAACATAAGATGAGTCATACCATTACGTCAACATAACATGTATTAAACAACTATTAGCGGTATGAAGGAGATGAACAAAAACAAAATAAAATAGAACCAAATTAAGTTAACAATAATTGTTATGCTAATAATAAAAAGAGAAGTTGAGTGAATTTAAATTATTCATTAAGTCAAGAACTGTAATAAAATTTCATTAATCTCGCACTAATCGAGAAAATAACATCTTTGGAGCAGAAGTGGGGCCACTGCGGTCGCTTCAAGCTACCAGCAAACGATTTTCAATAAAACGGAGAGAGACTCTCAAAGACCAGGTACGTACATTGTCTGTGCTCTTTGAAAACTCAAATTTTTCTCAAGCTATACAAAATCAATATGATATTCATATAATGAATTATTTTATGCAATGTTTCCTCACATAAACCAGTGGCCCCATCAATTATCAATTATCAGGGCTTATACCCTTTAATTTACCCGCGTGGCTGCAACTCAAGCTTTCCGATCGGCCTGGGAGGTGTGCACCTCTCTCAAGATCGCTGTAGACGTCAATAGGGGTCCACTTCCAGATAATAACCGGTAAATCAATTTTACTTACAGATTCCCTATCTCCTGTTTGCAAAATAAAGTGTTTTGAAATACAGGCACCCAGCTAATTAAATCCAAAGCTTATTTTACTGCACGGGGATGTACATGCTGAGCTTCGGCTCACTATTAGAATGTTTTTATGTTTTCTGTTTTAGGTAAGAGAACAATTAATAGTTCCTCTCCTAGCAAGCCGGAAGATAGCAAGAAATGAGCGACAGTTGAAATCTTGCTGATAGTTAGCTAGCCAAGCACTCACAGTATTACAGGTAATTTCAAGTAGCCTTGTTCCACCATTGAACGGCGGCAATGCCTCCAATCAAAAGACTTTCGCTGCAAATGATGAGTAAATAAGTGATTAAGTTAGAATAATCAAACATCATATCTTAGGGGCGTTACATTTATGGTATCAGAGCCAGGTTAGCGAATCACTGTGAGCACATGACACTCTAGGTTTAGGGCTACTGTGAGCTATAGGGATGTCTATGAGTTGTGTTGGACTAGTGAAACGAAATGTTGACCAGGAGTTCATGTGTACGCATGCATCATGAGGATGTTTTAATAAACATTTACCTGACATTCATCTTTCGGTATTAAGACCAACAACATAGTTAAATTATATCTTAAGAATTTCATCGTTATCAACGTAGAGTGGGGAAGCATTCAGTTAACTTCTTGGTGACGTATATACTCCGAAGAAGTTTGTTAAGCTCATAGCGATAATTTTGTGGAGTTGTGGGGTACCTATTTGAGTTACCAGAATGCTATCAATTTAGAGGTTTTATTAAGACATACTGAAAAACTGAATGTTAGGGTATTATGATGTGTAAGACATGACAAGAAGATGAAGTTCGTAAACTCTCGTGTGATTAATGTAATACCAAACAACACTTAACTCGCTAGACAAGGGAAATGTATCATGTAGTAATATTCATAGATTGGATCATGATGAAATAACCATTGCAATAATGCAATAATGTGAATGTTTGAGGGCCTATCACACCGTCATAGATGAACTGCAATAATCATTTGGTATAATGAATCCGGTGTTGCCAATTTAGTGGCTTATCTGGTACTACTTAATATTATATGGGTTGTATGTGTCAAGATAAGGCGTTACGCAAGGAGGTGTTGGCATTAAATGTGCCTCCAAAATATGTGAACTTATGTGGGCTACCGACTGCTAGGTGCATACAAATCATTATAACCTAAAAGCATGTTTTGCAAGGATGGAGGTAGTAAGAAATGAAGAGATGGAGGATATTTAGGCTTAGGATGGTATAAATAATTTCTCTTGTTTTGTTAGAATAGGTCATGGGTGTTCATGGTCAAGCTATACTCAATAGATTATGCAAAATAAATTAAGTCGGGAAGATCTTACCTTGTAGAGCATCAGGTGTTTCGGTAAGTAAGCTCCTTGGGATTAACAAGGACTAGATAAAAAGAAAAAAAGAAGAAGAAAAGAAAGAGGGTGAATAAGGACACTTAGATGTTGGATTCATCAAAGTGGCAAGAGTGATGGCCCACAACTTTGAGCATGCTCATTTTAGTGAAAAAAAGACTATGTATAGAAGTTAAACTATAGAAAAACGGCTTAAGGATATGTTGTATATGTGGACGGAGTCGTTACTTTTGTATACCAGAAATTGTAGAAGTCATAATTTATATTTGCCCAGAGTGGACAAGATTTGGGGAGATAAATAATATTTGGAGAAGTATAATAAATTACAATGGTTATATGGGTTGGATTAGTTAGGGCACTTGTTGGTGCATTACAGTTTATGTTGGTAAGGAATTGGGAGTGGTGATTTGAGTATATATATAAATATATATATTTCATGGACTCTACAGAAGTATTACTAGTGATTCTATGAGGTCGAGATGTCAAATTCAAAGGAGCATTACCAAGACACAAGCTCAAGCACAACAATAGAGGATTGTGTGGTACCAAGATTTGTGAGATGTTTGCATATAGATTGAACCTAGGCGACTTTCTTTTGAGCGTGTCAAACCCTTGAAACTTTAGTTACATGAGTCCCTGTATTGATCCAAATGAGTTTACAGTGCATTTGGCCAAACTAATATTAGACATCCCTTGTCAGATATCATCGCATAAGTTAGCATCCTTCTTGACCTCCTTGATTACCCCCTAGAGCTAGCCACCGCCTATTATGCAATCACATAATTTAATCTGTAATTCCTTTTCATTCATATTAAGCTTTGCAAAAACTATTTAATCACCGCAACAATACTTCATTACATATATTTTCCCTCATTGAATTTCCTCATGACATTAATTTTTAAAGGGAATCCCTATCATTAAGATGGGTTGCGACTCTCTTGCTTTCACTAACTACCTCTAGTCATCTTACTTTTTGCAACCATTATTTTAATAGTAACGTGACCTTTCTTGCCCTTAACATCCAATCATTACGTAGATTGCTATTTTACTACTAGTCTAGCTTTTGGATTTATGTGCAATGTTTTGGTTCCTATGTAACCGACGATTGGAACTCTCTGACTATTATTGTCGCATTTCTAAACTGTTTACGCTTATAGTTATTTTCACTCCATCTGCGTCATGTAGTATTTTACTTACCCATTGTTTTGAAATTCGTCAATTGTTCCTTTCATTAAAATCTTACATCTGCAACATTTTCAATACTTTTAGTCATTAATCAACTTCTTCCTTAATCATCTCGACTTATGTATCGACATCGCCTTCTTGCTATGTTACCTCCTCTCGACCCCGACCATTTGCTCAGAAGATCTTAATTATCATACGAAACTTTGTTGATTAATTTGTCTTTTGCATTAATGCTATTATTTCTGTCATTTCCTATATTTGGCTTATCTGCCTCATCTTTCAAACTTTGCTTTCTTTCAACATTATCTGATCCTTCTTTTAATTTCAAACTTTTGGAATGCTAGTGGCTCCTCAAGAGTGCTCGTACCTATTTCCAGCATCATCCACCATGTCTTTAAAACTTGTGGCTAAATATTGAATCTATTCTTGCTCAATTTTAAGTGGTTGTCCATATTGTAATACTTTTGACTTCAATCTTCCTCTTCTTCATTTTGCTAAAAGCGTATTTATATGTATATATCTTGCACCCCGTCTATTCATAATAGTAAGCCTATATGGCTTGATTGAGTTTGAGATGCAATTAAGCTCCCACTAGTGCGAGTGAACAAAGACTGTTGTAACCCCAGTAATTTTCTTGCTTTTAAATTCCATTCCTCAAAATATAGACTCAGCCTTTCTCTATGCAATCTTGTTATCTTACTTAAACTCGTTGCTTATTGCCTATTTTGTACTCTGCTCATTCAAATCCAAATTCGTCTATCGGTTCATCATGTTGATGGTGGGCAGACGGTTACCTCGTTGAAACTCCGCTACTACTATCTTATTTATAATTCAACGGTTGAACCCAAATGTAACTGAATCACATTTCCTGTCTAAAGTGTGTCCAATCTTTTCTTTCAAAACTCTCTTTTGTCATTGTCTATTGCTCTATGTTGCACATCATGATTATCCTATTTCTTAAGATATTGGTAATATATTTATGACTTTGATGATCAACCACACTTTAGTATCACAATTATATGAACAATCCACCATCATATTCCTGCTAGAGCTCAAAAACCCCAAACTTATTTCCATTCATGCGGAGGGTCTGAACGACTTGGTCGAGCAATCAGGACTTTGGTTTAAAGTATTTAAGTAAGTGAATAATCTTGTCTACCTATTCTAAATACTCTAGTCCTTTCTTATTTCATTTCACATTTTATAAACAATACAACTTTATCTGTAAGTCAACCTACTAACTACTCAATCGGATTGAGATGACATAGAATAATTGCATTTGCCACTGACATGATTCGGGAACTATTGACTATCTGTTGGCTCTTTCGTGATTCATACTTGCAAACCACAATACTAGTGGCCTTCTATTCTTGGATACCTAAAAATTCATAGCCATATTTACTTCAGCCATCCTATGACAATCCCTTCCTTATAAATCATTTTTAACTTCACTATTTATTTCTTTCTTGAGCAATGACTCACTTGACCACCATTCTCGTCACCCTCATTCATGGATATGTTCATCTTTAAGGTCGAATTTAGATCTAGCAAAATTTTGATTGGTTCAACGATGAAAAGCCCAGCTTAGTTTGAATACAATAATGGTTCCCTAAGCTGGCATCTTTCGGGACCTTGAAAATATGAGCATTGAAGTTGCATCACATGGGTCAAAAAAGGGGTTGCCATCAGCATTAAAAGTACAATCTTCACTAATAGCGAAGATTAAGTGAAGTCAAAAGGATGATACCAAATCAAAGAGACTGAGGCAGACTGCCATATAAGGAAAATCACTTAGCTTTACGATACATGAGAATGGAATCTTAGGGTTACAAAACCAGTTATTTGTTCCCAACAAAGAGGAATAGACAAGAAAGGAAAGATTTTAGAAGGAGCTCATAATGCTCATTATTCAATGGGTTAAGAAGGAACCAAAAATGTCCAGGGATCTAAGGCAATACTTTTGGTGGAATAACCTAAAGGGGGAGATAGCAGAGTATGTGGTAGTGCTTGACTTATCAAGAGATCAAGACTGAGCATCAACACCCAATGCGCGAACTAGGGCCTTTGGGAAGTCCACCTGAAAGTGGATTTAATCTTAATGGGTTTTGTCATGGGATTGTCCCTTGTATCTTCGAAAAAGAGTGTTATTTGGGTTAATGTTAACAGACCCACCAAATCTATTCATTTTACACCAACCCATGGGACTTAGGATGGCGAGAGAGACTATTGTAATTGTATGTTAAAAAAATAGTTTGACTACATTGGGCGTAGTACCTGATAGAGACTAAAGGCTTTAAGCACGATTTTGGCAAGCTCTACAAAAAGTTTTTAGGACCAAGTTAAATTTTAGTAGTTCATATCACCTTAAGACTAATGGGCTAACCGAGAGAGTGAATCAAACCTGAGAGCCTGTGTGCTTGGCTTCCAAAGAAAGTGGGAAGATGACTTACCATTGATGAAATTCCATTATAATAACAACTATCAATCCACTATTAAGATGACCCTTTTTGAAGCGTTGTATGGGAGGAAGTGCATAACACCACTGCATTGGAGTGAGCTCGATGAGGCATTAACCATAGGGCCTGAGTTGATTTAAGAGACCACTGAAATGATAAGGAAGATTCAAGAACATATCAAAGTAGCAAATAGAAAAGCTATGCAGACAAAAGGAGAAGACAATTGGAGTTTCAAGTGGGAGATAATGTATTCTTTTTAAAAGTATCCCTAGTTAAAAGAGTGAGAAGATTCAATCTCAAGGGTAAACTGAGCCCTAGATACACTGGCCCTTATGAATTATCGAGAAGTTGAACCCTGTAGCTTACAGGTTGGATTTACGACCGAAACTTAAGCATATGGATAATGTGTTTCACATTAAACAACTCAGAAAGTATGTTCCATATCCGAATCATGTGATCATGATAGATCTAGTAGAGGTCACAGAGAATCTAATGTACAAGTAGTGCCATGTACAAATATTAGATTACAGAGATAAACAGCTTCCTAACAGAAACATTCCTGTGGTTAAGATCTTATGGACCACCCATAATTTATCTGAGGCTACATGAGAGAGCGAGGAGGACATGAGAAGTAAGTACCCATACCTATTTGAGGTACGATCAAGGTCTCTTTTACACTGCAAGTTTCGAGGACGAACTTATTTTAAGGGGGGAAGGCTGTAACGGCCCGCACCTAAAATCATGCTCAGTACATTGCATCATATTAATCACAAATTAATCAAGTTAGGTGCCACATTTCAACTTACATTTTATGTATATATATATATATATATATATATATATATATATATATGTGTGTGTGTGTGTGTGTGTGTGTGTGTGTGTGTGTGTGTGTGTGTGTGTGTGTGTGTGCGCATCGCAGGTTGAAACGATGACTTGGCCTCAAAATGGACCTCATAATGCTCCTAAATAATTCATTCAAGTGCTAATAAATATTTGAAGGCCCGCAGAGTAAAAATTAGACTAATTATCAAAGGGCTAATTTGTAAAGTAGTAGTAGTAATAATAATAATAATAATAATAATAATAATAATAATAATAATAATAATAATAATAATAATAAACGAAAAAATATAACAACAATGCAGTAGTAATAATAATAAGATAAGTGATGTGTATAAAAAGAAGTATAGGCATTACTCAAAAATGAAAATATTTTACCCAAACTTTTACACCTTAAAGATATGGAATTTCATTTATTAACTTTAGCCAAAATATTAATTTAATTATCTATATGTATATATAACAAATAAAAAAAAAGGTTGGATAAAGATAAGAAAGAAAAATCTAGGAAACAATTAAGTGTCAAAAAATAAAAGGGCGGAAAGAAAAAAGGAAAAAGAATTAATTAAATTTAAAATACCCAACCTCCAAACAAAACAAATCACAAAACAAAAAGAAAAACAAAACCCAAACCCCCTGATTACCCTAGTAGCCCAACCCCCCCTCGTTGCCCCTGCTCTGTTCTTCTTCGCCCCTGTGCACAACCGCTCGCCGGCCCTCCAATGCCCCTTGCCGTTGTGCCAGCGCCGCCAGTTCCGCCACCAACAAGCCCACAACCACCCACTCTTCTCTCTCCCGATTTGTCTTGCTCAGAAAGTGTGAACCCTAACTTTGCATAATTTGGGGTCTTGATGTATATGCTTGAATTTTTGTAGTAAATGGTGTAATCAATATTGATGAGTATTTTTTGGAAATTTCTTGGATTATTGTGGGTGTTTGCATTGAGTTGGAATTGGGGGAATTAGGAAGAGTGTGGTGAGATAGGGTTTAGAAATTATGTTTGAATTTTAGTTTGTTTATGATGATTTAATGGTGTTTAGATAAGTTTAATGGATAATCCGATAAGATTATCGGGTTATATGTGTTGATGGTGTTGGAGTGCTTGGATGAACATGGTGATGGAGGTTGGATATTTGAGTGTGAAATTTTCCTTATTTATAATGTTTTAATGATGTTTAGATTGATTTTATTGAATACTTGAGTTGAACATAATGAGATAAAAACATGTTGGATATTTGGGGGTGATACCATGAGCATAGAAGTTATATTAGATACTTAATTGAAATTCAAGCTTGATGTTATGATTTTATAATTTTGGATGAATTCTAATGATGTCGATAATAAAAAAAAGGGGGCACGTATGTGTATAATGCCCTTGTGTTGTGACCATAAGTATGGTGGTTTAGGATTTAAGGGTTGTATTTTGAATAAGAATATAAACTTTGGTGGAGTGTTAAATTAATAGTTTTAAGTGATGCTAATTGGGCATGCAATGAAATTAATGAGAATTGTATGTTAATTATATGTAGGTAATGACCATGAGCATGTGAATTTTGGGGCGAAGAGCTTGGATGAAGCTCAAGCCTAATTATGTGTTTTGATGATTGGATGAAGTTGAACTTAAAAATTTGGGTTGCTTCATTAATGTTACCTAAGTATTTGGGCATACTTAAACGAAAAGAAGATGATATAGCAACCTTAAAAGTTAAAAGAAACGTGTGGGTAAGTATGGGGTTAATTGAATTATAAGATCTAGATAATCGTATGATTGCGACTTGATCTTGGACTCGAGCCCAAGGACATGATCTCATCTAAACCGTGTCAAATTCTAAGGTTAAAGCTTAACGGTGATTCACCCAATAACAGAATAACAAAAAAATACTCCTTAATACTACCAAGGATGTTTTTATATCCACAAGTGCAGTAAATAACAATAATAATAATGATGATGATGATGATGATAATAATAATAATAATAATAACAACAACAACAACAACAACAACAACAACAACAACGATTGATAATGTCACTAATTCTAATAAGTGCGAAGAAATGTCGATGATAATGAACTTACTGTTATAATTCGAGTGGCACTGGCGGTAACGCCATTAATAATAAACATAAGACAAGTCATACCATTACGTCAACATAACATGTATTAAACAACTATTAGCGGTATGAAGGAGAGGAACAAAAACAAAATAAAATAGAACCAAATTAAGTTAACAATAATTGTTATGCCAATAATTAAAAGAGAAGTCAAGTGAATTTAAATTATTCATTAAGTCAAGAACTGTAATAAAATTTCATTAATCTCGCACTAATCGAGAAAATAACATCTTTGGAGTAGACGTAGGACCATTGCGGTCGCTTCAAGCTGCCAGCAAACGATTTTCAATAAAACGGATATAGACTCTCAAAGACCAGGTACGTACATTGTCTATGCTCTTCGAAAACTCACATGTTTCTCAAGCTATACAAAATCAATATGATATTCATACAATGAATCATTTTATGCAATGTTTTGTCACACAAACAAGTGGTCGCGCCAATTATCAATCATCAAGGCTTATACGCTTCAATTTACCTGCGCGGCTGCAATTCAGGCTTTTTAATCGGCTTGGAAGGTGTGCACCTATCTCAAGATCGTTGCAGACATCAACAGGGGTCCACTTCTAGATAATAACCGACAAATCAATTTTACTTACACATTCCCTATCTCCTGTTTGCAAAATAAAGTGTTTTGAAATACGGGCACCCAACTAATTAAATCCAAAGCTTGTTTTACTGCATGGGGATGTACATGCTTAGCTTCGGCTCACTATTCGAATGTTTTTATGTTTTCCGTTTTAGGTAAGAGATCAATGAATAGTTCCCCTCCTAGCAAGCCGGAAGATAGCAAGAAACGAGCGACAGTTGAAATCTTGGTGATCATTAGCTAGCCAAACACTCACAGTGTTACAGGTAATTTCAGGTAGCCTTGTTCCGTCATGGAACGGCGATAATGTCTCCAATCAAAAGACTTCCGATGCAAATCATGAGTAAATAAGTGATTAAGTTAGAATAATCAGGCGTCATATCTTGGGGGCATTACAGCTACCTAGGCCCAAAGTGTCAAACATCATTTGGTCCCTTCATGCATAATCTATGAATCCATTTAGGTCTCAATATCTGTAGTGTGGCTTGTAATACCTTTAGAATACTAGCTTAATAAGTTGCATCCAATCATGCATCATGTTCATAATGTACAAGTTCAATTAGGACCTATATACTTAATCCATACATGAGTCCATGTTCAATGCGTCATGCATACATCCCTTAGATCCAAGAATCATACATGAGTCCACCTAGATCCATCTATATTCCTAAACTACCTATTCTAGGAAAACCAAAGCAAAGTCATGTATAGGCATTTATCTGAGCAAGATTCAGACCCAACTTAGGCCATCAGTTAGTGATCATGCTTAAGCATTCATCAGAGCCAGACTCGAACCCAAGTTAGGGCCACTGGTTAGTAATCTAAGCTCAACCTAGAACCCAGTCTAGGGTTAGGTCTAATTTCATCCTAAAGATACTAGGCCAAATTCATTATCTTAACCTCATTGATTCCTGTCCCAACATAAACCTTCATGCCCACTAAGAAATCATCTTTTTTTCACCTAACCCGCAAGTCACAAACCACTTCCCTCAAAGCATAACCAAGGTTGCTAACTTTTTTTCTTTCCATCATTCACCTCTATAACACGCAACTCCTCTAAACCATCACCTCATTGGTCATGAATTCATGATATTGAAGACTAAAAAGGTATAACAGTGAAGTCTACAAACTGGAGAAATCCTATCCTAAGAAGAAGCCAAAATTCTACCTACGAGTTCAAAGCCAAAGTCAAAGTCAAAGTTCAATCGTTTATCCATCCAAATGGTAAAAAATAATGAAATGCCCCATGTTATGAAAATACTGGAAGGGATACAAGCTAGGATGGATGAAAGCAAAAACAAGATGGAATTGGTGGCCACTTGACTACAAACCGTTGTCAATGATACCCAAAGAAAGATAATGACAAGCCTTAAAATGAAGAAATTCTCAAATTAGGAGGAGAAGATGATGATCAGAAGAGGGAATAAGATGATGAGAAGAAAGTAGAAGAACATGAAAAGGGTCCTACACGTGCTGATCCGCGATCATATCGAATAGAGCAGTTACTTAAAAGGCCATCAATGCTTACAATTACTTCATCAATTACTCAAATCCACTTCAATCCAAGGGAAAATTACCCTCAAAGTTTGTCATACCATATATCGAGTTCCATTGGAGTAGAACCCTCACCAGTTTGTAAGGAATTTCATCAGTGCTATGACTTTTAAGGTAATCGATAAGGATACTTTCCACCCCATTTTCCCTTGGACATCTGACAAGGATGTAATGTTCTAGTATAATGTTGTTGAACCGACAAAAGGGCACAAGCTAGCATGATCTTTTTAAGGAATCCTCGTATCAGTATTCATACAATGCTGACTTATCATTACAATTAGGGATTTCAAACTAATCAAGTAGGACGAAAAGAAACGCTTTTGTGGCTTCCTCACTTGTTGGAGGGCGAAAGCCGCCCATATGGTGGATCGACCTTCAAAGGCTCATTTAGTGAGGTTGTTTATTAGAAACCTTTAGCCCACATATAGGCAACATCTAAGGTTTACACTATTTAAAAGCTTCACAACATTAAGGAATATTGGCATACTTGTGAAAGAAGAGCTAGTTAGGAAAACGCCCATAAAAGATACTAGCAACTGGAAGAATAATTACCCTAATAGAGACAAGAAGATAATAGTTCCACAAATAATAACTTGTATGCTCTCAGCTACCACACCGATTACTAGAATTATATCGGGACAATGAAGAACATCAGAGCCCTTTTCTATTCCCGGTAATGGAACCTTGATGAAAAGTCTTCTCAATTATCATGTTTGCTTTTGTGAAGATCGATTCTTGAGCTTTTGATGTTCTTAATGAGCGTCAAGTTATGTGGTACTATTTTTTGCTACATTTTTCAGGCCCTAATTCAATTCACTAAAATGAATTGGGGTCTGTACAACATGTCTCTCGGGTACCTTATCGAATTCCTTCACTCTCATTATATTTTTGGGTGTCACTCTGTGAAGGAATTGTAGGCCCTACTTCAATATATGACCATGAAACCCTAGGGGAATAATGCTCATAAAGAAAAGAAACGTTGTCAAAGGATAATAAGGAACATTACATGTGTACGTGCTCCTCTCCTGAGGATCATTTGCTCACTTCAATCTTTCTCTAGCGAGAGTGCTCTTCACCTAAGGATCACTCTGTAGCTACACCCTTATTGGAACTATATATACTCAATCATTGGAATGCTTGTTTTCTAATGGTTGCATTGACCTCTCGCCTATCAAACTAGAGACGAAGAATACACAGAAGTCCAAGCACTAGGACGCAAATAAGTATTGTGAATATCGTCGAGCACAGGGTCACGATACTAAGGATTGTTAGGCCTTCAAGAATAATATAGAAAGCATGTTCAAGCCTGAGCAACTCTCACCACTTAAGGTGCTCACACACCTAACAATGGTAGCAATTCACTTGATTCACATGATAGTATTATATCCATTTCAGATCACCAAAGAGAATGATAAGACCCATCTATTTACATAACAAGTATAAATGGACCCAAGCCCAAAGTTTCTATACCTTTATATAACTTGGATGTCTATAGAGTGTGAGGCAGCTATGAAGAAGAGCCTCCACATAAAAGGCCTTGAAGTTAGATATCAAGTGTCCTAATCCCATGTCATTCTCAGCATATAGTCATGTGTTGAGTCCTATGATGAATCAAAATTTTAAAAAAAAGACAGATATGTACACAACACACACATAGAAAAACAAAACAATAGAACAAAAAGAAAGGATATCTCGAAAAACTAAAAAGGCAAGTTAGCCAAAAGGATAAGGAGAAGGCGAAAAAAAAAAGTGACCAATGATTACAAGGCCAAAGATTTCAATCCCATAAGAAGCAAAGGTCATGCAATTTTAAAGGACACAATTAGAAAGGAGGCCTCATTTGGTAACCTACATTATTCCATAGTTAAACCGAGAAAGTTACCACTTGGAACTCCTTTGAGCCTTAGAAGAGCTGATTCCTTTTATAACTGCATATGACCGGACCACGAAGTGAGGGTGTGTCATGGATGACATCAGCATAAAAACTAATAATAAAAAAGAGAGTTGTTTTTTGATAGAGAGAGAAAAGAAGAAAATAATGAAATTAAGAAATCTTTAGAAAAAGAAGATTTTTTTTTTATTCTCACTAACATCATTACCTATGCACACTGTAGATTTAAGCCTTCATGTTGATTCCCTTTCTTTGGCACCCTGAACCTAAAACCTACTTAAAAAGTCCTCCTGGAGGCATCCCTCCTTTAAACGATATGTTCTTGCTCTCGAATTACGATTGGCCTGATTCTATATTAGATGTAGGTAAACTCTTTGAGGCCCGACCACAAAGATTCTTAAAGGTTCATTTTCATTGGATCCTTTTGGCCTTAACAAAAAAAAAAGAAAGAATTGTCTAGCCCGAAAACCTAAAAAGGCGGACCAGACAGAATGAGAGTGAGGATAAAACCTTGGTTTTGAGGACAAAGAGGCATTCCCTTGCCTATTTTTGTTAAATTAGACTTGGACAAACCATTCCCCTAATTTGTCATTTCTTCCAAATCACTATGGCCTCCAAGCTCACCTCCATTCTAAAATTTAGGACTGTTCGCCTTAACTATTATCATGCACTCAAAAATTGGAGACTCATTTCTAATCTTCATATACTGTATATGGGAGCTCCCTAAACCGAGGGCTCCCCTACATTGTCCTCCACAATTAGGCTCATTTTTATGATAAGAATTTCTTAACATGAGGATAATCACATTCATTTTATCGGACTGGGGACTACTCCCCGTAGCATCAGCAAAAACATTTTTGTTGCACTATTCAGACACATCTAAGGCGACAAGCAAAGATGGGGGCTTCTTTACCAAAAATAGGAGCACTCCAAGGAAAAACTCAAGGCTACACCTCCATTAAAAATATATTCCCTCTCCAGGGCAACTTATGCATTATAACCTAGTCTGACCTAGAACTTACCCAACTTTTTAACCCTCATCCTACAATATGTTGTAGTGTAAGCTACAGAACATCACTGTGCCTGACCCGTTAGTTACTTCGAACTTAATTGGCCTAATCCAATGGACCCCAAACTTAGTATAAGACCTTCCCCTACAAGCATATAAGGTTAAGTCGTCATATATTTGTATAATTAGCACAATTGAATCTACATAGCTTGCATGCATGCATAGTCTAGCTTAGCTAGGAAGTGCACCTATATCTATACATGGGTATTTAGCCTATTTACTAGCCTGCGTTTCACCTTAATCACTCAAGAACCTTGGATCAAAGAAGTGCATAATCAGACATGATAATGACCCCATATGATCACTCATGAATCTACAAGTGTTTAAGAAGACAAAGGGGGAACTTCACTTACGTTCCCATAGGAAGGACATCTACCCAATTTATGGTTATTAAGTATCTAGGTCTAAGATAATCTAGCCATAGAGGACATCTCATCCTCACTGCACCAGCATAAAAAGAACATCTCAACATCCAGGCCCTAGCATAAGAAGACATTTTAACATTGAGCTCTCTCCTATCAGAAGAAGAGTCTCAGCTACAAAAATGTTAAAATTAGAGATTGAACATCAAAGTACCTGACTAAAAATAGGTCAGGATGGGCTATAGGTCATACCTTAGAAATTAGGAATCTTAAGACCTCATCGACAATAAGATAAGAATCTGACTACAAATCTTCAGGCCTTATAGGACCTCATGCTACAAAGTTCTCAGAGATCTACCATAGATCTTCAGGCTTTCATGGCATAAGTTCATAGGGATTTAGCTATAAGGTTTTAGGTTTATGAGCCACCAAGTTCTCAGAGATCTACCACAAATCTTCATGCCTTCATGCCATAACTGCACAAGGATCTTGCTATAGATATTCAGTCTTATACGCCACCGAGTTCTCAAAAATCAGGTTATAGATCTTCAAACACCCAGGCCATGAATGTATAGGGGTTTGGATAAAGATGTTCAAGCTCCCATTCCACTAAGTTTTCATTGGTGGCTCCTGACACAAATGGGAAATCAGGCGCTCCCGACATAATACAACAAGCCAACAACATGCTAACTCCTAGCACAATGGGACATCGATGGTTCCTAGCACAATGAGATATTTCGATAATATGCTGGCTCCTGGCACAATGGGATATTTCCACAATATACTTGCTCCTAAAACAATGGGACATTGATAGTTCCTAGCATAATAGGACATTTCAACAGTAGGTTAGCTCCCGACACAATAGGACATTACTGGCTTTTGGAACAATGGGACATCTCGACAATATGCTA
Source organism: Selenicereus undatus (assembly GCA_017589665.1). Taxonomy (NCBI): domain Eukaryota; kingdom Viridiplantae; phylum Streptophyta; class Magnoliopsida; order Caryophyllales; family Cactaceae; genus Selenicereus; species Selenicereus undatus. Next base: position 80,371,461 of record JACYFF010031958.1, on the reverse strand, counting down.
GCTCCTAGCACAATGGGACATCACTGACCCCTAACATAAAGGGACTGACCATATGCTGGCTCCTGGCACAATAGGACATTGTTAGTTCCCAGCACAATAGGACATCTCAAGAATACACTGTCACTGGCACAATGGGAAACTATTGGCTTTGTTATAATGGCACACTGCTTACTTCCGAAACAATAGGACATTTGGATAAAATTTCATGGCACGTTGGTAGCACAATGGGAAATCATTAGCTCCCAACACAACAGGGCATTTCACCATCAACCTCCGTCATGACGAAAGTGGGCGAGTGTTGAGCTTCAGTATCATTGCAACTAAGTTTAGGCTTCACATCATTAGCCTCCATAAGGGCAAAAGTAGGCAGGAGTTAGGCTTCAGGTCTTCCAACGACCAAGCCGATGCATCATCACCTTCAAACTAGTAAGCACAAATGTTGTATACTTTGACCTTTACCTTGCATAGGCATGGTCAAAGTAGAGGCTAATTGTGGACACTTAAAAGTGTCATTTTTGAAATGCTTGATGACGAAACCCATGCCCCAATTTGTGCATTAGGAGGCCTAGCATAGTAGAACCTTTAATTGCCACATAAAACAATTCTCAACTTTAAATGGGCAAAAGTGTCAGGCCTATCCTAACTACAAAACAACCCAAAACCTTGCATTATTCTATCTTGGTCCACGTAGGAGCCAGTCCAACTTCCTAGGGCTCACCCGAACCAAGCCATGTTCTTGATTGCTTCTTCATATCCGAACCATGTTTGGTGTGATAAGATTTTATTTGACAAGATTCAACTAACTAGATTATTTTTTACAAAGTGATAATTCATCATTTTTATATTTTTGTAATTCAACCCAATTTATCTTTTAGATAATATAAAATTAAGCCACCCTGTAGGATTAAATACACCAAATAGTTTAAAGAAAGACACTAAAAATTGAGAGAAAACACACTTACTTGTGAGAAAGCATCACGTTGCCAAAATTTTGCTGGGTTTTTTTAATAGATCAGCTGGGTCACCCCGGGGGCATTAACTCTAAACTCCATCTTCTCTTTTCCCTTTTTTTTATTTATTTAAATTTTTTACTCATATTAGGACAGATGTAATTTTGGTTATTAGGCTAGTCCCCTCCCATTGTAACTATTTAGTTCTCACTTTTTACTTCTTTTTTTACTTGACTTAGTATTTGACTTTGGTAATTGATTTAGTGAATCTTAATATATTGCATGCTTTTTATGTTAGTGTCAATTAATCCTAGTGTCCCGTTTTTTATTAGTAGAGGCCATTGGTGATGCCACACAATATCACGGTGCATTCAATCATGGTACCATACATTCACCTCTGAATCTGGATCATTAGTTTAAACCTATGGAGTTAGATGGTCTCCACTTTAGGGATTATTCACGAGCCTTTCAAAAACTTCTATAAAATAAATATGTTGTCCCTTTTGTTTTATTGTTCAATTTAAAGAGTGAAATCGATTTTGTAAGTTCTCCTAAAAACTCATTGGCGACTCTACTTTTTTTTATTAAGCTTGATTTTAAAGATACATTTATTTTATCCTTATCTCTGTACTTAATAGTTTAGGTTATGGAAGAATAAGCTCAAGTCCTAGGACATATGCAGGCTCCATGATCCAAGCAGCCAGGGATTGCTTGGGCCAAGGAACTGAACCATATTTTGGGCTAGTAACCTAGACAAGTTCTTTGGACTAGAAATAATATCTAGACTTTTGGTCCAAACAGTGGTTGCTATTTAGGCCAGTTTTTGGGATAGGTTCCTAGCTCAATACCCAAAACACCCTAAACCTGAAGGCTGCCCAAAAAAAAACTAAATAAAAATCCGAAAAGCACCCCTAGCAAACGTAACCATTTGTGGGGGCACCGCACTTGGGTTTTGAATCGTGGTCCTTAAAAACTCAATTGGCAGATTGGGGTAAGACTAATTTCTTCAAAAGATGTAGATTTCTTTGGAATTAAGCAAGAAGAAAAATAGGTAGTTCGTTATGCTAGAATATATTTAGGTCTCGTGAAAAAAGCATTTCTTTTGGATGATTCACCATATTCTTCAAGTTTTGGAACTACATTCTTAAGTAAATCGGATTCAAATTTGTCAATATTAAGTTCTTTACCAATTTCATTGTTTTCACTTTTAGCCGCCATTTTTGGATATTTTTTGTCCAATTTTCTCCTACCTTCTTCTAAAAGAATAACATCCAAGTTCTCCAGTCTTAGCTTCATTTATTGATATATTTTTTCTTCTAACTGGACATTATTCGCCTCTTTATTATCATCAAATAATATTCTTCGCTTATCTACTATTGCACCCATGAGTTTGTTTAATTCTACTGAATTTTGCTCTTTACTAAACATACTTTGTAACTCCTCTAGATTATGGTGATTATATTCCATCCTCTTTCTCTTGTTCTTTCTCTTCCTTTTTGGATGATTCTCATATGATTTTTCTACTTTTTTTTTTTCAATTTTTATATCTTGCAAAGGAAATGAATTTTTGTTGTTTAGGTTTTAGAAAGGACATTTATGCTAAAACGGCGTACTGATAGCTAGATTTGATTTACAACCATGTCTGTCTTCATTATTAGTGAAAGATGAATTATTGACAATTGTTACTTTATCTCATTAACATCATTCTTAATTTTGTTAATTTCACTTTTAATTTCAAGAGTTTATCAGTGATAATTGAGGACTACTGAGGTGAATCCCTATAGGGTACACGATATGTGAAGAATTTGGAGAAGAACAAGTACGTGATGATTAAAGTGTTAAATACAATTAATTACCTTAATTAGATACTAGTTAACTTAATCCAATTATTTTTTGATCACATGGCTATGATAGTAAAACACTCCTAATATTACTAAAGCAAATATTCTCACATACACCAAAAATAAATTTTTGAAAGTGAGTTTTTAAAAATTGGAGTAAAACATGCAAATATGAAAAGTTATGGGCATCTCACTTAAACTAGAATAATAGAATTGGACTTGAAAAATAGTTAGCGTAAGTTTTGAGGGTTCTTTAGATTAGTTTTATCCGATAAACTTAACTTACCTATCAAACAAGTGACGGTAATATTCCATCATACCTTTTTCTATTTCCCAAATAGATTTAGAAATTCCGTGATGAGTCCAAATAACTTTAACTAAGGTATTTCTTTATTTCTTAATTGCTTGATTTTCTGATCGACAACTTATACAAGAGCCTTTTCCCTTGTGTGGCTATTTTAATAGGCTCGTGTCACAAAATGTGCTCGGGATTAGGGGTGTATTTTTGAAGTTAAGGTATGTGGATTACATCATGTATATATTGCATATCTTATTGTAGTGGATAAGCCATTGGTTAACTTTCCTTATTATCTCGTAAGGTCTAATAAAACCCAGGCTATGATTTCCTCTGATGTTGAATCATTTAATACTTTGAACAAGAAGACTTTCAAAGGAACCTCATCCCCTACTTGAAATTCAAGAGGTTTTGTTCTTTGGTCAGCATAGGTCATCCATCTATCTTAAGCTGTCTTCATTTTCTTTTGCATGGTCCTTATTTTTATAGCTGACTGTTAAACTAATTTTGGTTTTAGTATGATTGTTTCATCCAGGTTTCCAACAAAGAGATGTTTTGCATTTGTAGCCACGTAGCACTTCAAATGGGGGCATTTCTATAGTGGGCTGGCAATTAACAAGGTTAAATATTATGTCCACTTTTCTTGAAAATCCAATATTCATGCTCGTAATGTATCTTCTATAATTTGGTTAACCCTTTTGATTTATACATCTATCTAAGGGTGATAAATGCTTTTAAATTGTAATCATGTAGCAAAAGTCTTTGTAATGCCTTCCAAAAGCGAGCCTAATTTTGTTGCAATGCATGAATCTTCGATAATTGACAAGTTAGCCTACTTTTATATTAAGGAAATAGTACTTTTGAATAGAATTCCAGAAGACATTTTAAGTTTATCCAAAATAACCAAAAGGACATTTCTTTAAGAGACTGAGTTGGGTAATTGACAAGCATTGTAAGTGCATGAGTGTTGTAGTAAAAATCAAGTATTGTCGCGCAGGAACTAGTGGAATCTATTGAATTTTATCCTATTAAAACGCTAAGTGAAATAGATGCTCAAGAGGATGTTTTTGTCTAAGCTACACAACCACTTTATCATTTGAAGGGAAAATCTATCAATAAAGGCATCTAGGACTTGGTTTTCCAACAATGAATTGGATTCATAGATAAAATATGTGCTTTCTCAAGTTGGATGATTCAAATGACGACAGTCATACAAAATTCAATGATTTCTCTCGAAATAAATAGAACTACTTAAACTAATCCAATCATCATTCTTTTGAGGGTTCTTATTTTAGTCCAAATTATAAATGATGATTATCAATTGTTCCTCTCAACTAGCAATCTTCTCTTAAGTATCACAAAGCCAAGTCTATCCTTTTCGATCCAATAATAGGTTTCTCCTTTCGGTATTTCACCCAACTTTATAAATTTATGCAAGTAAATTGGCCAAAATTACTCACAAACAATAAAACAAATAAGATAGATTGAATCAATCCCAAACAAGATATAACACAAGATTTTATAAATTAAGAACCCAACATCATTGCTTTGGCTAGCAAATCTCTATATTGAAGAAGCTACTCACTCATGATTATCATAAGATAATCAAAGGAGTTTAAACTAATCATGAATCTAACTAAAACAAATCTAAAAGAGTTCAAGAAGTAAGAGAAAGAAATTCCTCGTCAAAATGGAGATTCCAAGGCAATGTTTCAATCTTCAAGGCTTCCACCTTGCAAATCCTTCTCTTGAATCTTCTTTTGCTCCAAATGATTTACTGAAATGAATGAATTCTGGGTGAACTAACTGATAAAGTGGATGGAGAGATGCTCTTCAAGTAGCATTCAAAGCCCTAATATAGTAGAACTATGCATTCTTAGCCACACACTCGAAGGAAAAATGAAAAGTCACAAGAGAAGAGGCCACTATGATTTGTGGCCTTCACCACGGAGCCTCCATGATGGCCTCTAACTCAACTTCATGAAATTGTTTTTGGTGCTACAGGCATATAGGACTAGGAAACCTCTATGATGAGTCAAATAGCATCATTTGAAGGATTAATAATGGGTCGAAAGGTCTTAAAAACCTGTAAAACACATCAACACACATACCCAAGCATAAAACGAAAATAAGGGCACAAATCAATCACTAAGGCTTACACTACCCTAAGAAATGCTAGCCAATTACTCCACAATAATGCACATTTTAAGCAGTTATCAGACTCCCCCTGATTGAATAATTGCTTGTCCTCAAGCAACCATGAGAGTAGAAAGAAAAAGATCCATATACAACCTCCTCAGGACACGCTTTAGTAGCATCGCCAATGGCAAGAGCAACCCAAAATTTGCCCAAAAGTGATCCAAAAATTTAGCAAATAGATAGGATAATGAAGCTTCCAAAAGATCTTTAAAGATCACGATAGTAAATTTGAATCCACTACCCAAATCATCTTAAGTAAGACACTTTGGCATATGGAATAAATACAGCTAGATGGGCTAGTAGAACCTCACTTTAGTCATGTTGCACTCTTGCTCATGTGTTTAAAGCATAACAAGGTTCCCTCAATTCTCATTCTAAGGACTCAAATCTACCATAAGCTTGCTAAGACACTCCAATTCGCCACCCTAAAATTCCATACAAACTAGGCAATCATGAGGACTCACCTGAGTTATAACAGAGCTAATGGGTTAAGAGAAAGAGGGAACACATGTTTTGGAAAGCGATGAGCTTAAAGCTAAAAACTAAGAGCGAAACCAAACTCTCTCAATTTTTATGAAAGCATTCCTCAACCCAAAACCACTCAGCTTTAGAAACACATCCCCCACACAAATTACATTAGGAAAAAGAGTTAAAACTCAAAAGCAAGTATATAAAATCCAACAATGCCGAATTCTTTCATTCACTTTTGCATTTTTTTCGAGCTTTGTTTTTTTTTTTCTTGGTTTTCAAAAAAAAAACATTATCGCCTTTTCTTTTCCTTTTTTTCTTCTTTTTGACAAAGAGAATGGCAGTGGGAAAACACGTTAAGCACTTTTCAAAACTTTTTCCAAACAATTCATAACAACCAACCCATCGCTAACAATAGGGGATGTCATATGTAAGCAAAAAAAAAAAGGCACAATTCCCATACCGCACAAAACAAACCATGCCAAACCACCAAAAGGTCTCAACATCCACATGCTAATTCCCAAACTACATATTTTAAAATGAAACTCAATAGTCTTGGCTTATGTTTAAGCATGTGTTTAGCCAAGAGCTATATTTGAAGCTTCACAACTATAAACATAGTTTAAGGCTCCAAAGGGCTAGCACGGGGCATATCATGCATAACAAGGGTGACTATTTGGTTAATGTGGTGCAATAACACATTATAAAGAATGCCTCAATCATTTTTTCTTAATTCATATGCTAAGTGTGATATTGAATGAGAGTCAAAGCAAGTTCTAGAGAAATGAATTCCAATTAATTAACACAAGAAAAGGTAATAAGACTAAAATTGATGAATTAGTCTTGAAAGCTCAACGCGTCACGGGACATCTACTAAAGTCACAACTATCTCATTCGAAATACATGCCAACATTCACGCAAAGATTCATTGAACATCAACTTGCATTCAACATAATGGTCAAAACATGAAGAACATTTTCATAAACTCATTTCCAAAAATTTTATTCACAATGAGGCATATAAACAGTCAAATCCAACCAAACAAGCCTACCTAGCCAAGAAATTTCATCATCAAAGGTTTTTTAAAATTTTTTTCCAATGCAATTCTATATGAAGTTAGTCATAAGATTCAAAACTAACCCTATATACTTTTACTAACCTATATTCATGAGAGATACAGTTATATGAGAAGAAAACCACATGCTCTAACTGTATGCTAGCGCTAAATGTAAGCCTAGATGCATTCATATACAATATATACATCCACATGCTCAAGACAACGTAAATCACCGTAAATTGTGATCTCGCCATGCTTGGACAAAGCTTTGTTCTCAATGCAAGCACGAATTAAGAAGTAGGGATAGGAAACAAGGGGAAAAGCTCTAAAAAGAACGAGAAGGTAGGGGAGGGTGAGGATAATCTTGGGACATATACAAATCCTGCTAAGTCTGTAAACATGCCTGAAAATGTTGAAAGTTTCAGGTTTGGAAGGCTACCATCCCGCAGAGCTCATCATGCCGCTCCTAAAGAAAGTGACGGACTGTAGCATTCTCAGATTGAACATAAGCTCAAAGGGATGCTTAGTCCTCTTGAATGGACCTAAGGGTGGCATTAACTTGGTCAAGGATAGCAGAGGAGGTCGAATGAGATTAACCAGAAGCTCCATGGCTAAAGGGTGGCGGATGAGGTGGAGTGGTTCAGATTACATCTTCATCACCATGTAAGAATGAGGGATTCGCCTAGTTTTGGAAAGTAGTACACTCGACATTGGGATAAGGCATAAATCGGATCCCTAGGTAAATCCAACACACTTGTCCTACTTCCACCTAATTGAATTGTATTTGCTCAAAAGCCACCAATTTCTTCCACTTGGACCCTGGAACTCTAGCGTCCAGACTAGGCATAATACCAATTAACCTAGCTGTGGGAGTGATGATGCCCTTGATCGATATCATCCTTGCAGTGCTAGTGGCCGTAATGTACAATTGATTCGCTAAGAAATACCATAGGGTAATACGCATACCATTGAGCATACTAGACAAGAAATATAGTTCAAACAAGCAAGGCACACTCAGATTATCCTTCCTAACGAATATACAGCAAGCTAACAACATTTAGGCATACAAGGGTTCCGAATGATAGTGCTTTACAGGTGCTCAAATCATAATTATAGTCCCTCGTAATTTTATGCCAAAAAAAATTATTTTGGGGACACGATGATAAGGAAGGTCCAAGCTAGATGGAAAGCTAAGGATATCATTAAAGACATTCAAATTAAGCTCATAAAACTACCTATTTAACAAGAAAGAGATATATCCTTCTTGATAACGTGGACCATAGGTGACCTCAACATGCGATGTACTAAAAAATTCAAGAATAAGGTCAATAAATGTATGGTCCCAGGTCCTAAGAAATTGACCCATGCCAACTTGATTAAAAAATCAATGCACATTATCCACCAATCCCAAATAGTTCAATAAATCATCAAAATACCTAGTAGCAACAACTAATATACTATTCAAAGCATTATATCTGGCAATATGATCAGGATTAGTTAAACCAAATGGGTTAGAAGCATTATCTTGAGTTCTTATGTTGTTGGACACACAAGTGGTCCATGATGCCCTCTTCAGTGGTTGTCATGATGTACTCACTCCTTGTGTGCCCTTTTGCTTCTTCTTTTGTACCATGAGAACCAATTTATGACCAATGTGGATGGTTTTCAAGTTTCCTCAATATAAAGGATTTGGGAGTATAAGTAAATAGAGAAAATGGAAAAAAAATAGGGAAGGTAATGGTAGTAAAGGGAAAGGAAGAAGAAGAACAAGAAGAAGAAAGATGGTGAATTTGGGAGGAAAGAGGGAAAATTTTGAGTGGTATGGATGGACAAATTTGGGGTTTAGGTGGTATATGGGGAAAACGTATTGGGGATTTGGGGGAACACGGAAGAATGAAGGAGAATGTGAGAAAATAATAAGAAGAATGGAGTAAGTTGGAGTGAATTTGAGTGAAAAATGGGAAGAATGGAGGCATATGTAAGGAATGTTTATGGATGTTTAGAAAGGGAATAAGAGGATTAAACAGAAACAGATATAGTTGAGGAAGATGAAGAAGAAAGGAGAATTGAACGGTCAAACAGGTTTGGAAAACCCTTGACTCACTGGGATAGGGGTCACCACAAACAATGGTGACTACTACAGAGGTTCTGTGGTGACCATTGTCCCAATTTTTTCTTTCTTTCTTGGGTGGCTAACCATGGAGCATCGTCTAGGTCGTGTACCCTCTATTGTTAGTTGGTCTTCTGAATTTTTAGAGCGACCAAACCGCGAACCCTGATGGTGACTACTGATGGTTTGTAGTAGGCTCTGCCCCTACCTTTTTAACACACTTATGCTTACTTTACTCCCCTTTCCTTTCTCTCTTTTTTTAAAAAAAAACATCCTAAGAACTATATACATCAAAATTTTAAAAAAAACGCAAGAAAAGGGCATGATTTGTCTAACAAGAAGTGCACTTTTAGGGTCGAGAGCTTGACCTTCCTTTTCTTAAGCTTTAATGAGATTGGTGATATTATTTATGGCAAATTTTTCAATGGGCTCCCCCATAAAATTGGTATTAAGCTGCTATCCACTGGCCTTAATGGAACTGATGGCCTCATTCCACGCCTCTAATGCACCATAGGGAAAAACCTTTGTAATGGTCCCTATGACCGGGATCTCAACTTGCCAGAAAATAGCTCAACTTTGAAGTGAACAAAAGGACCATGTCACGTTCCTCATCGCTTCTTTATGATGTGCTTGTCATGCCAGTGCTTAGTTCTCTCCCTATGCATGTTGGAACTCTCACATGCTCCAAATTGCAACTCATCTAACTCATTCAATTGTAACTTCCTCCTTTCTCCTGCCATGTTAATATCAAAATTGAGTGTCCAAACGACCTAATATACCTTGTGTTCCAACTCAACTAGCAAATGAGAAGACTATTCAAATAGTTCAGATATGTAATAGTGCCTAGATGAGTCTTAAAAGTGGTCCAGTAGGCCCATAAAGCATCATCCAGTATCAAAAACTAATCCTTATGGGATCAATCCACCAATATGCACCTCAACTCTTGGTTAAATAGCTCAATTTGACCACTCGTTTGGCGATGGTAAGGTATACCAACCTTATCAAAAACCCCATACTTGTTCAGAAGAGACTTTACAGGCTTGTAGTGAAAATAAGTCCCATCGTCACTTAAAAAAGCCTTTGGTGTGCCAAATCTTATAAATGTGTTCTTCTTAAGGAACTTGATCACTAATGTTGGAATCATTGGTAGGGGTGGTAATGGCTTCTACCCATTTGGGGACATAATTAACTGCCATGAGGATATAAAGATTGTTGTGGGAAGGAAGGAGTGGGCCCATGAAGTCAACTCCCCAAACATCAAAAAGCTTGACCTCAAGAATACACTTTGAGGCATATCATGCCTCCTTGAAATATTCACTACCAGTCACAAGTCACCACAAATTTCCTAGCATCCTTGAAAAGAGAATGCCAATGGAAGTCTGGTTGAAGAACCTTAGTAATTATCATGTAAAGACCAAAGTGTCCACCATAAGTAGAAGTATAGTAATGGTGAAGGACACATTAGACCTCATCTTCTGGCAAACATCTCCTATAAAAATACTATCTCCATACAATATATAGAGAAGCTCATCCCATGCCAAGAATTTCTTCTTTTGTTAGTAAGATAACCCTAGGAGCAATCTACACACTTTGAAATTCACCAATCAGCATACCACGAAGTGAGTTGGTGCAAGATAGTAAGGAGTTAATCATCTAGGAATAAGTCATCAATGGAAGGCTCTCCAATAGGAGTGGTCTTAGGGTCTAAATAAGATAAATGATCGATCACCTTATTTTCCAACCCTATCTTGTCACAAATCTCCAAATTGAACTCTTAGAGAAGAAGAACTCATTGAATAAAGTGGGGCTTAGATCAAAACTTCTTCATAAGATGCTTTAATGCAACATGGTTGGTAAAGATATTACCTTATAGCTGATTAAGTGTGAATGAAATTTTACCAATACAAAGACGACTGCTAAGAACTCCTTCTCTGTGGTGAGGTAGTTCCCTTGAGCCTCATCTAAAGTTTGGCCTGCATAATAAATGGAACATGGCTTGTTATCATTCCTTTGCCCTAAAACAACTCCCAATGCATAATCACTTGCATCACATATCACTTCAAAACTCCCAACTTGGGGCTTGCGTAACCAGAGCCAACATCAAAGACTCTTTCAACCTAAGAAAAGCAAAAGGCATATCCTTGACAAGGAATTTCACGAGAGGTTTTATAATGTTTGAAATATCTTTAGGGAACTGTCTGTAAAAATCAACATGTCCAAGAAAACTCCTTACACCTTCGCAGATGTTGATTGTGGTAATTTCTCAATCAAATTCACCTTTGCTTTGTCAACCTCAGTGCTTTTATTAGAAACAATATGGCCATGAACAACCCCCTCTTGTATAATAAAATGACACTTTTTTAATTCAAGACCACATTCACTTCCTCACATATTTGCAACACTTTGGACAAATTATGTAAGCAAGGGTAAAATAATGTACCATATATAGAAAAATAATCCATAAACACTTCCATAGTGTCCTCAATAAAATTAGAGAAAATGGTCATCATGTAACGTTGAAAGGTAGCGAGTGTATTGGACAATCTAAAAAGCATCCTCCTATACGCAAAAGTACCATATGGACACCTAAAGGTGGTTTTTTCTTGACAACTAGGATGGATAAGGATTTGGAAAAACCCCGAATACCCATCTAGGTAGCAAAAATAGGAGTTCTTAACTAAACTTTTGAGCATGTAAAGAGAAGGGGAAAATGGTCCTTACGGGTGACTTTATTTAATTTTCTATAGTCAATGCATATACGCCGACCCGTGACTGCCTTAGTGATAGGTAGATAATGATAACCTTAAGCATGGACTAGGTTTACCCACTTACTATCAGAGATAGGCAGATAATGATAGCCTTAAATAATTTCAAAGTTTCTTTCTCCTTCATGTTAAGATTCAACCTTCTTTGGTGTTCTATTGAGGGCTTATAGTCATCTACCATTAGAATGTGATGCATGCACACAGAATGGAGAATTCCTTGTAGATTATCAAGAGTATACCCTATGGCCTTACAATGCAATCTAAGAACTCTAAGCAAATAATCATCTTGGGATGCACTTAGACTTGCATTAACAATCATAGGATATGTAGAATTTGGGCTAAGAAAATCATACCTTAAAGAAGGAGAGATAGGTTTCAATTCTACATCACGGGTATGCTTCTCATCAATATAGGGTTCTTCATCACTTCTTAACTCTTCCACCTTAGCAAGGGTAGTAGAACTTGTGGAGAGGCTTCCAAAAACTGAGCCTTCATTTCTATTTTAGGATACTTATCCTCAAAAATGCAATCATTAAGCATGCAATGCTTAAAAGGATCAACAAAAACTTGGTTAGTGACTTTTTCTACCATTAAATTATCAATCACATCAATTATATTCCACTCATTAGAAATAAAAAGGAATTTAAAAGCCTTAAACATGTTGAACTCCACATGATCATCCTCTACATCAAATGATAACTTACCATTCTTAACATTAATGTGACACCTGGTGAAGCCAAGAAAGGCCTCCTAAGAATGATTTGGGTGTGTATATCTTCCTCCATTCAAGAATCACATAATCAACTGGTACATATAAATCTGGTACCTTAATGGAAACATCCTCTGAAACACCCATGAGGTATTTCACATAGCGATTCACCAATTGTAAGAAAATGGTGGCAGGTACCATCTCTCCGAAGTCCAAATTTTGACAAATGGAAAGGGGCATCAAGCTCACACTTGAGCCTAAGCAACACAAGGGACGATCAAAACAAATATTTCCTATCAGGCAATGAATGGAGAAGCTATCAGAATCCTTAAGCTTAGTGGAAAGCTTATTTTGAATTGTGACAGTATACTCTTTAGTTAAGGCCACTATCATATGCCCTCTAGCTTTATTTTATTTGATAAAATCTCTTTCAAAAATTTAGCATGAGAAAGCATTTGAGACAAGACATCAGTAAAGGGAATATTAACATAGAGTTTCTTTAGGACCTCTAAAAACTTCCCAAACTGCAAATCAAGCTTAGCCTTAGCGATTCTTTGAGGGAAAGCCAAAGGTAGTGTAAAAGGCTTAAGGGAAGATTGTTTAGGGTCCTTAAGGACCTCATTAGCATCATTCACATTATCATCACGAATCTCATCATTAGAGGAACTAGACCCCCTCTTTCTCAATAACAATACCATTCTCATCATTCAAATTCAGATCCTTGCTAACCACCTTAGGCCCCTCAAGTTGTTTACCCCTTTCAAAATTATGGCATTATATTGCTCCTTAGGGTTAGACTAGAAAGTCTACAGGGAGGTGCTAATGAAAAGCTAGTTTGTTGGGTAATTTAAGCTTTCAACCTGTTGTTGTGAGTAAGAAGCACATCAACCTTAGAGGCTAATAACTTAAGGTACTCATCTTGCTTTTGTTGTGCCACAAGCATACTCTTTATCATAACCTGTAAGTTAGACTCTTTGAGAGCTAGTTTGGGAAAGGGAGGCCTCTGAAACCCAGGAAGGGATCTAGCATTCATTTAAGGCATAACATAATGGTTAGGTCTGTATGAAAATTTTAGGTGCATGATTCCTCCAATTCGGATTATAAATATTGGAAAAAGGGTCATTGGTTGGTTTGAGGTTGAAGTTGTAGACATTATTGACTTTGCCACTAATGTCTAGGGCAAAAGGACTCCTAACTTGACAATTCATAGTCAAATGGCCAACATAACCATAAACTTCACATGGATGAGGAGGAGTACATGAATTTACAACATTAACATTTAAAAGGTCTAATATTTGAGCCATGACATCTACTTTAGCAGAAAGTAAAGAAAGAACATCAACTTCTAACTTACCTCCAACCCTCCTGGATTGTCTCCTCTTACTAGACCATTGGTAGTTGTTGAGGGTAATGTCCTCAATCAAGTTATAGGCTTCATCCTTCATCTTATTCATGAAAGTGCCACCTACCGCCGCATCAATTATAGACCTTATAGGTTGAGTGACCCCATTAAAGAAAGTCTGCCCTATTGTCCACTACTGGAGTCCATAGTGAGGGCATACTCATAATAGATCCTTTAAATGCTCTCTAGCCTTATATAGTGTCTCATCCTCCCTTTGAGCAAAGGTTGTGATTTGATTCCTCATACTTAACATTTTGCTTGAAATGGGAACTTGGCAATGAATGTCTTTGTAAGCTCATCCCAAGCAGTGATTAACCCAGAAGCAATACATGGAGCCATGCCTTCACCATTTCTTTAAATTAAAAGGGAAATAATTGAAGGCATATGGCATAATTAAAAAATCCATTTAACTTGAAAGTCTCACACACCTCTGAAGACAAAAAGGTATATATTGGGATCCTCCAGTGGGGTGCCACCAAATTGAAATTCTTGCACCATCAAAATTAGAGCCATTTTGAGCTCAAAGTTATGGGCCTTCATATGAGGATGAGCAATGCTTAACCGATGCCTTGGTGGTTAACAAAATCTTAAAGCGTCCTTCATTGTGCCTCTCCTCTACCGGCCATCTTGGGTGAGGTCTCACAAGCCTTGTGCTTTTGTTTCTTTAGTCTTTATTTCCTACTCCTTAACCAAAAAGTCCTCTTATTTTAGGATCGATATCGCATGGAATATGAGTTCATATAAAAGGGAAAAGGTCATGCAATCACTAACATAAAAATGGCCAAAGCAATCAAAAAGGAAAAATGCTTAGTCAATCTTATAAGGGTGAACTTGATGTTTGACAACTTGGTCCTCTACAATAGCGTCAAAAACTTGACAAGCACTGCAAGTGCACAGGTGTGTAGTAAAAATTAAGTATCTTCCTATACGGACTAGTGCAATTTTTTGAATTTTACCCTATTAAAATGCTAAGTAAAATAGGTGTTTAAGAGAAATATTTTGTCTAAACTAATTAATCACTTTATCGATCACTACAAGACAAAATCTATCAATAGAAAGCATCTAGGGATTTGTTTTTCTAACAATGAATTAGATTCATGAATTAAACATGTGCTTTCTCAAGTTGGATGATTCAAAGGATAACAATCACACAAAATTATATATTTTCTTTTGAAATAAACGAAATTACTTAAACCAGTCGAATTACCATTCTTTCTGCGGATCTTATTTTAGCCCAAGCTATACATCATTATTATCAATTTTTTCTCTCACCTAACAATCCTCTCTCAAGTATCACAAAGTGAAGTCTAAACTTGTCGATCTAATAATAAATTTCTTTCGGTATTTCACCCAACTATCTAAATTTGTGCAAGTAAATTGGCCAAAATTACTTAAAAACAAGTAAAAATATAAGATAGATTGAATTAATCCCAAACACAATCTAGCACAAGATTTTATATGTTAAGAACCCAACGTCATTGTTTTGGCTAGTAAATCCCTAGATAAAAAGAAACTACTTACTCATGATTATATAACAAAATCAAACAAGTTTAAGCTAAACATGAATATCTAACTAAAACAAATCTAAAAGTGTCCAAGAAATAAAAGAAAGAAATTATTCATCAACGACATTTCCAATCGATCTTTTAATCTTCAAGGCTGCCAACTTGTAAATTCTTCTGTTACATCTTTTTCACTCCAAATAATTTAGAGAAATTGATAAATTTTAGGTGAAGTGAGTGATGGAATGGATGGAGAGATGCCCTTGGGGAAACTGTCAAAGCCCTAATATAGCAAAAGTAACGCATTTTCAGCTACACACTCAAAAGGAAAATGAAGAGTCATAAGAAACCAGGCTACCACAGTCATTGGCCTCAACCAAAGAGACTTCATGGTGGCCTCTGACTCATCTTCATGAAATTGATGTTGGCACCACAAGCATATTGGGAACCTCCATGGTAAGTCAAATAGCATCATTTGAAAGGTCAACGCTAGGCCAAAAGGTCTAAAAAACTTGTAAAATATATCAACACACATCCCTAAGTGTAAAACAAAAATAAGGGCGCAAACCAATTATTAAGGCATACACTCGCGTAAGGAATGCTAGCAAATGACCCCAAAATAGTGCACATTTTAAGCACTTAGCAGTAATTTCACTATAAAATTCATAGATATTGATTCTCATTTCCATTCAGGTATCTAATGGTCTTCATTCCCTAAAAGGATATTCATATTTTGCCTTGACCCCTTCAAATATGAGACGTATATCTACCGACTGGGCCAGTTCCTTTTCCATATACTTGGCCAAAAAAAATTCCTTAAATCCATATATATCTATGCTCCTCTTGAATGAATGGGATATTTTGAGTTGTGTGCTTCGGTTTATATATCTTTCCCTTATTTTTGTCTCTTGTAGCACACAAAGCCTATTTTAGAACCTTATGATCCCTTGATCATCTATATTAAAACCTAAAGCTTTTCCTTTTCATATATTTATCTTTAATCGTTGTATCTCAACGTCAGCTTGTTATGCCTAGCCTGTTGAATTTCCTCAATAAAAGTATATTGTGCTGACAACATTAATAAAATAGCTGAAGCTTCGTTATAAGGGAAAAATATCTATTTCCTCTTTTTACAAATCCTACAATGCTTCCAGTTGATTAATCCACAAGGTTTCTACTGGGTGTTGAGTCTGACGACTTAAGCCATTAGTCACAATATTTACTTTTCCCATATGATAATCTATCTTTAGATTAGCCTCCTTTAAAAGTTCTAGCCAACTGTGTTGCCTCACATTTGCTTCACATTCAGTTCTTTCTGTGTATAGATATACTTGATGCTTTTATGGTAAGTAAAAAACTTACAGGAAATTCCATATAGGTAATGTCTCCAAATTTTCAGTACGAATATCATAGCAACTAGTTCTAGATCATGAGTTGGGTAATTTCTTTCGTACGACTTAAATTGAATAGAGGCATAGATAACTACCTTATATTTTTGCATTGGTAGATAATCGATCCCATTCCTAGAGACATGACTATATGTACTAAATTCCTTATTTTCTGTTGACAACATTAATTACTATAACTAGGAAAGTGGTTGCCGAAAGGGCAACTTGAGAAGTTGAATTTGGCCACCTAATATAGAGGAAAAGAGGCAGACTAAGGGGATGAGAAGAAGGGAGACCCAGGGGGTCATCGATCTGTTTTGGCAATTATCATCCATTCTTCGATGGGAATTTGAGCGACACAGGACTCAATTTTAAGCCAAGTTACCAGATCCAAACTGAATTGAATAGGAATCAAGCCCTATCTCTTCAATTAGGGACCAAAATGGGAATTCAAACCTTCACTCTAAATTTCATATTTTTAATACAGAATTTATCTAAATTTGTAACGCATGTATGGTTACTCGTGGTGTTAACTGATGTCTTAATCAATGTTATGGTTTTTTTGGCTTGTGATGCTATGAGGGATAGCCTTGTAAGAATCAAACATGTTATACTACTAACGATGCACTGTGTTAGATAGATGGTTGGGGAAAAAACTGTAAGAATCAAACATATTATACTACTAATCAATTTACTATGATAGGATAGATGGGTGGGGAGAAAACTGTATTAGTGAACTCTCAATCTTTTTACTTGATTTCTAAATAAATGCACTAGACGTAAAGTATGATAGTTCCTGTATAAGTCTAGTGATTGATTCTTAATAAAACTCGACTCTTTGAATACTATAGTATGTTGTATAATAATATAGTATAGCACTAAATTGTTGTGGATTATTAGAGCCTCCTTGATAACATTAGTTGTGTTACTTAAATATAAACTGGACCAATTCACTATGATTTCGTGTTGTTCTTCAGTTTTTCAAGTCTCAACCTTCCATGTAATTTGTGTTCATGTTATTTTGTGGCTCAATGGTGATATGTGCATAGAATTTTTACATGTGTCTTCTATATGTAATTGACATATTTGTGACTCCGAGGAACATAGGATGGATTTGACTCTATTGAAAGGGTATGTTGAGGGTTGAGTTTAATAAGTTCTTTTAATAAACTATATTTACCAATGAGACCTTGATGATGACATCCAAGATGTGAAATGTTGTTCATGATAATATACATTTGAGATTAAGGTAAGTAAGCGTAAGAAAGACTTATGAAGTCATGCTTATATACATGTCTTATTGATGATGTGAATAAGGAAGGCCATATGTGGCAAAGTAAGGTTAAATGGAATGTTCCCTGAGTTTTTAATAAGAAACATATATGATACATAAACTTAGGAAGTGTTATGAGAAATCTTTGGCAAATGTTTTGTTAATGATGTAATTGATTTATTTTTCATTTTTTTGGCCATTTTTTAGCTTTTCTCTTGATTGCTTATTTATGTCCACTGGTGTATACCTACCTAGTTTTTCCATTTGTTTGGTTCATAAGATGTAATTGAGTGGATTAATGTTGTAAAATATGATAAGGATGTTGTTGAAATATGAACCTATTTAGGGATGTTAGGTTGTATATTAACATGTTTCAGCTTGTAGGGACATGTTTTAATAGCTTCAGGACTATCGGTACTACTTCGCACCGTTTACAGTATGTTTTTTGCTTATATAAAGTAGTTTAGGCTTGTTGCAACATTTTGAGATGTATGATCTTGTTCTAGCGTATTAGATCATATTGGACTCTAGATATGTCTGTAATTGTCAGATCTCATTTTCAATTATTCATGGCCTTTTATTCTAATTTGAACTTTTTTTATCAATATTTATAGACCTAAACCAATTAAGGTTACTCAGGAATGTTTTGGATAGGTTTAGAATGGGATACAACTGCATAAAAGAAAATCTATCACTTAGAAGGTTCTTGTGAGATATGCCATAGAATAGCCACTTTGCTTCTTTTTTTTTCTCAAGTTTTTTCTTTTTTTTTAGGGAAAATGGGGCTAAAACAAGAACAACTAGAAAGGAGCTCGGAATCTACATATGCTTGCATGTATTCCACATATTATTGTACACTAGCCTGCATATTTTTGCAATTTGAATACATATTTCTACGTTGGCTTTCACATATTTATTACACTGGACTGCTCATAATTGCAAACTGTCCATGATGTTAACGTTGTGGTATTCTATGAGTTACTCTGAATATAATGACTAGTTACTGAGAGTATTGGCTCTCTTTTGCATTTTAGGAACATTTACACGATTTATTTCCCCTTTTTCCTAAAAAGCAAAATAGATTGGATTATAATCGTATGATCTTGTTTTCATGTTTATGTTATGAGTTATACGAATGGTTGCGAGCAACTATTTAACTCAAGTACTTGACAAACTTATGTTGTTTTTTTAGTTTTTTATGAAAATGATCATAATTCATTGCATGAAATGCCATATATAACCTAAATTGTTAATATTTTTCAGTGGTGATGACTATCTTTATGAACAACTGTTATGTAACTACAAGATAGGCTGTTTACAGGAAACCAAAAAAAAAAATCAATGCATCTCCTGCCTTCTTCATTGATAATAACACCTATAGCTGATTCTCCTTCTGGGCAAAAAATATTTTTTTTTCTTTCCAAATATTTTAAATAGTCCCAATAACCATAGCAACCAAAAAAAGTTCTTCATTTTTAGAATGCCTATTTTTTTTAGTGATATGGAGCCATCTTTGTATTGTTTACATAACACAAGCAAGATATAGATCAGCCTCCCAATTCAAACTTTAAACTAAGTTTCAGGGAATTCTTTGCATGGAGGACACAAATCTTTGGCTATGTAGAAATACTCTACCTCATAGGTCAATCTTTTAAGAAAAACCAAAACCATTTCCAAAACTATATGCTTACGCAGGCTCATACCAAACCAAAATCATTTCCAAAACTTATATTTTACTTTATGCCCTAGCAAGCATTTGTAACTTGCTCCGTCATTTGATAGCGACATAACTAGGTTTCACTTTAAGTTTGACGTAATTATTTTTCCTCTAATACCAAATGCAATCATTAGGAGGATTGTAGTTTCAAATTTATTAAAATGCTTGATGGTCTCTATTGGCATAATGACTTTTTTTTCTTCAAATGTAGCTTTAAAGATACTAATGGCTCGTTTGGTTTTATGTAATCGAAGTGGTAATGCAACCAAAATGGTAATGGTGATTCCATTACCATGTTTGGTTACCATTAAGTAATGTAATCAAGATTGCATTGTAATTACATTTACCCCAATTTATGCAATTACAATTACTTGACTTTTCCTAAACATTTTTGATTGCATACCTTTGAATCAAAATCTATCCAACTATAAGCTATTATATTTGGGAACTTTCTCTCTCTTATCTCCATTGTTTCTCCTCTACTTCTCCTCTCTTATTAGTTTGACACCATTTTTTTAAAGGTTTGAAGCTCCACTCACCCCTCTCTCTCTCTCTCCTATCCATATTAGATAAAATTTAACTTAGACCATGATCGTATTATTGTAATTGTATTTTTGTACCTTCTAGACATCATGTCTCTCTCTCTCTCACGTCGTCATCATCATCATCATTTTCTCTCTACTTGGTAAACTTGAACAATATTACATTATTGTAATCTAAAAGAAATAGAGTGATGTAAGTCTCATACAAAATATCGTAATCATGATGATAAAATATTTGATGATATTTATCAACGAAGTTACAAATAATTAAAATAGGCAAAAATAAAATGCGAATTGAATTGTAGGTACTTCACGTCACGTGTAAAATTAAGTATTGTTTGTAGATGAATTCATTCCATTACACTTGTAAAAACTTTGTAACCAAACATTGTAATGCAATTATTATCCCATTCCATTACACTAACAATTGCATTACATGGTTGATTCCATTGCATAGTGATTGCATTACTTTCAACCAAACACTACATAAGTGTCCATTTTTCTGTTCTTGCTTTTGTATAGGATAATAGTATTGAGCACTCCCACATATCAGGTGAAGATGAAGTAAAGTTGAACATGTTCTTACACATATTTATATAGGATGATTTATTAGTTTCTGGATTGCGCATGACATGAAAAACCACTACTATAACTCCTATTGTACATCCTGCTTTTGCCGGGTCTAAGGAGATTCAGATGTATGTGGTCTTCCCTTGACAAGTATCTCTAATCGCAAAGAGATCTATTCCAAGATATCCATATTTTAAAAAAAAAAACTGAGAAAACATCTAATTGAGTTGAAAATCTCTTGAAACAATGTCGGCAATAGAAGCATTAAATATAAACAACATGAAAGGTAAACACACTATCTAAAAAAATGGTTAGCTAAAGATAACTTGACTTAGAATAAGCTACTATAACATAATAACTCATAGAAAACATAAGATGGCAGCTTAATCACTAAAGCATGTTGAACGACAACTAGTTAAAATGAAGATACCCAACCTAGAGTCCCTGATGCCTCAAGGGCACAAATCACCCAAATTCAATGAGTAGAGCACCAGATAACATCTACAAATTCTACCTAGAAGCTATGAAATAACATTAAGTCTACCAATATAAGAAGAATAGGAAATGAAATAACATTAAGCCTAGCAATATAAGAAGATTAGGAAGGCTACCTAATGTCAACAACCTTAATTTTGAACCTCTAAAAACTCGTATCCTAAGTCATGTACTCCGTAAGTCCTACGTGGATCAAATCTCGTCTAATATCTTCAGCCTAGTTTTTCTTTGGTCTACCTCTACCTCTCTTACACTTTGATACATGAATCCTCTCATGCCTTCTTACAAGACCATCTAAATTTCTTATTTGGATGTGACCAAGCCATCTAAATCTAGCCTCTTGCATTTGTCCTGGATTGATGCCACTACCACTTTCCCTTTTGTCACATCATTTCTTATCCGATCCAACCTTGTGTGGACATACATCTTACATGTCATCCTCATCTCTGCTCTGATCATCTTTTAGATATGACTTATCTTTATTGACTAGCACTCCGAGCTATACAATAAGGTTGGTCTAATCAACATTTGACAAAATCTACCCTTCAATTTGTCTAGGATCTTGCTATCGCATAATACTCCAGATGCTTGTCTCCGCTTCTATAAGCCTTATACGATTCAGAACATCCTCATCGAAATCTCCTTATCATGTACGACAAAGCCTAGATACCTATACTTTGCAACCCTTAGTACTGCAATATCGCCAATGCTAACTTCACCCAATGTATATCCCTCTGCATAAATAAACTTATATTCTAAACACTCGATCTTTGGTGCACTCAATCTAAAACCTTTGGACTCTAACTTGTTCTTCCACCTCTCCAACTTGTTGTTAACTTCATTTCTAGTCTCATCAATCATAACAATATCATCGGCAAATTGCATTCATCATGATAACTCATCTTAAATCCCCTAGTAAGCTCATCTATAACAATAATAAAGAGAAAACGGTTTAGCGTAGATCCCTATTGCATTCTAATATCTATCAAGAAATGCCCTTTGTCACTACCCAATCGTCCTCACGTACATTTTCACTCCATTATACATGTCTTTGATGGCTTATATACACACATAAGGGATATTTCTTCTCTAAGCGATATCATGAAACCTCCCTGGGAACCCTGTCATATGCTTTTTCTGAATCAATGAACTCCATGTTTCATTCCTATTTTTGTCCCCATAATGTTTCATAAGCCTTCTGATGAGATAAATTGTTTTTGTTGTCGATCTATTAGGCATTAAATCAAACTGGACATCTGAAATGTTTATGGCCCTCCTTGTCCGCTTCTCAACCACTCTATTCTAAAGTTTCATAGTATAACTAAGTAGCTTGATACCTCTATAATTGCTGCAAAATTGGACATCTCCCTTATTCTTGGGCAACAGGATAAGTGTACTACTCTGTCACTCTTAAGGCATCTTTGCAGTCGTAAAAGCGACTTTAAATAACCTTGCTAATGCCTCAAGTCCTTCTTTACACAAACATTACCAAAACTCGGCATAAAATTTGGCCCTACCGCTTTTCAATTTCCCATCTTGTGCAATTCCACTTTGACCTCATCTTTAATTATAGGGCTATGAAGACTGCCTTTTTATTACCCCTTAGTGTGCCTTTGGTTGCTTATGTGGATGTCACCACTAACCCCATCATTAAAAATCTTCCGGAAGTAATATTTCCATCTCTCTCTATAATGTCCTTTCTGTCTATAAGAACTATTCTTTACTCATTATTAATACATTTCTCATTTTCCTTATCCTTAGGCCTTTGCTCTCTACCTTAGCTAGCCTAAACACATCTTTCTCCTCTTTCTTAGTTTACCACTTTTGATAAAGCTTTTCATATGATTTACTCTTTGATTCTCTAACGGCTTTCTTCACTGCCCTTGTAGCAACCCAATACTTAGCTTTATTTGCATCTTTGTCCTCTACCGAAGTAGTTTCCACCAAGACCATATATGCATTTTGTTTTTCTTTGACTTTTTCTCTAATGTCATCATTCCACCACCACACACCTTTATCTGCGCTATTACCCTCTCTTGCTACTCTTAGGTTCTCCAAGGATGCCTTTCAAATACACTTTATCATCCCTTCCCATATCCTATCTGCACTATTCTCTATTTCTCATACTCATTCTGCTTTGACTTTTTTGCACCACCTTGGAAGCTTTATCAGTGTCAAGGGCTCCACCATTTGACTCGGAAGGTCACCCACGCCCTTCTTCTTCCTCTTTTTATCTTTTCATCTCCACAACCAAAGTAAACAACCTACATGGTGCCACCAAAATTTCACTCGATAGAACTTTATAATCCTTACACAAAGTTTTGTGATTCAATCTCAATAAAAAGTAGTCGATTTATATCTTACATATGACATCCTATTTATGAATTCAAATTACATATCCACTTTCATATAACTAATATTTTAGTTTGGTGATGTTCTTAGATCTTTGAACCTTTAAATATATATGTTTTTTTTTGCTTTTTTCAATTATAATATGAGTATTCATTATTGTGTTTCTCTTGTTTGATTAAAAGCATTTACCAACTATATCACCAAATTCATTCAAATGCTTATATCAAGCTACTTGTCATAGATTGTCATGTAGCTACCATCGGAGGCTTTCTTTTTTTTTCTTTTACTACCTATGGTTAGCCTCGCCATGAGTAAGGTAAACTAAATCACGGACAATCGAGGTATAGGTTAATATTTTTCTGACCCGACAATTTTGAAAAAATATTTTGAGGCCCATCCATGTTTGAGCAAATATTTTATATAACCAAAAGTGACCAAACTTGACTATTTAAGTTACATCAAATACCCTAGCTTTTTAAAATTTTCCTTTTTAACCCTAATCTTTAAAAACTTACTTTCGAAAAATTTAATTTTGTGCATGTGACATTTCTCTCATATGTAGTACTAGAAGCCCTCTTTCAACTGGTATCATAGCCAAGTTACCAAAAATAATTAAGATAATTAAGTTAATTAATAGCTAATTAGATGTGTTTAATGCTTGAATCATCACCCACTTGCCCTGCTCCTAATTATTCACATGTCGTTCATTCACCAAAAGGAACTACTTCTGTAACACCTCAATTAAACTATATCACTGATATAATTTTAGAATTAAAAGCCGAATTAGCAAAAATTAAGACTAAAGTTAAAGAGATTAAGAAACAATTATCTATAATCCATCTTCCTATAGTTAGCAAAATTAGACATAGTGAAAAATCTACTTTAAGTATTAGTACTCCATTTCAATATAAATATCGTTTTCAAAACCCAAAAAAAAAATCCATTTCATTTGCATGATATAAAAATCCAAAAAAAAGTGGGAAAATAATCAATTAAAAATATCATCTGAGAAGGCAGAGAACGAAGAAGATGATAGAGTATAAGCAGTATAATCTCAAAGAAATACATAATATGTTTGAAAAAGAACAAAACCCAGAAGAATTGAACAAAATCATGGGCGTAATAGTTGATAAACAAGATGTATTATCTGATGATAATGAAGAGACAATAATGTCCAATTAGAAAAAGAAATACATCAGCAGATGAACCTAATTAAACTAGAGGATCTTAATTTTGTACCTTTAGAATAAATTAGAAGGAAACTAGATTAAAAAATATGTTAAAATGATATTTGACAATTAAATCAATGAGATTGGAGAAGAACTCAACATAGATGAAATTAAGTACAATCTAGTTAACAATGTAGTTCCCAAACCTGAGGAATCTAGTGAATCTTCTAGAAGAAATACCCATTTTATGAGACTTATGTAGGTTTCAGCAAGACGTACAACAAACTTTTCCTTGGGTTTCTCCCAAGGAAAACCACGGCCTTTGAAGATATTGACCTTACTCCAATTAGCCAAACAGAATACATATTAAATATCAATGAAGCCCATAATAGAGAACAAATATCTAAGCATTGGAAAAGAGGCATGAATAGTATCCTAAACCTAAATACTACACGGACTGCTGCAAATTTTCTAGACTATATTGAATATAGTTTTTCTAGCACTGTAGCTGACTGGTATGGTTTATTAAATGACGATGACAAAAATGCACAAAGAATGATGGAAATACCAGCTATAATATTCAAAGATCTATGCAAGGAAATCAAAACCGAATTCACCAAAGCTAAACTTAATTCCGAAAATAAGGCTAGAGAGTGGCAAAGAAATATTAATATAGAATTATAGGATATGAGATATCTAAAGAAGTACATCGCTGAATTTAGTCAATATTATCACAAAATTGGGCATAATGAAACCAATCCTAGTATGTTTTATGACAAATTACCATATCCAATCAATTCCATAATCAATGAAAACATATTACATGGCTTGAGAAAGCGGATGTCATTGGCACCCTTGGTATAAGAATTTCTTATATAAGAAAATGGATCAATGACTAATGTCTTGATCTCTAGAAGCAAAAGAAGATGAAGAAATAATTTCTAGCTTATTGGGATAATCCTCACCAATGAAAAAAAGAACCTAAAAGGAGAAGACAAAAAAAATTCATTAGAAAAAGAGCTTTAACAAGCAAAGGGGAGAAATATAAAAAAAAAATATTATAACAAATCAAGCCCTAAAAACCAAAAATTTTTAGAAAAGCTGCTTATTGTCTTACCAGGAAAAATAACCATAAGTATTGGGCAAATAGAGAAGTAGGTCATTATGCAAAAAAATGCAAAAAAAGAAAATAACAACCTTATTCAAATTTTAGGTAGTCTAAATTATCTTGAGGCTAGTGAGCAAGAAGCACTAGATCTAGTCTAGCATTGAAAAACAACAAAGGAATTGTTGAAATTATACTAGAGGATGAATACGAAGAAACTAGTCATATGATGAAAACTAGTTCAATTAGTCTCAGTGAGTATGATGCAGGAGAAGTTAATCTCATTAATTTGAAAAACATCCTTATGTATAACAAAGATAAAAAGTACAGGTATATCCATGTTAGAAGTGTTTAAGTGCAAATCACTCCATTACAATATTATGGCAAAGATATTGATCTTTGTGCTTTGCTCTATGATATCAAGCGCACAAAATTTAATAAAAATTATCAAAAGGATTAAGACCAATTTATGTAATGGATTAGTAGGATTCAATTACTGGTCAGGATATTATGTAAGCCTAAAAGAAGAATTTGCCAAAAATTTCCTATCCCTTAAGATAAAAACGGTTGGGATGGACATGAAAAGATGAGGATACCAACTAAGGATTTTTTTGGAAAATAGTATACAAATAAGATAATACTATAGATCCAAAGACTAAGGTAGCAATGATAGAGATGGAGAAATTTGAAAGTCCTACTCCTATGCAAAAAATCCAAAGGGGATACCCATTAAGGAATTTTTGGAAAATAGTCTACAAATTAGATAATACTATAGATCCAAAAACTAAGATAATAATGATAGAGGCAGAGAAATTTAAAAATCCTACTCCTATACAAAAAATCCAAAGGGTCTTCATCAATTAAAGAAAAGCTTAAAGAAGATACAATTAATATGACCATTGAAATAAATAGAATGAGTTTTGAACCCACAAGACACAGTGTAGACCGAAGTATGAGTCTAGATAGGAAAGCCAGTGAGTACAAAATAAGAAGGGTTATCCATACCAATCTATGAAGATGAATGACTAAAAAATGACTATAGAGATATGCTATGAAGTCTCCAATGCAAATTCTAATAGCATCTATATTCCAATAAATGTATGCTTAGAAGGATATAATAGATATGAATCATGTGCTTACATCGATAGTGGTTGTTCTATATGTTTCAGAAAAAGATAATTATTTCGAAATTTATGTGGAAAAAAGCCAAGAATCCTTTATAAGTAAGGATAGTTGATAACAACATTACAAGCCATAAGGAAGCAATAGAAGGGTTATACAAAGAAGTAAAAGGAGTCTAATGCGTTATTCCACTTCTATGGGCTACTGACCAATCCTTTCATGATATGATGATTGGTAATAATTTTCAGAGGCTATATTCTCTCTATGTACACAGACCATCAATCAAATAACATTCACAATAAATGATCACTCAGTTTCTATTGATAAATTAAATAAAGCTTATACTCATCAGAAGATTGAGTTTACATGCAGCCAGCGTAGTGAGAAGGTAATACTTACACAATGTTAGATAGCACTAACAATCTCACTGCTTGAGTAATTCATTAAAGAACATATTGTTAAACAACAAGAGTAATAATGCAAAGAACTCTACTTTGACAATCCTCTTAAATTTTGGGATAAAGACTAGATCTTTGCAAAATTCACTTTGTTAAATCCTAACACTATTATTTGAGTTGAACAAATGGTGTATACACACAAGGATATCCAAGAATTTGATAAGCAAATCAAAGAGCTACTAAACAAAGGGTTAATCAGGAATAGTAAGAGTCCTCACACTAGTCTTGCTTTTATGATAAGAAATCATGCTGAAGAGAAAAGAGAAAAAGCTAGAATGGTAATCAATTACAAAAAGCTTAATGATAATACTATCTTTGATGTTTATTATATTCATAACAAAATAGTCCTCTTCCATAGAATTCAAGGAGCCTCTTAGTTCTCGAAAATGGATTGCAAAGGTGGATACTGGCATATAAACATAGACTAAGAAAGCATTCCTTTAACTACTTTTAGTGCCCCTTAAGAACATTATTACTGGATAGAAATGACATTCGGTCTTAAAAATGCACCTCAAATATTTCAAAGAAGAATAGCTAACATTTTCAGATCTTAATCACTATTGTCTAGTTTACATCGATGATATCCTTGTCTTTTCCAAGACCATAGAACAACACAAAGATGATATCTTAGTTATCACCCAAAGATGCATTGATCATGGTATAATCTTTGGTAAGAACAAGTGTATTTATGTTGAACAAGAAATAGAGTTTTTAGGTCTAGAGATAAAAGCTGGACAAATCATCCCACAAAAGCATACTATAGAGAAAAGAGAAAATTTCCCCAAAAAGATTGAAGTTAAGAAGTTAAGAAGACAAAAGGCTTCATACTTCATTAAAGATTTAGCTAAATTGAAAAAACCATTGTAGTAGAAACTCAAGAAAGAAGTAAGCTGGACATGGACTTTCAGCGATTCAAAGATTGTTTAAAACTTCAAAAAGATGTGTAAAAATCTTCATGCTCTTAATTTTTCAAATGAAGAAGACAATTTAATTGTTGAGATAGATGCCAGCAATGAGCACTGGAGTATAGTACTTAAAATCAAAGAAGGAGAAAAACTCCACAAATATTACATTGGAAGTTTTAATAAAGCAGAATACAACTATCCTACGATGGAAGAAGAAATCCTAGGAGTCATAAGAGGAATTGAAAACTTCTTAATTTTTTTACCCATAAAACCATTTCTTATTCGAACTGATTACAAAGGCATACTCAATTTTGTGAAAAAGAATTTATCAAACCTGCAAGCGCAAGGGAGACCTATTTTGGCAATTATGACTTAACTAGTTTTCTTTCTATATTGAACATATACAGGGATCAAAGAATTTTCTAACAGGTAGTTTATCTCGTGAGCTCACCAATGGTGATCATCAGAGCATAATTCCTGTCAAAAAAGGAGGAGATTCAAAATGAAATGTCGTTACTACTAAAAAGGTTTCTCCTTCTAGTAGAATCCTTATACATATTTTGGAACTTCATACAAAAAGCATATCACACTTTGGCCTGTTGACTTCTACCTATCTAATAATATAAAGATTTAGCCTTTTAAAGTTACAAATGAATTACCTAAGACGTCCTTATGATATTCAAAAAAAATAAATTCTCATATTCAAGAAAAATGGTTCAACGAATGGTATACAGCCTGTATCGACTACTACTGTTAAGTCAAAAATCATGCATTATTTTTATAATTATTTTGAGTATATTATATATATTATTTCGTTTAATTTGTTTTGTTTTATATATTTTTTAGGGTTAGTATTAATTTAATAAAGAGGATAAGAGAGGACGTAGAAGCTCGTGTTTTACACACTTGGCTATAAAGACAGTCTAAAAATAATAATTATGGAAAATATTATTTTCATAATTATTTAATTGGACTAGGGTTTCAAGAGTTTGTGAAAAGCCAGAAGTCTTGAGCAAGAAGAAGTCTCGAGGAAGAAGAAGTCTAAGGAAGAAGAAAAAAAAAACCCCTAGTCACTAAACCTAAGCTCATATCACACCTAAGCCTAACACCCCTCATCTCCACCATCATTAAACCCCACGACTGCCCCTCTCTTGGAGATCATCATATATAGAGCATCATCATCTTTTCATCTTGGCCATCCCTACCACGCCTAACCTCAAAAACCCCACGCCTCAACATCATGATCAATCATCTTCAAGCACACCTTCTTCATCCCTCACGCATCACCATCATCATCACTCACCACCACATCCCACCTTCACGCATGCTCATCTCATCAATCAGCCACACCTCCTCACGCTCCCTTCTTCCTCATCATAAAATAATAACCCACGGCACATCCCATCCTCACGTATCATCGTCAACCCTTCTTCATCAACTTATTCCTCAAACTCACCATAATCTTCATCAACCACACCATATCACGCCACCCTCACACCGTCCTCTCTCCTTCACCATAATTATCATCATCATCATCATCGTGATCAACCCCTCCGCCCCACGCCTGTTATTTTGTCAAATTTATTTGTTTTATTAGATATTTTTATTTTGTTTAATTAGTTTAAATTCTTTATATTATTAACCATGAATTATTTGGTTAATTATTGTGATGTTACTTTTAATATGACTGAGTAATTTTTTTATGCTTAGTATAATCTTCTTGAAGCCATGCTAAATTTACTATTTTGAAACAAGTCTTATGCTTTATTGTCTAGTTGATTCATATTCATGATTCTATAGTGATTAGCGTTTATCGTTTATGATATTCATGTTAAATTAATTAGAATGCATGCTAGTTAGTTTAATACGATTTCGATTGATAGTTTAGAAGACTATAATACGTAAAAGTTATAGTCTTTTATGCTTAGGTATCATCCTAATTAATCATGGATGGCTCAAACCCATCTCTTTTAATTAGGTAATCGCTTTAGATCTTTGTTAAATCGATTCGCTAGTAAATTGGTTACAAAGTGTTAAATGATGTTTTTCTAATTCTTAATGCTCTAGCTTGGTTAAATTTTTGCACTGGTGTAAAGATTATCAAATTAGTAGGGTTTATACTAGGGTTGGACCTAAGTAAACTAGAATCTAAGGAAAAACGGGGAAGAACCGCTGGTGGATATCTTCTACAGTTTAACTCATGAATGAAATTAACTTGTGTGTTAATGAAAAATATTAATTTGCATGATGGATTGAGATTATACTAAGTATCCTTCATAAATTTGATAACTTTTGATCATTATTTGTTGCGTATAGTTAATTTGATTAGTTTGTTAATTTTTGTTCTATTTTTATTAGCTTCAATATAATTTCAATCAACCCGTCCTGAAGAAATATAAGTCTTTTAGGAGTGTCTACGTAATTTTAGATAGATTAGATTTTGATTTTTAGAGTGGTTATAATTTTAGATTGATTTACATTCAGTTTTAGTATTTAATTACCGGTTTGTTAGAACTTAGACTAAAAATAGTTATTTTTGTTATTTTTCATATTTTATTAATTCCTAGGGTTTATATAGTGTCCTAGTCTTCTCATATTCAATTTTGTATTTTTTGGAAACTATTTGATAATTTTTCAGAATTATTTTGTGAAATTGATAAGTGCAGGTTTTTATGTTATTAATTCTGAAAATTTCGATTTTTAATTTTAATTCACGATTATTAGGCATTGTTAAGTCCAGAAAGTTGTGTCCTAAAATTAGGATAACTTTCTTGATTATTTTCGTATTTATATTTATGCAGATTATTTTATTTCTAATTTCAGATTTATTATTCTGCTTGATATTCTGTGCTAATTTTCTGATTTGATTTTTCTGAAATTAATTAGATACAATTTAGAATTTATAATCTTATATACCTGAAGAATAATATTTTAAGTTGCTGTTTGAATTTTTTTAACATTTATTTTCTGACTATTATTTTGCTATTATTGATTTTTTAATTAGAATTTCAGTTACTATTCTGTTTTTATTTTTCTAAATTATTTAGGGAATTTTTTTACTGTTTTATTTCCATAATATAATCCAAAATATTTAGGGGCAACATTGGGTGTTTTTCCATATTTTTATTCATTAGATTTTAATTATTTTAGAACTATTGGATTAGTAAAATCATTTAGGATTAAGTTAGCATTTTTAAAACAATCTTGCCTCGTGGATTGATCCCTACTTCCCTACGGTATAAAAAGTACTTAATAACCGAAGTAGTAGTTAAATTTGTAGCTCTCGACAAGCTTTACAACTACTACAACTATTCTTATGATATTTAGGAGTCATGGAGCACTACAATCTTTTTTACTGACAAATCTAGAGTTATTGGTGTTAGCATACTAGCAAATTCAACCTCTGTAGGTGACCCCATCATGAAAGGCTAGTAATATGGGATGGTAGTTCACCTCATGGAAATTTCATATCCGAAGCACTCATTCTTCTCAGGACTAAGTTTCAACAGTGTATGTATGCTGAAGTACATCGCGTAGTAATTGAGTATGAAAACGAAAAAGTCAACCCAACCCATTATCTTGTTCAAATAGTTGATTTAGATGATCCCAATAATCAACAACAAGAATGGTTTCCAGAATGTCAAGAATTAGCTAATGATCCTACTTTTGCGAGAGCCATCAGATTTTACAACATTTGTCATGAAATGTGGGCATTATTTGAGTAAGGAAAAACACTAATGCATTACGGGAACACTACTCTCATCTATGATAATGATTTCAGTAAATATATGAAAATAGAAGGAGTTACTTTAGAAGATGTCTTAGATTATCTCATGATGCTGGAGCTAGAAAATTCTTATCAGAAAAAGGAAAGAAATATTTTCATGAATCATTTGAAAGATGGGATCCAGAGCATCTTCAACTTGATTAAGATTTTGATGATTATCTAGATAATGAGGGAGTGAAAAACATTATTGGAGATAAAGGCATGCAAAATCTTAATATGGATGACTAGTCGTGTCAACATTAAAGGTTCTGTAAAGTTGCTGCTCCATTATGATACTATTTTATCAAGTGTCAAGTCAGTAAAACAATATTGTCTACTGTAGCCATGTGAGGACAGTTGCAGTCATGTGAAAATATCAGTGTGTACTGTAGCCATTAGGGCATCCTATGTAATCAACCTCCTCTATAAAAGGAGAGGCTGAGTGCTGAGAAGAGACGTGGTCATTTGAGCATACTTGAACAAAAAAGAAGTTGGGATTCTCCGTTTCTCTATGAGTAAGCATCTTTGATGATCTTAGTAGCTTAAGTCCCTTTTCAATCTTTCCATTGTAATATTTCCACTTTTAAGCTTTTAATAAAAGAAGTTTTTTCAGTAGGAAACGTTATTCAATCAAACCTTATGTCTTAAATATTATGATTTCTTAATTAAATAAAGCGGATGTGTGTTGTGCCTGATCTAAGAAAGGTGTGGTTGAGATTAGCAATCTCTGTAAACTAGAAGTTAGAGAAACGTTAGGGTCCAACGTCGACTAAGTTCATATAATGGTTGAAACTCTCTAATTAAGCTTTAATTATTTTGCTAAGCATAGTGGGTCTTTGATCACAGAAAATATAATATTTATGATATAAGTAGTTGATTGTGATAACTAGTACTAGTAAAGTCATTATAAGAAGTCCAAATGTTAATATAAGCTTAGTTTTCTAAAACAGCTCAAAAGTTTGAGTATTTGCACTTTGAACCCCATTTGATCAAAAATAGAAATTTCAGAAAAGCTTGACCCAAAAATAAAAGTATTTTCCTCCAAAATATTGTTGACCTAAACATTTGTACTCTAAAAAATTATTACCCAAACCTAGGTATTTATGAAAATCTGTATCCAATTTTGTTAAATCAATTAAATATTTATCCGTACCACAGTGGACTCGAAGCCTAATTTTTCCTACGAGTATCCCTAAGATCAAAGGACTTGCTTGCCACTGTTACATTTATTTGTACAACTTGACATGCCAATTGTGCTTTTGTGGTTGAAATACGGGCTTGCTATGGATACTCTCGTGGCTAGAAGTGGATTTGCCACATGTGCTCATGTATCTAAACAATTAGTTTGCTGTAGATACTCTTATAGTAAGAAGTGTAGTTGCCACAGATGCTCTTGTAACTAAACAAATTGCCTTATCAATGGAGCTCTTATGGCTAGAAGTGGACTTGCCAGGGATGCCTCTATGGCTAAATGACTCATCTTGTTACGAGCATTCCTACGATTGCAATTTTTACTAAAACAATGGCAGCATTTTCCTATTAAAACAACTTCACCACAATCATCTATTCCACAAACCTCATTCGGCTAAATCCCATGGCAATGTTAATATTGTCATGAGATTTTCACACTTGTGTCGTGGATCCTACATGAAACAAGTGCCAATTTGGTTGTACTATATATGAAACTACATTGTAATTAAGGGGAAGTTTAAGGAAAGTTATTAATCCATAATGTGATCACTTGTCTTCTGATTTTGGTCTAGTAATTTCTTAAACTTCACCACAGCAAAGTATATAACCTAAATGTCAATGCCGGTGACTTTAGCACGCACTCGAAGTAAGATGTAATAATTTCACAGGCCACACAAATAAAAGATCAATAATCTCTCTTTTGCGAATAGATCAAGTAATAAAATGTCTTCGATTTTTTCTTGGGGTAATATAGACAAATTAGTGGCATTCTATATCTATTTTCAGCTCTATGATTGTTATTCCCATAAAATCTTTATTGAGATAATATCATTCATCCCCCTTGAACTTTTTTGGGCTAATATTATAAACCTCGATGTTTTCACATTATTATTTACCTACCATGTATTACATAATCATGATATTTATAATGCAATGCAAGATAAGTTCACTAACCAAATATATGAAGCAACCAAAATACCCTAATAATAAAAAAATGTGCTTTCTCGGGGCTTGTTTTAGCGTCTTAACTTCATTCACTCTTCATTTTTGTCTTTGCTTCCTAATCATTCACATTCATCATCTTCAACATCTGTCATTCATTTGCTCCTTCATCTTTTTCAACTGATCAAATTTATAGCATGTTTAACTTGGTTTCCAATTTCATGACTTTCTCTATCTCTACCTCTATGACCACCTTTGCCACCATAAATTAAGTCATCTTCTTTAACCCAAAATAAAAGAGCCCCACAATTACCGAGGCATAATATGGTCTCCATAAGCTTTTTTTTAAGATCTTGAAATAAGGTACTTAAATTCAATGGAACCTCTGCACTTGCGACAATGCATCTTCTGCTTAGAGAAAGGGGGGCCATTGGTTCTTGAATACCTTTCTATGATTTATTTCCACATATGTGCAACCCAAAGCAAAACAAACAAAACCATAGCATTAAGAAATAGGGATTTAAATTTGCACTCCCCTCCATATTTAAATTAGGTTTTCAACCATTTCATCTCCAGAGCTTCAAATTATAAATGTAATAGAAACCTTAATCATTCATTCAAAAGAGATGCCTTAGTTATGGTCGAATGCTTCAATGGCAACAAGGAAGAAAGAGAGAAGAACTCAGAGAAGCAAGTAGAGGGAGGGAGGCGGGGGAGAGAGAAAGAGAGAGTTAGCGAAACAAGGCAAACAGACAGAGGAGAAACATTGAAGGAATGGAAGGAAAGCGTGCCAAAAGTATCAAAAAAATATATATATTCACATTCAAATCACATGGGCAATTCAGGGAACACACCTCACATTATAAGATTATTATCAGACGCTATGTTTAAATAGTATTACCTACCACGATCAAGGTAGGTAAATAATAATATAAAAACCTAAGGGTTTATGACATCAATGTAAAAACGTTTGGGGGTGGATGGCAATATCTCACATTATAAGGTCAGCAGCTATTCTTCAGTTTGCTACTAGATTTTCTTTCGCTTTGCACCATCAGATCAGTCGGCAGCTTTTCCTCCCTTGAAACGTTTTTTACAGTCAAATGCCAAATGCTATTGGGGGAAAAACTCTATCAAACATTTTATTTTTAGATAGATAAAAATTATATAATCGTTTTCATCCTCAGTAAAAGTACAAAAGAATAAAGATTGTAGAAGGCAGTTTAACTCAAAGATGTAGAGCTCAGAGCTTGATTTAAGTTGATTTTAAAATAACATATCTCTTAATTCTTTTAAATAAAACTCCAAAATTTTTCTGCCAACTCCTTCTCCATTTCATTACCATAGTTTGATCTAACAAATATCACATCCCCATAGTATTGAAGATATGCGGATAGATCCCTAGTGCACATAGTCAAAAGTAGCAAAGTAAGAAGGAAAAACAGAAGACAAAACTATAGAACCATTACAAAATGCAAGGGATATAATCACATCCTGATGGACCTAAAAGAACCCACTCAAGGTACCAACCAGGGACCCATCGCTCTAAAAAACATATATGCTCTCAAATCACAAACAGTGGAATACATTCACATCTTAGAAAACCTACCAGAACCCACTCGCCAACCAAGGACCCACATATATCCCAAATAACATAAATCCAGGAGTCAACCGGTGGACAGGGTAAACCTCACTTACAATACTAAATAATGACCCACACAACTCTAAACACAAAGACGATCATAGATCAATAATCAAATAATCAACTAATACCTTTAAAATAGTTCCTATAAGAGCACATAATCCTTTT
Source organism: Selenicereus undatus (assembly GCA_017589665.1). NCBI lineage: Eukaryota > Viridiplantae > Streptophyta > Magnoliopsida > Caryophyllales > Cactaceae > Selenicereus > Selenicereus undatus. The sequence goes on along the minus strand of JACYFF010031958.1, from coordinate 80,335,358 downwards.
ACAATTATAAAATTGTTTGGTGCCTCTTAATCAAATCAGTTAACAAATTAGAAACATCCAATCAGTCCACTTTTGTATAAATTGATTAATTTTGCTTAGAAATTCATAAATTATAATGTAATCATCCAAAATTCATAAAAAAATTACAAACATTTGTTACATAATGTAAGGAACCTATAGCAAAATTTTAAGAATTTTTAAAATATCCAATAAATCACAGAAATTCATACAATGTACACAAATATGCTGAAGCCCAAAAATTAACATCAAATTCTCATAGTCTTCTTATCTTAATCAAATTCAAGCTAAATCCTTCGTACAAATATACATGCAATAAAAACATTAATCTCATGCTTGTATGTCATGCAAATCCATAATTCAATCCTAGCATCTAAACATTCAAATAATCACAAACGTGAAATTCTTAAGGTGAGTTTCTAATTTAGTGAGATTAACTCTCTAATTCTTTAATCAAACCTAGAATGTCATATTCATGCATTGTTTACTCATTTTTTAATTATCTTTCCCTAACCATTCTTAGATTAAAAGCAAAAAAAAGAAAGAAAAGAATTACTCACCTTAATCCTTTAATAATTAAGCTTACTATCGATAACTTCTAAAATTTATCAAGACAACTAAACATTGAAAATAATAAATTAATATGCTAAAACATGCATGTGAAACATATATTCACCAATGAGTCAAAAGTTAGCATATAAAAACCCAGGGAGTTACAGAATGTTTTTCTCATAGCCAATGTAATTCTCAATTATTTATAATTGTGTCTTTGCTGAATACGATCCTTGAATTTTCTACTTTGACACATTCACTTTTTGCACCATTTAATTTTGCAATGCATTCACATCTTTGTTTTGATCATTGCTAGCATTCTAAGCTAAATGAAGTATGTTAACCAAATTTCTATTGATCGACTTTAACCAATCCATGTTTATGATAAGACTATCAGGCACTCTAATGCTTTCAGTGTTCTTAATGGCTCGATTAGACTCAACTATGATATAACGTTGAGGATATATCATAAATGTTTGTTATATAACAAAAATACCCTTACTACTGAATTCGACTTTAGTAATAATCAAGGGTATAATGGACAAATCAAACGTCATATAAGAACTGGTTTTATCTTATAATATAACATATTGAAGTTTTCTAATAATTAAAAAAAAATTGAATTGACTATCATTATTCTCTCTTGTGTTCCTTTTGTTTCTTTACTTTCTTCCCCGTGATTTATTTCATTCTACCATGCATATTTGATTCATTTGATATAGTTTTGAAATTGATGTAAATATACTATTAACCCAGGAGGGCACTAAGTTTAAATTTGAACACTTCTATTTGCTCATTTGTTGTGACCCTCTAAGAGTCACACACTAGTTAGAGTCCATTTGAGACACCGAATCAACTCTAATGAGGATTTCCAATACCATGACAGCTATTGATAGGTTTTATTGAAAGTCAAGTAATAATCTGTTAGAGTAAGGTCAGAGTCTTATATTTTTTTTGTCTAGGGTCATAATATTTGGTTGATTTATCATAACCATAAATCAATTAGCTCAATCAATGGAAAATTATCAAACACATTTACCTAACTTTAAAAAAACGCAGTTCGATAAAAATAATACCATAAATGATGCGGCTAATTAACTAATGTAAAAAAAAACTCTTTGCCTAAATGGAAACCTCACAGAATACATATAACATAAGTGCTAATTATTGATAAATGATAAAATGATAGAGGCATTTATTTGCAAAGTGAAAAACATTCCTTTCGGTTATGTTTGTTGGTGAAATACCCTGGATATCAACAAACTAACCGAATCACATTTATGTCCTTGATTATCAAGGCTTCTTCGCACGACTCTTATTTCAATTATTCCCTTGGCTAAACAAGGATTATACAAAGATGGAAAGCTGTAAAGTTGAACAAATAGCAAGAAATTCAAAATGTTTGTTCTAATCAGAAGATTCAACATCAAACATTTAATGCTCACTAAAAGTTATCTGTTAGACTCTCTTATCTCAAAAGCTAAATGACAAGCCTAGAAAAGTTATTCAAGATAAAAATAAAACACTCCTAAATTAAAAGGGAGGAGGTGATGCATATAAGGGTTCTTAATCACAAAAGTGATTAAACTTCAACAACCATTAATTAGCACACAAGTAATTAGCCCTTGAACCAAGCAAATCCTTCAATAACAAAAGAAAAATTCATGAACTTTTATGTGGATTTTTTAATATAGGAGAAAAGCAAATAAAATGGATATGAATAAGATAAAGGTTCAAGTGACCACTTAGCCTAATAATCCATCATTAATTCTTTAAAGTAAAGCACTAAGAATTAATCTAAAGGATTGACCCAGTCACTTTTCAAACACACTAAGTATTTGAAATAAAGATAAAGATTTTATTTTTAGGAGAGAAAAGCATTCTAGCTTCATTTACTGATTCTCAGTTCAAGTCAATCCTAAGTTAATACAACAAAGAGGTTGATCCTAAGCCATAAAAATTAGTGTCCCCTTCCCCAAGCTACAAAAATAACCCAATAGAAATGAGGCACCTATGAGGTTAGTGTGGATTAACAAGATTCAAGCATCAGTTCTAGCCAATAACATTCAAACAACAATTTAAGCACATGAAAATTGAAATTAGAAACTTCTAGACTAGTAATAAGTTGTCCAAATGCAAGGCTAAAACTTGACTACACTTATACTTGTTTGGTGGTGTCCTTTACCATCCCAAATGGAGGAATTTAGAAAAGATATTATAAGAAAAATTTGCTGGAGGTATCCACTAACTTTCCATAAAATCTTAATCTTAATCTCCCATTTGATGGCCCAATTAAGCTCATGATCAAAGTCATGCATATCCAGACCTGTAGTAACCTTTACTTGATTTTTACCTCACAACTAAAGATATGCTTGGAGTCTGAAGGTGTGCCATAGCTTGTTGAAAATTACACATGTGGCCATCCAATCATAGCTAAAACATTAATTTTGGAGCTTATTTGGTCATCTAAGCGACAACTCAATTGTAACCTACAAATCAAAAATTTTGGACAGCTTTGCTAAAAGATTAATTTGACATAGTTCTCTACTAACAAGTGAACTATGAACTTAATCAACTTAGGAATGTGATTTAGACTCTTGCTCTACATCAAACTCTCTTCTTCAAAAGGATTTATCTTCAAATCCTTGTGACCACTTGCATAAGTCCTAAAAATCATTACGAAGCAAGACAGATGCACCACTTTGATCCCAACAATACCATGGTGCTAAGAATCCCAACTTTTTTGCACACATAAGTGTTTTCAAAGAAATGAAGGGACATTAAAATTTGAGGTCCTTGCTCATCAAAATCAATACTTATAAGCTTGTTAAAATTACAAATGTTTCTCATCAATGTCCAACTCACATTGGGGCATCCCTTCATGTTTAAGTTTGAATTGTTTTCTTTCATTTTCAACAGGCATATATAGGGAGCCAAATGAACTTATTTTCATTGATAGAAGCTTCATGGCCTCAACTTTGTAGACATGAACTTAAGCCTCAATGACATCATCAACTTTAGTTTGAGTTTGAACCTCTATGGTTTCTTCAATGAGGAGATCTAATGAAGCATATTCTAGATTGGGAGCTTTAGAAGAGCTTTCATTCATGATCAAGTTTTTCCAATCCCTTGTTTCATCAAAACCCAAAATAGGCTTGCTCTCATCTTAGACCAAAATAGGTTTTTCCTCTTAAACCTTGATTTTCTCTTGGACAACAATAGACTTTTCTTCCAAGAGTTCCTCTTCAAAGAGTAAATCTAGGTAGAATCTCAAATCCTTATATAATTAAGTCATCTCCAAGTCTTGACTCTAGATTTGCCTTGAAGACCTCTCTCCCTCCTAAGACATTTAAACCGATAATGGGCAAAACCTTGGAGTTTTTAGGTGCCTATTATAAAGCTCTCTTCATTTGAGCAACCTTTTGCTTTAAGGTAACTCCCAAGGGCTTGAACCCATTTCAAGTGGTCGTTTGGTCCAAACTATTTTCAAAACAAGGTGATTCTTTATAACCCCTTTCACTTGTGCTGCTTGACTCCAAAGCCTCCTCACTTGATCTTGAAGATCCAGTATGAGCATATCTTTCATGGTATGGGAAAAACATAAGGTGATTAATGGTTTGGGGGGGTTCCACGGATTGTGGCTAGCTCCACGAACAAGTAATGGTCCATACTATTTGTGGGTTTTTTTAAGGCTTATCTTGTAGAGTTTAGGATTGTGTTTGGGTTAGAAATTGTATTTTGGATATTTTTTGGGGTTCTTTATAGACTAAGAAGGGTTGATTAAGACAAGAAAGTGGGAAATCGAAGTATAAATTTTTGGATGTAAAAAGAAAACGTCTTCATGGAGAAATCAACCAAGAGTAGGACCTTTCAACTATAGTACCAATTTGATGCATACGAGGGCCTTTAATCACATGAGTGATCAAATTTCAATAACCGTCAATCAACACCCAAGTAGCAAGACCTTGAACTAAGTTCATCCTTGAATAACAAAATTAAAGCAAAGTTCGTAATATTTTTTTTTGTATTTTTGAATATGGGAGAAAAGTAAAATAGGATTCAAGCACCCACTCTAGCCACAAAAATTAGCTTCGCTTTTCCCAAGTTATAAAAATAAGCCAATAGAAATGAAGCACCTATGGGATTAGTGTATGCCAATAGGATTCAAGCATCCACTCTAGCCAACAACATTTAAACAACAACTTAAGCACTTGAAAATTGAAATGAGAAGCTTCTAGGCTGGTGATAAGTTGTCCAATGTAAGGCTAGAACTTGGTTGCACTTATGCTTGTTTAGTTGCATCCTCTACCATCCTGAATGGAGGAATTTAGCGAAGATATTCAAAGGAAAATTTTGTGGAGGTCGCCACCAACTTCCTATAAAATCTTAACCCCTTAATCACCCATTTGACAACCTAATTAATCTTATGATCAAACTCGTGTGTATCCAGACTTGTAGTGACGCTTGCTCGATTTTTGCTTCATAACTCAAGATATACTTGGAATCTAGAGGCTTTCGTGACTTGCACCCAACCACATCTAAAACACTAATTTTGGAGCTCATTTGACCATCTAAACAGCAGCTCAAATAGAACCTACGAAACTGAAAATTTTGGACAGCTTGTGCTAAGGGCTTTATTTGATAGAATCACCATTAACAACTTAAATGTGAACCTAATCAACTTAGGAAGGTGATTTGGCTCTTGCTTTGCATCAGGAGGCAAGAAGATTATTCCATGTCTGGAAAATAATATAGAAGACAAAGCTAATGGAGTTTAACGTTGCCCTACATAAAGAAGAAAGTTAATTTTAAATAACCTAAAGAAACCATCAAGGTCTTTGAATGGATGTGGCTGCTTTACAAGATTGAAGCCAAAAATTGAAGGAGCTTTACAATGACTAATTGACGTACATCCAATGATCTAGAAATGCCAAGTATTGTATATAATAAAGGACCAATCTACAGGTTTAAGATAACAACATGTGACCGTATTAAGAGACCATTTGTAACCAATGCACTTAAAATTTCTATTCTATAAAATTATTGTATTGGATTGTTAGGCAACAGAGTGAGTGACACTATTCTTGTATTGATGAGGTGTTGTCCACATATTAGTAAGGATGCTCTAGGTATTGAGACAAACTCTCACTGTAGCCAATTGAGCTAGGGTACTCTTTTTGAGTGTGTTGTTAATCTAGTTAAACTATTCTGGAAAACTCAAACTATAGGTAGTGAGGTAGGCTAATTTTCCTGAAGATATCGAGTGAGATGGATACAATTGGTTTAAATACTAAGGTATGTGAACCTTTGGCAGAAACGTAGTCTGAATTGTATTGGGTAAACTTTGTGAACAAATTCTTTGTTTTGACTCCTTTTACTCTCGTAGTCCTTAAGCACATTTTCTTTATTGCATTTTAGGGCCTTTCGTATTTTTGCTTACGCATATTATTTTGTTAGGAGTCAAAAAGTTTTCAAGTCCACAACTTTTATTAGTCACACTATTCACCCTCTTAGGGTGACATAATTTGATATTAGGACTAACAACTTATTTTTTGGGGGGTTTTGTATTAAAATAGGCATGCTTCAAGGACGTGATAGCGTTAAATATACAACAATGTGTATAACTAATGATAGACAAATGGAAGTTTGTCTCACAACTCAAATCCAATATATTAAATGTGAAATTTGTTAAAAGGTCTTGATTGTAGGATCTTATTTCTATTTTTTGTTGGGGGATTAACTTGGTGGGCTAATGAAAAATGTGTTGTGTAAAAATGTAGAAAGTACTTGTGTGACATGAGTACACGACAGCAAAATTTCAAATCAAATAATGTCTCTGGAATAGTACATTATCATTGAAAATAGCTATAAACTATTTTCTTTTAACAATTCTATGACACTTTGATTGTTTTCCTTTAATTCTTACAATGCCTGCTAACAATACACTTATACATTAGATAAATTTTGGTTCAACAAAGGTGCCTTCCTGATACACAATTGATTTTGTCCCACTTCGGCCATAGACCCTTACCTTTATTTTGGTTTAAACCTCTATGTTAATTTTTGCTAGCTCTAACTTGTTGCACATCAAAGACATCACTTGCCTCTAGTTGTCTTTAAGGTAAAAAGCACTAATGGCATCACATAATTAATCTTCATATTTCAAAGTAAATGGATGTGCATGATCTTGCAATTAATTGCAGCTATGAGGTTTGCTCAACCAAAAGATAATCTCCATGGGGATTGTTTTTGTTCTTTTCATTAGAGCATAGATGATAAGTCATTGTTTATATTTCTATCTATTTTATGGGCGAAAGTGGTCTAGAATGTTGATTATGAAAGTTGAAAAATGTAGTAGAAGGCAACAAATAGGTGTATGGGTCAACCGATTCAAGGAACATAGGGTCCACATGCTAAGAGGGAGAGACTGCAAGAAAAAACAAACATATCAGTGTCAAAAAGTAAAAGAGAGGAGAGATAACATAAAAGGGTGAGCCAATATTTTTTTACAAGGTGGGTTGGGAATTAGTATAGGATGAATTTTTGTAGTATTAAGTATCATTTTAAGTCCTAATTGCAATTTAATCTTTTGATTTTCACATTTAATGTGGGCATAAATAGGGATGTAAATATGGATCGTTAATCATGGATGCCCTTACATGCATGAGGTAAGTAAATGTGAAAAAGATGCAGCTGATTGTTGACGTATGATAACTATTGTAATAAGTGCACTTTGACTAAAGTTCGTACCTCATATAAATATGAAAAATGAAAACTATCACATTTTAATTGAAAAGCCTTCTTTTAAAATTCCAAAAACAATTCCTACATACATAAAAAAAAAAGTGCGTTATTCATATGTAAAAAATTCATAAAATGCAGATCCCAGCCTATTGTTTCAATGTCGTGTCTCTCTGTCACCCACTTTTCCTATAAAATAGAACACTTTACTATGATGTATTATGATGGATAGGTGGAGGAGGTATGGTAGCAATAAGTGCAGCAGAAGGTTCGAATTTGATTGTTTACATTTTTTTTAATTGATTTATTTTTGCCTAGTTAAACTTTTTTCCCCAAAATTTAAATGCTCATTATGCAGGTGACAATCTAGTATATCAATTTACATCATTGATTTGTCTTGTCATATACTGTTAATGTTCTTCTTTCCTTTTTTTTATATCTTTCATTTGTTTTTGTTATTTGACCTTGAGATTTTGATATACCTCAGGAATTATTTTACAAAACGCAATAAAATTTTGACAAATATTTTCAGTTTGATTTTTAATTGAAAAATACACATATTTGAACCATAAATACTAATGTATTTGGTTCTTGATAGTGACAACTAAAAAATTTTAACTCATAAGATATCATAATAGCTACTCAATTTTAAATATTATGGGTTCTAAATAATAGACTTTTGCATGCTTAATTAAAAAGGAAAAAATAAGCAATACGGTAAAGTTAAAAGTTCTTTTAAATTGTGCTAAATTTATACAAACGAAAGATATAAAATAAAAATAGTCGAATTTTAGGTGTATATTAAATACCTAATTGGGGGTTAGGGATTAGGTTTTGGAGAAATGACCATTTACACCTTTTATTTTTTGAAAAATTAATTTAAATATCAATAGTGTTTCAGGGTAAGCAAAAATACAAATTTAACCACTATAATATAAAATTACATATTGATCTGGTGTGTTTTAACTTTAAGGTGATCATAGAGAAAACTATCTAGAAAATATATTATAATCATTCAAGAGAATAACACATTTTTAAGAAAATTAATTAGTTTATAATGAAAAACAACTAATTTTAAAAAAAAATAGGATATGGGCAGGCTCCTTCTACTGGCGATTACTTAAAAACTTTTAGACTTTAGCTAATGAATAACGAGTCAAGTATTTCATGCTTCACCAACACAAGTTGGGTTAAGTGGTTTGAAGTTATTCTCCTTAAGTGAAGTCTCGAATTCAAATTTTGTGAATAGAGAAAATTTATATAGTAGAGCTTTACCCCATTATAAGCCAACAATAGTTCGACTATGTTAAAACAAAGAATTAAAGACCAAAAACAAAAAAATATTTCATTTCTCAATTCACATCCATATCCCCAACCCTTCTTCATCAATTTCATGTTCAAAGGCATCGTTCTTTCTGCAATTGGGAAGATTTAGCTTACAACTTAAAGTTGGTTGCGTCTCCTTACATCTCCTTACTTCTTCTTGCATCTCCTTACATCTCTTTGCGTCTTCTTAAATCTTCTTGTATAATTTTTTATAACATTCAACCTATCATCTATATTTATTTGCATATTTATATAGAAATATGTATACATTTTTTTATATAGTACCAATATGAAAAATCTTACAGCTTTTTTTTATGAATATAGTATTTATATAAACATAAAAACAAAATTTAATAATGTGAACTAATATCTAAGCTTCAACATGAAGCATATATGCCATTATAGATAAAAGAAGTCAATGTATTTTAAAATTGTAATACAAAAATCACATTTATGTTTGAGGTTTGACGCAAATCATACATGAAAATAGTCAAACTGTAGGTGATAAAAACATTTCAAATATTTCACTCGTAAGTTTATCTATGACAACTTGATTACTATCATTGTATAACTGAACATTAGGTTGAATTTAATTCCAAAATGTTTAATTCAAATAGGATTTCATTTTTAGGGTTATATACAATTTTGTTGAGAAAATGTTATTATTATTTTTAATTTGCTTATAGAGAGGTGAAACTAATTTTAATACCAAAACTCACCTTAAGTGCTTAACATATTTGGTTGTGCATATTTGTCGACTTGAAATAATCGTGTTGATATTTAATTGACTTGTTTAAAGGTTTATTTTTATTAATTATGTTATTTCAATATTATTTTTTATTATCCAAAACAATAATTGTAGAATTTTTTTGTGTAATGTTAAAATATAATTTATTTAGTGATGTTATAAAATTTATTTCATAAATATCAGTGAACACATAATTTATTTTTATGAAATGTTTTTTTTTCATATTCATACATTATAGAGGAATAAATTACGCTGAAGTACCCTCAGTTTCGTGTAAACTATTTTAAGGACCCTCAGTTTTTAAAACTAAATATAATGTACCTTGTCTTTTGAGGTAACTAGCAGAAATGACCCTCAAATTTTTATCCGAGCTATTTTCTAGACCCAAGCATTATTCTAGTTTGCAAGGCACGCCCAAAAACTTTTCATATTTGCAAATCTACCCTCAATCCTTAAAAACTTACTTTCGAAAAATTTTAAATTGTGTTTGTGGTTTTTTGCTCACTAATAGATCTTGACGTTCTCTTTCAACTGGTATCGGAGCCACATGCACAAAAATAATTAAGATTATTAAGCTAATTAATGACTAATTAAGCTAATTAACTGTATTTAACTATGATTAATGCTTGAATCATCACTTGCTTGTCCTGGACCTAATTATTCACATATTGTCCACTCTCCTGAAGGTAATACTTCATTAGCATCCCAATTAAACTTTATCACTGATATAGTTTTAGAATTAAAATACGAATTAGCAAAAATTAAGACAGAACTGAAGGAGCTTAAGAATTAGTTAACTGTAGTATATCTTTCTCTTATTAATGAGGTCAGACATAGCGAAAAAGCTACCCCTAGTATTAGTACTCCTTTTCAGTATAAATATCCTTTTCAAAACCCAAAAAACAAGATTTCATTTCCTTTGCATGAGATAAAAATTCAAAAAAAAAGTAGGAGAACAATCTGGTGAAAAATCAACCGAAAAGAAAGAAAAAGAAGATGGAGTATAAACAATATACTCTTGAAGAGCTACAAAAACTATTCGAAAAATAGCAAAATTCGGAAGAATTAAACAAAATCATGGGCGCAATTAGGAATAAATATGACGTGTTGTCTGATGATAATGAAGAGACCAATAATGTCCAATTAGAAAAAGAAATATATCAGCAGATGAACCTGATTAAATTAGAGGATCTCAATATATTACCGTTAGAAGAAATTAGGAGAAAACTTGACAAAAAATATGGAAAAATGTCTACTGAAAATGAAATCAATGAACTTGGAGAAGAAATAGAACTATATGAAGCAGAAATTAATCTAGTTAACAATGTCGTTCCCAAACCTGAAGAATTTGGTGAACCATCTAGAAGAAATACTCATTTTCTAAGACCTAGGAACATCCCAACAGGACGTACAACTAATTTTTCCTTCGGGTTTATCCCAAGAAAAACCACAAACTATGAAGAAATTGACCTTACCCCAATTAGCCAAACTGGATATATCTTAAACATTGATGGAGCCCGTAATAAAGAAGAAATATTTGTGCATTGGAAAAGAGGAATGAATAGTATCTTAAACCTAAACACTACATGGATTGCGGCAAACTTATTAAATTATATTGAACATAGTTTCTCTGGCACTGTAGTTGACTGGTATGATTCGTTAAGTGAAGATGGTAAAAATACATTAAGAGCAATGGAAACATCAGCTACTATGTTCAGAAGTTCGTACAAAGAAATTGAAACCGAATTCATCGAAGCTAAAATTGATTCTGAAGAAAAAGCAAGAGAATGATAAAGAAAAATTAACATCATAGAGATATGGGATATGAAATATCTAGAAAATTATATTGCCGAATTCAGTCAATATTACTACAAAATTGGGCATAATGAAACAAATCTTGGTATGTTCTATGACAAATTGTCATACCCTATAAACTCTATAATTAATGAAAATACATGGCATGGATTGAAAGAACAGATGTTGTTGATACCCTTGGTTCAAGAATTTCCTATTTATAAAAATGGGCCAATGAACAATGCCTTGATCTTCAAAAGCAAAAGAATATTAAGAAGCAGTTCTTAATTTACTAGGATTCACCTCACCAATGAGGAAAGGAACCTGAGAAAAGACGAAAAAGAAAATTCTATAAAAAAAAAGAGCTTTAACAAGCAGAGAGGCAAAAAATATGGAAGAAAATACTATAACAAACCTAGTCCTAAAAAACGAAGATTTTTTAGGAAGGCGACTTATTGTCCGGCAGGAAAAAGCAATTGCAAATGCTTGGCATGCAGAGAAATATGGCACTATGCTAATGAATGCAAAAATAGGAAGAACAACAAGCTTATTGAAACTTTAGGAAGCCTAGATTATGTTGAGTTTAGTGAAGATGAGGCATTAGACCTAACCCTAAGTAACAACAAAGAAATTGTTGAAATTATATTGGACAATGAATATGAAGAAAGTGATTATGAAGAAACAAGTCATATGATAGAAAGTAGCTCAGTTAATCTTGGTGATCTTTAAGGAGAAGAGTTTGTTGTAGACAATGATCATGAGGAAGTTAAAGAATATTGGGTTCTTCCCATAATCCAAAAGGACATGATCTATAAAAAATCTATCTTTCAATTAAAAAGCAAATATGTATGTGAAATGATGGAAAGAGATATGAAAATTAAGGATTGTGAGTATGACGTTGAGGAAGTTAATCTGGTTAATTGAGAAAATATCCTTAAGCATAACAAAAATAGAAAGTATAGGTATATCCATGTCAGAAGCGTCCAAATTCAAATCACTCCATTACAATATTATAGTAAAGATATTAATCTTCATGCTCTACTCTATGATATTAGGCACACCAAATTTAATAATCAGATAATCACTGGGACAAAAATCAATTTATGTAATGGGTCAGTAGGATTCAATTATCGACCTGGATATTATGTGAGTCTAAAAGATGAATTTATCAAAAACTTCCTATCCCTTAAGATAAAAACTGTTGGAATGGGCATGAAAAGAGGAGGATATTCTTTAAGGATATTCAGAAAAATTATCTATAAATTAGATAATACAATAGATCCAAAGACGAAGGTAACTATGATAGAAGCATAAAAATTTGAAAGCCCTACCCCTATGTAAAAGATCCAAAGGATTAAGTCCAATCCCCAGGAGATAAAGATTGATCGCTCATGGATATCTAGTTTTGTCAATCTTACAAAGATCAATAAGAAAAATATGATAAAAATTGATGAAGAAGGTAAAATCACCATTTAAACCCCAATTATTAAGAAGTGTGAGTACAAGGTCAGATTGGGGAGAAGGATCTTCGTCGGTTAAAGAAGAGCTTAAAGAAGATGATACAATTAGCTTGATTAGTGAAATGAGCAGAATGAGTTTTGAAGCTGCAAGACCTAGTATAGATTGATTAAGCAGTCTAGATAGGAAGGTCATTGGATACAAAACTAGAACTATTAGTGAACCAATCTATGATGATGAATTAGTCAAAAATATGACTATGGAAATATGCTATAAAGCTACCAATACAAATCCTAATAGCATCTATATTCCAATAAAAGTATGTTTAGAGGGATATAACAAATGAATTATGTGCTTACATAGACAGTGGTTGTTCTGTATGCTTTGGAAAAAGATCGTTATTTCCTGAATTTATGTGAAAAATAGCTAAAAATCCTTTACAGGTAAGGATAGCTGATAATAGTGTTATGAGTCACAATGAAGCCATAGAAGGATTATCCATAGAATTAGGAGGAGTCCAGTGCATTATACCAGTTTTAAGGCCTACTAATCAACCCTCTCATGATATGATTATTGGAAATAATTTTCAAAGATTATATTCTCCATGCACCCAGGCCATAAACCAAATAATATTTACAATTAATGGTCACTCAGTTCCTAGTGAAAAATTAAGTAAGGCTTACACTCATCAAAAAATTGAATTCACAAGCAACCAGCATGGTGAGAAGGTAATGTCTGCACAACGAGAAGTAGCACTAACAATCGCATTACTTGAGTTATCTGTTAAAGAACAGATTATTGAACAACAAGAGAAATTATGCAAAGAAATCTACTCTGACAATCCTCTAAAATTTTGGGATAAAGACAAAACATTTGCTAAAATCACTTTATTAAATCCCAACACTATTATTCGAGTTAAACAAATGGTGTATACCCACCAGGACATTCAAGAATTCAATAAGAAAATCGAAGAACTTCTAGATAAAGGATTGATTAGAAACAGTAAGAGCCCTCACACTAGTCCTGCTTTTATGGTAAAAAATCATGCTGAAGAAAAGAGAGTAAAAGCTAGAATGGTAATCAATTACAAAAAACTTAATGATAATACTGTCTTTGATGGTTATTATATTTCTAACAAAACAGTCCTTTTCAGCAGAATTCAAGGAGCTTCTTGGTTCTCGAAAATAGATTGCAAAAGTGGTTATTGGTAGATAAAAATGAATGAAGAGAGTATTCCCTTAATTGCTTTTAGTACCCCACAAGGACATTATGAATGGATAGTAATGCCCTTTGGTCTTAAAAATGCACCCCAAATATTCCAGAGAAGAATGGATAACATCTTCAAAGACCTTAATCATTACTATTTAGTTTACATTGATGATATCCTTGTCTTTTTCAAAACCAGAGAACAGTACAAAGATGATATCTTGGCTGTCATCCAGAGATGCATTGATCATGACATTATACTTGGTAAGAATAAATGCATTTATGCTAAGCAAGAAATTGAGTTTTTAGGACTAGAGATAAAAGCTAGACAGATTATCCTACAAAAGTAGGGGTGTTCATCGGTCCAGGACCGACCTGGACCGAAGACCGAAGTGGGGCAAAACTTCAGACCGAGGACCATACCAATCCAAATTCGGTCCGGATGGGACCGGACCGGACCGAAACCGGATCGAATTTGGACCGGTCTAGTTTGTACCCTGCAGCAGGCCGTGGAACTTGGAAGGCAGTGTTAGTGTATTGTGTACATGAGTTCCTCACTTCCTGCTATTCAATTGATCAAGCATACATAACTTGACCTGCCAAACATTTACCAAACGGTCCAAACCAATACCGTAATACATCCAAACACACACAAAAATCACAATTACACAAATCTAAAGCAACCCCCAAACTTAAAAAGTTTAATACATGGCCGAGGACCGACTAAACTAAACTTAAAAGTCGATCAAGTGACTCACTCTTCAAGCCAACTAACCAATACCGATGCAAATCCCAAAATTGAACGGTTGAAACCAGTCAAACCACTATCTTGGTCTTGGTCCTCTTGGGCTTGGAGAAAGAATTTCTTGCAAGAAGCCAAGAATGTGGTCCTCTCGCAAATGTTCAACTAATTACTCAAGTAGTAGCATATGAAATAAATAAAAGATAGAGTTAGTAAAAATAAAAATTAACAATTAATTTAGCGAAGAAAAATGATAAAGAATAAAGATACTAAGATGGTAATATAACATAAAATTAACACAATTAAAAGGAAACTACCTCAATATTAAATGTTCAAAGTATCACCCACATCAATTACATTATCCTTAAGGCTAAGCTTACCAAGATCTAAACAATAAATGAACAAACATAAAAGTTACAGCATATAAATATATAATCATATAAAGTAAATAAACGACAATAAAAAAGAAAAAAAAATTGAACATTACCCTTATCAAGGTCCCGCAATTCCTCAAAGTAGTCATCCATATCTAATCTACTACTTGGCCTAAGCCAAACTTGTGCACATATAAGAGCTTGGACCATCTTTTCAGAATCAAACCAAACAAAACTCATAAGTTAATAAAAGATAAATAAGTTATAAGTTTATAATATAATAAAGAAATATACTGATTCATCATTTACCTTTGGAGTTAAAGAAGTTCTAAATGAATCAAGAGTACGTCCTCCTGTACTGAATGCCGACTCTGATGCAACCGTAGAAACAGGCACAACTAAGACATCATGAGCCATACGAGCCACCACAGGATATCGAGGACCATGCACTTTCCACCATCCCAATACATCATCCCCTACTTCATCCTCTTCAAGTCCCTCATTTAGGTACTTCTGCAACTTCGTCCTGATGATGCCTCTTCCTCCATCTGACCCCTTTAACTTCTTTCTTAATTGTTGTGCATAAGAGGCAGTTGCACTACTTGCATTACCCTTCTCAATTTCAAGTTGTGTCCCACTACTCTGCCCACTTTGAGGAGTCAATGGCTTGTACAATTCTCAATACTCATCAAACAAAGTTTCTAATTTTTCTCTCACTTTCGAAACTATAGCACTCCCTTGTACTTCGCCAAACAAATCACAAAGAGAAACCTCAGGACCTGCTAACTTGTATCTAGGATCAAAGATGGGAGCAATATACATCAAAGGGTTCATTTTCTCAGGTGTGCCATAGTACTTATCATATTTCATTCTCATCCTCTTGGCCATTTCCTTAAAGTTTGTGACTCTAGATCCAATCTCCTCAATTTCCTCACTTTCTTTGTCACTAGCATCAATGGTCTGAACAACTTCCTCCAAGTTGTTTAACATACTATGAATAACCACAATTTCAAAGAAAAGCAAGTTCAATGTGACATATGAAGTACCAGACAAACGCAGAGTCACATTATAAAAAACCTAACAAGTGTTTAATTTGTTTCCAATCATTAGAGTTAGGAGGCCTATTTGCATCATCATCTTTTCCTAACTCCACATTATAATAAGGGTCTCTTTTGCTATATTTTGTGAATGCATGCTCATACACTAAAGCAGTGTTAAGCATCTTATATGTGAAGTTCCATCTAGTGGGAACATCAAGAGACAAAGAAGCCTTGCTCTCAATTTTTTCTGCAATTGCACATTCTTGAAATCGTTGCAACCTACTATGAGATTGCCTAATAAATCTCACAGCTGCTCGAACACGCTTAACTGACTTTCCAACAACCTTCAACCCATCCCACACAATCAAATTAAGTATGTGAGCAACACATCTGACATGTAAGAATTCCCCACTAGAGAAAAGAAAATGACCATGTCGCTTAAACTCACCAATAAGGGCATTACAAGCAGTGCTATTGCTCCCAGCATTATCCACAGTAATAGTATACAGTTTAGATGCTAAACCCCAATCATTTAAGCATTTTCCCAGAACAAGAGCAATATCATCACTTTTATGACTGGAAATGGCACAAAAATTCAATATTTTTTTATGCAATTTCCAATTATTATCAATAAAGTGAGCAGTTACAACCATGTAATTAATCCTCTGAAGTGAAGTCCATGTGTCAGTTGTAACACACATCCTTTGACATGAATGTGAAAAATATTCTTTCAGTTTCACCCTTTCATCCACATACATGTGATAAATGTCTCTTGCAATGGTAATGCGTGAAGGCATATTAAGTGAAGGACAACAAACAGACATCATTAGCCTGAACCCTGCATTTTCAACAAACCTAAAGGGCAGCTCATCGATTATGATCACTTTGGCTATAGACTCTCTTGCTTCATGAGGATTCAATACCCATGTCTTCAATCTAGCTTCACCCTCATTATTTTGATCTTTTTCAAAAACCAAATGAGTTTGTGTCTGTTTGCTTTGATTATTCAGATTTTCAGGACACTTTGGAAAATGATTTTTCAGGTTCTTCGTTCCGTTCTTACTAGAGTCGGCCTTATATATTTTACCACAGTATTTGCACTTACCGGCCACTCTTTTGCCATTCTCTTTGAGCTCTTCGAAATGTTCCCAACACTCTGCCCTTTGAGTGGACTTTCTAACAACTTGTGTCGTACTTTGTGTTCCTCTTTGACTTGCCTCTTCCTCCTCTTCAATTTCAATAGGGTCGTTTGGTTGGTGCTCACTTGGAATATCGGTATCCAAGTCACCCGATTCTTCCCTTGCGGAACTACTCCTCTTTTTGGATTTAGAGCTTGACATTTAGCATTGACCAACAATTACAAAGATACATAAGTAGCTAACAATATATATATATATAGATCATGTTACTTTAAAAAAAAATACAAAAATAGCAAAACTTACATTTCGAGAACAAGCCATAAGAGACTCCGTAATGACTAATAAAATCCAAAGTTGAACTTAAGAATTAAACCTGAAAAAGTAAATGTTTATATGGTTACATTACAAAACGTGGCATTAAAGTAGAAGTAGCCAAGTAGGGATATGCAAGATAAGCTATTGAACCAGAGTAGTAACGATACATAATTTGATAAATAAAACCTGGCACTAAAGTAGGGATATGGGATACCTAATCACTTTGACTCAATATTCACTTAATTACTTAAATACTTAATCACTTTCATTCCATACATTACATAATTTTAATTGTACTTTGATCATGATATATTGATATGTACAAGTTACAACTTACAACTTACAAGCCTGCTCCATCTATCATCATAATTTCACTACTTACAACATAATTCACTTAATTACTTAAATACTTGATGTGATTGTTATGTAGATTATGCTATTGTGATTTAGTTTTCACATAAATTTGAATATAAATGCAATTACTAACTCTTGACCATTAAAGGTTTTGCTATAATTACAAAATACAAATGACCACGTAACAAAAATTGCATTCATATTCCTTTTTTAATAAATCCCTTTCTCTTGTTTTGAGTTGGATTTCAATCTTATTATTTAACATCTATATATATACACATAACACATTCCCATTCATATATACACATTCCCATTCAAAAATTGCATTCATATATACACATTTTTTTAACAAAAATTGCATTCACATATACACATTTGACATTCCCATTCAATAACTTGCCAAGAAGAATTACAAATAACCTCAAAATTCATGGAGGCATCACTGCATCAGTCATGTAGATGTAGGCAGAAATGCAAAATATCCCAAGATCCAAGTACACCACCATGGCACCATACAAATAAATAGGCAATTTCACATGTACAAATAGCCAAATAGGCAGAATATCCCAAGAATTTCACTACCTTAGACAAACAATTGAGTCAATTGACTAATTGAGACAGATTTCACATGTAAACTTATGTATAGATGATGAGATGAAGGTGGCAAAAGGGGGGAAATTTTGCCAGGCTCTGGGCTCTGGGCTTTGGGCTCAGTAGGCTGGGGACCTGCCGGCTGCCGACTTGGGGTCACACCGTCACAGACTCACAGACCAGTAGACCACAGTGTTCACTTCACACTTCACAGTTAGAGAGAGGGAGAGAGACGAGAGTTAGGGAGTTACTGAGTTAGAGAGAGGGGAGGCACCACGCTGTCGCAGGCTCGCAGTGTCACCGGTTGCTGTGGTCGGTGGTGGACCTGGTGGTTGCTGCCTTGCTGGAGCTTGGACTGGAAAGTCGAGACCCAAGGAGAGGTAGACGCACAGTCGCACAGAGAAGTCGGAGCCCGGAGGCGACTGCCGACTGGCGAGACCGCGAGAGGCAGAGTAGAGAGACGAGAGGCCGGAGAGGGCGAGAGGCAGAGAGACGAAGACGAGTAGACGACAATCGACCGAAGAGAGGGGCCAGAGGGCGAGTCGGCGAGAGATCAGAGAGTCGGAGACGAGTAGACGACAGCCAGAGGATCTAGATTCTGGACAGTGGAGACTGGAATTCTGGAAAGGAAGACACCAAATTAGAAAGCCATGAATAACTAAAGAAGAAGTAAAGAAATTTTCAAAACTCAACGAATGAAAAAAGCCAAAACCCTAAAAAAACCGGTCCACGGTCCGGTCCATGGACCGGCCGGTCCGGACCGGAGACCGAAACTGAACGAAACCAGGACCGTTGACTGGACCGCCTAAGCCTAGTCCGGTCCGGTCCGATCTGGTCCAGGGCCGGTCTTCGGTCTTGGGCCGGTCCAGACCGATTAATGAACAACCCTATACAAAAGCATATTCTAGAAAAAATAGAAAAATTTCCTTAAAAAAATTGAAGATAGAAAGCAGCTAGAAAGATTTATTGGATGTCTTACTTATACTTCAGATTTCATTAAAGATTTAGCCAAATTGAGAAAGTCATTGCAGCAGAAATTGAAGAAAGAAGTAAGTTGGACATGGACCACTAATAACACAAAGATTGTTCAAAATTTCAAAAAGATGTGTAAAAATCTTCCTGTTCATGAAGGAGATGATTTAGTTCTTGAAACAGATGCCAACAATGAACATTGGAGTGCAGTACTCAAAATCAAAGAAGGAGAAAAACTCTGCAAATATTACAGTGGAAGTTTTAATAAGGCATAATGCAACTATCCTACAATGAAAAAAGAAATCCTTGCAGTTATAAGAGGAATTGAAAAATTCTTAATCGTTTTAGCCCCAAAACCTTTTCTTATTTGAACTGATTACAAATGAATACTTGGTTTTGTGAAAAAGAATTTATCAAATATGCAAGCGCAAGGGAGACTCCTGTGCTGGCAATTATGGCTTAACCAGTTTTTATTCCCTATTGAACATATACAGGAATCGAAGAACTCTTTAACAGATAGTTTAACTCGAGAACTCGCTAATGGTGATCAGAAAAGCCGATCTCCTGCCAGAAAAGGAGGAAATCCTTAACGAAATGCCACTCTTACTAGAACGGGTCACGCCTTCTGGTAAAGTCCTCATAATCGATAACCTAGAATTCCATACTAAAAGTAGATCACATTTTGGCCTACTATCTACTGCCTACCTAATAGCCCAAAGATTTTCCACTTTAGAGTTACAAATTAGTTATCTTCAGTGTCGTTATGAAATCCAAGAAAAAAATAAGTTCTCATTTTTAAGAAAAATGGTTCAATGAGTGATATGCAGTTAGCATCGACTTTTATCATCACTATTCCTATGATATTTGGGAGTTTTGGAGTACAACGATCTTTTTTTCCAACAGATCTGGAGTTGGTGGTGTTTGTTTTCCAGCAAATTCATTATCTCCGAATGATTATGTTTTCATTATCTCCGAATGATTATGTTTTTAAAGCCTGAAAATGCGGGATGGTACTTTACTTTGCAGAAATCTCAGATCCAAAATTTTCATTTTTCTCAACCTTAACTAAATTCCAGCAATGCATGTTCAAAAAGATCCATTGGATTCTTACATCTCCTGAAGGTCCAACAAAAAATCCAGTTCGCATATACCTAACTTTAGAGGTTTATAACGCTCCAATAGAATATGAAAATGGAAAAGCCAAACCAACCCATTATCTTGTCCAAATCGTTGATTGTGATGATCTAAATGATCAACGACAGAGTTGGGTTCATGGAAATCCAGTGCATTTAGTTACTGATCCTGCTTTGTCAAGGGCTGTTTGATTTTTCAACATTTATCATAAATGTTGGGCATTAATCAAACGAGGAAAAACATTAATGCAATGTGGAAACACTACTTTCGTCTATGGTAATGAATTCAAAGACTACATAAAGGTGTAATGTGCAGTGTCAGAAGATATATTTGATTATCTCTTTGATGTAGGAGTTGGAAAATTCTTATTAGAAAATGGGAAAAAATATCTCCTTGAATTATTTACAGAATGGGATCCAGAACATCTTAAGCAAACTGATGAAGATTTTGATGATTACCCAGATGATGATGGTCTGGAAGATATAATTGGAGATGAAGATATGCAGAATATCAATAATGATGACTAGTCTTGTCATCATGAAAAGTCCTAAAAAGTAGCTATCCCATTAGTGTACTATTGTGACAAGTGTTCGGTCTGTAAAATAAAGTATGTACTATAGTCATGTGAAAGATCATTTGTACTATAGCCACTAGGGCATCCTTTGTACCCCCATCCCCTCTATAAATAGAAAGGTTGAGTGTTGAGAAATGACACAATCATTTGAGCATTCTTGAGCAAAAGAAGGGTTGAGATTCTCCATTTCTCTATGAGCAAGCATCTCTAATGGTTTTAGCTTAAGTCCCTCTTCAAAACTTTCCATTGTAATATTTCCACTTTCAAGCTTTTAATAAAAGAAGTTTCCAAGTAGGGAACGTTATCCAATTGAACCTTATGTCTTAAATATTATAATTTCTTGATTAAAATTCTACTATCCTTACAAAAGATTAAAAACTTGATTAGTGACCGCAGTCTGAGGTAGGAAACGAAACAGATATGTGTTGTGCCTGATCTAAAGAAGGTGGGGTTGAGATTAGCAATCTCTATAAACCGGAAGCTAAAGGAACGCTGGAGTCCAGCGCCGACTAAGTTCAGGTAACGGTCAAAACTCTCTAATTAAATTTTAATTATTTTTGCTAAGCATGGTGGGCCTATAACCACATAAATTATAATATATAAGATATAAGTAGTAGATTGTGATAGCTAGTACTAGTAAAGTTATTATAAAAAGTTAAATTGGTTAAAACAAGCATATTTTCTGAAAACCCCTAAAAATAGCTTATTTATACGTTTTTCCTATTCCAGGGACTATTATGCAATTTCTTAAAGTTCAAGGACAAAATAGTAAGAAAAAAGGACCTAAAAATTAGTTTTCAAAAAACATAGGGTATCCCAAAATTAGTTTTGAAAAGGCAAGGGCCTAAAAATAGCTAACCTTAAACTTAGGGACCTTAGTGTCAGTAATTCATTATTGAGTAACAATTATACATACATATCTAAAAATTATACTATACAACTTTTTAATAATTCAGCAACTTCTTACATCTATCCTTACAGCTTCTTACAGCTCCTTTTAACTCCTTATATATCCTTACAGCTTCTGACATCTTCTTACATCTTACAACTTCTTATAGTTCCTTATATTTTTTTTTATCGCAAATTATATTATACACCCTGAGGTACAGGGGCAAGGTACACGCTGTTTTGAAGCGCGCTTAGCAAACGACAATGCATATCTTATTTTCGTGGATATTAGTATTGTAGGTGAATTTGTTGGAGTGGCAGGACTGACATAGTTTATAGTAGAGTTGGGAAAAGCTGACCCGAAACTGACACGAAGTTAAGTAGGTTTGGGTATAAATTTTTGACCCGTTTAATTAAATGGGTTGACATGTTCAGTCCGTTTAATTAAATGGGTTTGGTTCAGGTCGAGATTCTCGACACGAAAAAGTACCTATTTAACCCGTTTAATTAAATGAGTTAAATAACTCAACTCATTTTTCCATTTGTCATTTATCCATTTACTTTTTATTAGATAATTAAGAATATAAAAATTTTTAAAAATTGTGAATTATGAGGAATCAGTGGAATTTTAAAGACTAATTATTTAATGTGACACGTAAACTTAATTTTTAAAAAATCAAATTCATGTATTAAATTGAAGTATTATTTGTTGTGTTGTTTTTGTTAATGAGTAATTAAATTGAATAAAGTGATGGACATTTTTTTAATCTTCATTTTGTACATATGAACGTATAATAATGTTCAGTAAAGTAACAACTAAACAATACCAAAATATGAACT
The DNA here is from genome assembly GCA_017589665.1 of Selenicereus undatus. Taxonomy (NCBI): domain Eukaryota; kingdom Viridiplantae; phylum Streptophyta; class Magnoliopsida; order Caryophyllales; family Cactaceae; genus Selenicereus; species Selenicereus undatus. Next base: position 80,312,552 of record JACYFF010031958.1, on the reverse strand, counting down.
AATGAATACCAAAATAACTCCAAGTTTAAACTACAGTATATAGTTAGTTGCCACAACTTATTTTAATTTTCACAAAAGTGACAACTAAGCATACCAAAATGAGATGACTAGATTTATATACTATGTTTTGACAAACTTACTTGGTAATGTTGGATGTGTTATAGTCTTCAATATAGAAACCTGTAGAATATGGGGGAGGGGCTTGTATTTTGCAGAGTGTGTTTTTATATTTAATTTGAGTTGTAATCTATCAACCCATGGTTCTATATAAGCATTGAATATAACTAATATATTGAAATAATTATTGGATACTTCTAGTGTTTTTCCCCTTCTAGTGTTTTTTTGTAGAACACAAGAGTGTTTAGTATATAATAAAATAGTGTTTAGTGTTTACTGTATAATAGAATGTATATATTTTCATAAGAGAAAATTGAGCAACTATTGAAAAAAAAGCTAAAAAAATATAGGAAGGTGTGCAAAGAAATATATTTTTTGAAAAAAAAACTAATCAAATGTTGCAAAAGAAATTTAGAAAAGTTAGTAAGTTAGTGTAGAATCCTATTTAGTGCATGACAAAACAATATTTAGAGTATGATTGAACAATATTTAGTGTACAATAGTGTTTTTTAAAACAAAGAACTAAGCAAATCTTTCAAAAAAAATAATCAAAGTCTTACGGATGTTTACAATGGAACATAGATTTGAAATAAACTAAGCAAGTATTGCAAAAAAAATAAATAAATTTATGAAGGTAAATTTTTTTTAAAAATAATCATTTTCCAGTGTGTTTTTGTTCCAGTGTTTTAGTGCTAAATATAATAGTATTTAGTGTATACTGAAATGGTGTTCAGTGTATGATAAAATAATATTTAATATACATAGAATATATATAGTTTCTTTAAAGAAAACCAAACAAGTGTTGATTTTGTTTTTTAAAGTTAGGAAGTTGCACAATGGAATATATTTTTTGAAAAAAAAAAGCTAATCAAGTGTTGAAAAAAACTTATGAAAAAGTTAGGGAGTTTATGTAGAATATAATAGTGTTTTGTGTATAATAGAACAGTGTTTTGTGTATGATACAAAAATATTTAATATACAATAGAGTAATTTTTTTTAAGAAAGATAAAACTAAGCAAATGTTCAAAAAAAAAGTTAGGAATGACAGATAATGGAATATATATTTTTTTTAAAAAACTAAGCAAGTGTTGCAAGAAAAAAAAAGGTAGGAAGGCAATTTTTTTTTTTTAAAAAATGGCAAGAGAAAGGTAAGAAGGTAAAAAAAATTTTACAAAATAAAAATCTACCAAGAGTTGTAGATGATAGGCATTGAACATGAGACCTTGGGGAACATCACCAAATCAATAACAAATGTAACACACCAATTGCATCAAGTTGAAATTTATAATACGTAGTAATTATCTCTATTGTTCGACACATTTTATAATGTCTAATTTATAATTTGGGTCGCATTATTTGTGTGTTTTGTTAAAGTTAGGTGCAGAGTGTATATTAATACTGTACCTGATGATGTTCAATATAACAATTATTTTTTTACAATTACAGATGTATGTTATCGCAAAAAAAGAATGTACTCAAACCAACATTAAAAAAACAAAAAATTCATGTTCAAAAGCAAACGCATTTAAAGTGAATAATCAATAATCTTTACCGGGTAGAGGCCTTAAGGGGGCCCATGGATTTACAGATGCTTTTAGAAACTTCTATTTCTTCAAAATCCCCGTTCCAGAGGCGCCATTGACGCTCTTGCTTGCACCAGCACCACCAAGCTCATTGCTCCTCCTCAACCAACTACGATGAGGAGGGCGGCGTTCAATTTTCCCGTCAGGGCTGCCGGATTCTCTCTCCTCTTCGCCACCACCGGCGCCACCATATCTGCCATCGCAGTTTCCGACGCTTCTCCTGGCCGTATGACCCATTTTCCCGACGAAACTAAGGCCGCATTCGTCGGTCTTCCTCGCTCCGCTTATACCTTCTTCACAGTCTGATTTTCTATCTCTTCCGTTATTTTCCGTTTGCAATGTGACGATATGTGTTTCAATGGGTCACTAGTTCTGTTTGATTTTCCTTTTTAATGTTTTTGTTTATGGGTTTCTTTTCATTTGTAGATTGCTTCGACCGTTGTTGACTACAAGTACTCTTTGCGCGGGCTAAGCAAGGGTTCTGATCAGTATCAGCAAGTAATCTCTGAGGTATTTTCTGGTTGAAGCTTTGGTTTTGGCTTGTGGTTTGAGTTTAGTGATGGAATTTGTCAGGTTTTGGTCTGCTTCGACTTTAGCCGAGTACTATTTGTCAATGGTAACGATTTTGGCAGAGCTTGCCTTAAAATTTAAGCAATTTATAGTCATACGGGTGATGAGTCCTGCAAATTTTGACTGTGGATTAGATTGTTTTGAAATGAGAGCGATTTAATGTTCAAAATTATGTGGCCTTGGCCAATGGGCATACTTGAATGTGAGCTTAGTGAGCTATGGAATCCTTCGTGAATTGAGTTACATGGCTTAGTTGTGGAATATCACATGGGAATGCAGGTGCTTGATTGATTTAATAACTATCTGGGTCTTTGAGAAGAACTTTGCGTTTCATTTGTGTTCTATTAGATATTTTATGTTCCTTTGTTTTCTCTAATGAGGTGGAGTTCCTCTTGAACGAGGCTATTTACAATCACGTGAAGCTGCATAGGACCTCTGTATTCTTGGTCCTTAATCCCACATGGACTAGATAATGGAGCATCTAATCCGAAAGTTACCTTTTTTGCAGTCGTTGGGCTTGATCTTATGATGTTTAAGGGACCTAAAATTTGAAATCAAAACATCTTCTCAAAGGATTTAGTCCTTGGTGTCACAGCTATCTCCAAAGGTCGACAGGAAGTTGAACATGGAATTTCACATCTCTATAATTATAATAACATCATTCACCTTCAATGAAACTGAAGCTGCTTCTATGCATCACTAAATTTTGCTTCTGTAACAAGTTGGATATTCTTATCTTTTTGAAGGCCACAATCTCTGTGGAAATGATATCAGAAACTAGCTAGTTTTCAGTGACTGTAAATTGATTCCTCAGGAGAACTTTGATCAGAACCCAGTTGTGGATCTTGAATATTATGAATATTTGACCCTTTATCTTGAACTAAAAACACAAAATTTTCAAAGAATGGACTATGGAGTCCAATACATTCTGGTGTGCAGGCCGTTTGGAGCAAGCTTTTTGAGGGATCATTCTCTCCTAATTTCCTGTAAGGCTATTTTTAAGTTTGGAGCTCCCACTAAAGCATTGTTTTTTACTTGGATGGACACTATAGGGGAGATTCCTACAGAGAAAACGCTTAAAAAAAAATCCAACTGGCATTGCATTTGTCTCTTGCTTTAATGGGGGTTGGTGGGGGTTCAACCTTCCATTGTCAAGGACATGTTGGTGGCTTGGAGAAGAAGAATGAAAAAGTGTTGGGTTCTAGGTAGCTGGAAGTTGATTCCTGTGGGTATTTCGTTGATCGCTTGAAGGAAAGGAATTGACAGATTCTTTAGAGGAAAGTCAAGTGAATTCAAGCTCTATGTTTTGAGGACCTTGTATAGTTGGAGTAAAGCGCTCAATTGTGGTGTTAAGTTGTCTTTTTTGGATTTTGTTGGTTTATTGATAATACTATGTTTGAGAGGTTGAGGGCATATTTTTGTATGTGCCCCTTTTGTACATGGGTGGCATCTTCTTGGTGTCTTCATCAATGTATTTCTCGGCTACGTTTATGGAAAAACCACCAAAACCTAGACCGATTTCAAGTACTTTACACCGGAACATGGGTATTGCCTAGTTGGAGTAACATTGTGTCGGTTACTAACACTTTGGAAGGCTTGTTGAAGGTGGTCTTTCACAATTAGATTCTTGTATCTTTGACAGGCTAACTTGATGTTTATGTTCGAACCAAACATTGTCATTATACTTATTGAACGGATGAAGATGTTTATCCATTGAACATTTGCTTGCATACGTAGAATTTCACTGGGTCAAGTTTCATCTCATTGAAGCCAAAAACTTGAGCTATGAGGTTATGCTGAGTAGCATATTAGTTACATTGCACTTTTTGTACTAGAATAATTATTCAGACCTATGTGACAATGATGACTTGTCCTCACTGTTTTGGGGTTTCCCTTTCTCCTTCTGTTTGCTTGACCTGGAAGTCTAGGAGCTGCTTACCCCCTAGCCAATCATTACTGAGTGGTAGGTTCTCTGCCCATGCACCGAAATTTCACAATGTTCTAACATTCATTTGGACTATTATTTGCCACTCTTTTGAGATGAATTTTGCATAGCTACCAGCCCACCGGCAAATCAGTAGATCTTGTCTTTGAGCTGGACCAAGGAGCCTGCATGCTATTGTATTCATCTCCATGTTGTTGAATTGGCTTCTTATGTTCTTTTGACCATACGTGGTAGAGGCATTGTACGTGTGTAGGATTGACATTAGTTTCTGATAAAGAAGCATAGGCTGTTGGACTTTGTGCCAACAATTGCTTGCATTTCTTCCTTCCTAGTCGTCAAATCCTTGATGCAGTCCATTGCTATTTGCTAATGAGTGGATTGACTTGTATATCAGATCTAATCAATCAGGTGTATTTTTTGTGAGCTTGATATCAAGAAGGCTTGTGATAATTTTTCTTGGGCGTGGCTACTCTAGAAGGAGTGGGCTTTTTGAGCAAGTGCAGGAGTTGGGTGTTCTTTTGTATCTCTACCATTCATTTTTCGGTGTGAAAAAGGTGAACCCACATGCTTCCTTTCAAGTTTGAGCTTCTTTTCAAGTTTGAGAGGGTTGCGTCAAGAAGATACTTTATCCCGCCTGTTGTGGATTTTGGTGATTGAGAGTCTTAATAGATTGATGAGTATGGTTAGTAGAGCGACTGGGGTGGGATTCTTAGAAGGTTCTCATATTGTCATTATCTTGGCCTATGTCATTTGGAAGTCTAACTTGCTTTTTTGCTGGGTTGGCTATGTTTAAAGGAGGAAATTTCCATTATCCTAGTTGCTTTCAATGCATCTTAGGGAGGAAGAAATAATTGACCACTCCACTTGCTTGCCCATTGTCGGTTTTCTTTACTTTGGCATTTGGGTCTTGCCTTGATGGGGCTTAGTTGGGCTCAATCACCTAATGTCAAAGATGTGTTGGTGCCTTGGAGAAGAAGGATGAAGAAAGGCCGGATTTTTGGAATTTGGAAGATGATTGACTCGGCCATTTGTTGGACTATATAGAAAGAGAGGAATCATCAGACTTTTGAGGACAATGCTTTGTCCTATGAAGATTTCAAGTTCTACTTTGAAAATTATGTATAGTTGGAGACTTGGAGTCAAGTGCTCAATAGTGCGGATGGGGAATTTTTCCCTTTTTTTTTGGGCATTTTGTAGATGCATAATGCTTGAGAGTTTGAGGGCATGGTTATTTTGGTAATTGCTCGTATTGTATGTGGGTCAGGGTGACATCCCTTTGCTGACTTTTTAATATGCTTTTGATTTCTTGTTAAAAAAAAAAAAGATGTAACACACTAACACTAGAAAAATCTTAGTTCAGATACAGGTATAACTTGATCCTGTAGAATTCCAATTGCAATGGTTCTGCTTCAAGAGAATTATACATTACAAAATCTTGGTATTGATGTTTTCATGTATGAAATTCAGGTTCATTTGCGTTCAGCTAAGAGAATTTTGAAATTGTGCAAAGAAAATAAGGGTTTTTATGTGAAAGCCGGCCAGTTTGCTGCATCTTTGAGGCAGCTCCCAAAGGAATACACAGGAACGCTTTCTGTTTTACAAGACCAGGTTACAGTTCTCTTTTAAGTACATCTAAGTTTTCATGCACAGTGATTATATCTAGACCTACTAATGTCAGCTGTTTGATGCCTTAGGCAGTTCCTTGTGATTTCAGATTAATCAAGGAAGTAATCTGTAAAAACTTAAGCTGCGAATTTGATGATATGTGAGTATGTTTTCTTCTGTATCTACTGTCTAGACATTATTTTATCAAAATTTATTTACATATTTTTGTTGAACATTTAAGATATTTAATCAGTTGAATGAAGGAAATTGTGTAGAAGTTCGGAAAAGTGTTTCTGTTTCCATTTATTGTGCTTCCAAGTGTCAATATACCATGTTGTCCATGATAGGTTTATTGTGTGGTGCAACTGAAGAATTTTAGTTGAATTTTCATGCATATCTTTTAGAGTAGATTGTCAACCAAATTGAAAAATCTACTTGTCTATATCGATAGTTTAATGCATGTCTTTTTCAAGTGTTTGTACAACTGTGATTGATGTTATGCAGTATGCCTGTTAAAATTTTATGTCTTAAGTGGTTATTATGGGAGGTTGATGTTCTTGTGGAGATTGGTTCATTTGAGGGAAGGGTCCTTAATATCTATTTTTGGTTATAACTGGAGATATGTCACACCTTGTTTTGGTTTTTTTTTTGATTAAAATTTATTCACTAAAAGCACCCTTGTCGACTATTTGATACTCTGACTTGGGTAAGAATTCTTGGAAATTTCAATATAGGTATAGATCACCCAAAATTTTTGGAAAATGGTGTTTGGCATTAGAGATGCATCCATTTTGGATAATTTTGGCCAAGAATATGTATATGTAGCCAATGACCACCAGATGATCTTCTTTCTGGGAATTGTTTATGGTTTCTTTGTGGGAAACCATGTGTGCATAAACCTCTTTTGATATTTAATATGATTTTTCCTTATCAAACTAACGTAATTAATAACAACTAATTTTAAAGTTCTTGTTTCCAACCATACTAGATGAGTTGCAGCCAAAACATTTCCATTCTTTTTTTGTGGAATAAATTTGAAGACTTATCTCAAGTTCTTTCCCCCAGAATCGTTAACAATATGGGGACAGGTTTATACCTTTCCTGCTGTCCACTGATTAGCAAGATGATAATGGTTGGTTGGCCTCTTGCCTTGTCTTCCTCTCTGCGGGAATAGCCTCACAGATGGAATAACTTCATGGTTTTGTTTGTACTCAATCTGTTTGCCTCTCTTGCAAAATCATGCTTGGACGTTACTTTGCTGTATTTAAACATTGTGATCCTCGACTCTAGATTTCCAATCTTTGAATCCAATTGACAAGATCTGTGTCATCCTTCCATAAATCGTCACAACTTACAAGGTACAATGCTTCAATGGAAAGGTTTGTTTGTTATGATAACCTGGATGTACTCCCTTTGGGGTACAAAAGTTACTACAGAACTGTCCGCTTCCCCTCGCACACATCAACCATGATTACCAAGCAAACAATTATACAGATGAAAAAGTTTTGATGCTGATTTTTCCATGCGCCCGCTCAAATTATTAAAACCCACCCTAAGGAAGCATAAGTCATTTTCAGCTTGGCTTCATCCTGAAGTTTCATGTTACAACATGATTGCTTGACTATTTTGATTGCAGGTTGTTAGTTACAGTATTGTGCGAATTTACTATTTTATTGAGGTTTTTCGACTTTCACAACTGTGATTTACAGGTCTTCTCTGTATGACATTTACTGATAACTTCATCCAACAAACAGATTTATGTCTTTTGATGAGGAACCTATTGCTGCAGCTTCAATTGCTCAAGTCCACCATGCTGTGCTGAAAAGTTGTGAGGAAGTTGCTTTAAAGGTGAATAATGTGTCTCGCTGTAGTAGTTTCTGATTGCTTCGTCTCCTATTGTTTCATTTAATAGGAGGAGGACCATTTATGTTTCATCTAATAGCAGTAAAATGAGATGTATACAGTCTTTTGTAGGATAACTGTGCACCCAATCATTTCATCGTCACATATTAATACTAAAAATAGCCATAAAACAGGATGACTGTTGAAATTGCAATGTATTTTGCCTTATATCCTGTTCATTTTTATTTCTATGATATTTCTTCCTAGATATAAGTATATAACCATACCATTTTAGCTATATGTACTTTGGCTTCTAGTACTGTGTGGTATATCTCTAGTGCTTTCTTAATATTTTTATCCCTTATGTTTATTTTTAAAATTTTCCTTTGCCCTCCATGTCAACTTCTCAAGCTATTTTCCAATTTTCATGGACTCTTTTTGAACGTTTTCAATTGTTTTTTGGTTTTTTTTTTTGATAAGGAAAAGAAGAATAATTATATGTATAGAAATATGTAAAGAGCAAAAGGTTGGATGCAAAACTAGCATTTTACAAAAGGCTATACACATCCAATAGATCCCCAAAATAGTCTTGAGGAAATTATCTGTTAAGGGCTGAAGTGGCATCTCCACACCCTCAAAGACTCTTCTGTTCCGCTCACGCAAAATGCTTTAAAAAATCACGTGTGAATAATATAGCATTCTTCTTCTTAGCTCTTCTACCAAAAAAGCGTTTCCAAGCAAAGAGATGATTCCGACAGAATTAGAAACAACCCATTAAACTCCCAAACAACTGAAGGCTAGATCCCATAAAGCTCTTGCAAAAGGGCAATGAAGCACCAATTTTTTTTGGTTCTTAGGAAATTGCCTTTTTGCTTGTCAGAGGCAAGGTTGTCATGTTTAGATTTCTTTTGAACTTGGCTGAGAAATCACATTGGGTATTGTTGTTGAATCTTACCACATATGATACATGCACTCATGCATTTCCCCATAGAAGTATACAACCCCCCCCCCCCCCAGCCTGGGCTGATCTTCTCCTTTGTGGCTCCTCTCGTCCTTGCTATTGCCCTTTCTGGGTTTGCTTCTAGCATAAACAACAACATTCCGCAAGAACCGTGTACTCTTTTCTTTTGTACAAGTAGATTTAAAAACATTTCATAACGCAAAGGAGTCATGGACAGAAGGAGAACAATAGTAAGCCACAAGCGTACAATCCTACTAGTTGCTACAAACAAAAAACTATAAAAGAGATAATGCCAGTCTGTAAAGTGTGTCCAAAATGAATGATAGCGGACTTGTTAAGTGTTTGAGTCTGTTAGACTAGATGTACATACAAATGCATGTTAGGTGCTAAGGGATTATCACTAAGTGCCTAGGTGATAGAGTAATGCTGGAGACTGAGCTTACAAAAGGTCTACGAGTCTTATCCTTGACCTTAACTCTCATGTATTTTCTCTTATCTATTGTGATTTCCTTCATAATATGTAGATAGTCCAAATCTAGTTTGATAATGTCATTCCAGTTCTTCTATGTCCTTATGCTTTAAGATGTTGATTCTCTCACACCTCGCGGGCGCGTCTGAATAGATTTCCTCGAATTGAATTGCATCAAAAATATAAATTACAAAAGATTTATGCTTAGCTCAACTATTAAGGCCTGTGCCTTGCCAAATCCATGAAAGGATAGGCAAAAGGGGTCCAAAACATGTACATACCACTTATAAGTTGTGACGGAAGTAGTGGACGATTTGTCTTTGGGTTGGAGTTACACTTCTGAAGGTTTCCTCCAACCCTTAAGGAGCCAACTGCTAACTGGCCAAAGGGGCCTCAGGTGGGAGGAGGTTAAGCCCCTTCATCCGGGCCTGACTGGACGAGTTAAAAAGGGATCTTTGATTGCATTTGTTTTAATAAAATGAATAATCAAAAGTTATATTAATGGTGATGCCACCTATGTACAAGCGAGGGAAATGGAGATAAATGATATTACCTACGAAATCCAAAAATTCAAATGTTGTTCACAATGCAGCACATGAAGCCAACCATACAAGATTTTTACAAAAGCAAGTTTGGTGTTTTTCAGGACATATCTTTGCCCTAGAAATCCCACGGACTCCTTTTTTCTAAGCACTCTACTGAATAGCCAAGGAAATTGTCTTCCAAATGCCAAGAATCTTCTTCTTTTTTTTCCAAGCCATCAAAGCACACTTGACACTGCTCAGCATCATGGAGAGACAAGTGCCAGGCCGAGAAACCCGATAGACAATGAACAAAGAGTTGGTCGGCTGATTCACCTCCTGTAGGCACATACTGCATGATCTGGCTAAATTAAGTTTATATGTGATGACTATTTTTATGTTTTAAATAGCGCGTTCCCCCCCTCTTTATGAACAGGTGCAGTACCCTGGCTTAGAGAAGCTGATGAAGCTGGACATTACCACCATGTCTCTTGTCTCAGAATTTGTTTCTCTGGTATGAATCAAACTACATTCTATTATTATCTGCGAATTGAATTATCTGGAATTCATTGTCTGTCTGAAATCTATTCGGTGAGCCCATTAATTGATATTTTGTTGTTCTAGCAAATTTCAAAATTTTCTTTGTATTTTGGCTGAGTTATGCTGCAACTGCTTTTATTTAAAATCCATGAGCTACTGAATTCTCTTTGTTTTCTTTTTTCTTTTTTTGGAGTGTGGGTGGGTGCTCATGTTGGAGGATTGAGCTTCTAGGATATTGCTGAATGGGAATTGCTTTCTTTTGAAATGTCCTGATGTGATGTAGATTGAGACGCTTTGATATGAAACTGGTGTTTATAAGATTCTTGCAAAATTCCTTGCGTCAAGATTGAGGAGAGTGGTTGGAAAAGTTGTGGTTCCTTCGCAGCACGCCTTCGTTCCTGGTCGTCAAATTTTGGATGCAGCTTTGATTGCGAATGAATGTATTGACTCTTATATCAGATCAGAGATGTTTGGTGTCCTTTGTAAGCTTGACATTGAGAAGGCTTACGACCATGTCTCTTGGAGTTTCCTCTTGGCTATTCTTGAGAAAATGGGCTTTCCTGACAAGTGGAGGAAATGGATCTCCTTCTGCATTTCTACTGTGCGCTTCTCTATTTTAGTTAATGGAGAAGCTTCTGGTTTTTTCTCAAGCTCAAGAGGCTTAAGGCAAGGTGACCCGTTGTCGCCCTTATTATTCATTTTGGTTATGGAGTCACTCAGCAGGTTGGTGATTAAAGCAGGGGAGGAAGGTTTCTTAAATGGGTTTCAATTTACTAATCCTCACACCGAGGGTTTGTTGATTTCCCACTTGCTCTTTGCCGACGACACTCTCGTTTTTTGCAACCCGAACGAGAGTAACCTGGGCTACTTAAGGTGCACCCTTCTTCTGTTCGAAGCTATGTCGGGTCTAAGGGTAAACCTCTCCAAAAGTGCACTCATTCCAGTGGGTGATGTGCCCAACGTTCATGAGTTGGCTCGCTTTTTTGGATGCGGAGTTGATTACCTGCCTTCTTCATATCTTGGGCTTCCTCTTGGTGCTCCATATAAGAGCATATCAATTTGGGATCCAATTATCGAGAGGTTTCATAAGAAGTTGGCAGGCTGGAAGTCAAAGCTTCTGTCCAGAGGGGGCAGATTGACTCTTTTGAAGAGCACTTTGAGTAGTCTGCCCATCTACTTCATGTCTTTATTCACTATCCCAGCTAGCATTGCTAGTCGGATAGAGAAGATCAGTGATTTAAAACGCGGATTCGGTCACGGATGCGGTTTCGGTCGCGGTGTTGCGGGAACGGGATGATACGCTTGTCGCGGAACGGATCGCGGTCGTCGCGGCGTGAAACGATTCACATAGTGCATTTTCGGTCTAATTTGTTATTTTTTAGCTTTATACTATTATCATGTAAGTAATTGTATTATTAGCATAATTTTTGTTGATATTTGTAGGCAAAGATCATTCATAACCATTACCCATTAGTGCCTGGCGATTAATTAAAAGTTTGAAATTTCATTGTTGTGTCTTGTGTCGCTGAATGTTTGATTAATTTTATGTTTTTTAGGAGTGAACGATGGTTTGTTTTAATTTTTTGAAACAAAATATTTGGAGTCATGGAGTTTGGGAATGGGGACAAACCGGTTAAATGCTAAGCTTGTTGAAGGGAAAAAAAATAAGCAGTCGTAGATTTTAAACCTTTAGAAGATGTTTTCAATTTGATTCATAAAAAAAAAATATGTTAGGTGGAAGATAAACTACATTAAGTTTGGTCAAAAATATTTATTTTTTTATTTGATGTTAAGATAATGGGTTATTTTCATAATAGTTAAACAGAATAATTAAAGATAACTTTGACTGAGATTATAAGTTTATAACATCATACAATAGTACAAAACTATAAATGGTAGAAGACAAAAAAAAAGTGTAAATAATCCCATGCTACAAAGTCCACAATAGATAAAATACAGTAGTTATCTTATTGTACATTACATACAAGCCCATATCTAAAATCTAGGAGAGATTATCACCACCAAAATGAATGACGGAGAGGATCCTGATAGGTGTCATTATTATTCTGATCAGCACCATATGACTCTTGTTGCTGGTGATAATGAGATGACGCTGTTGAATCCATCCAAGTTTGTTCACTCGAATTTGAATCACCGCTATAAAATGTAGGCTGATAATAATGATGATCCCCATAATTAATAGTCCCCTGGTTGATGATCGGAGGGTTATATGAATGTCGTCTACTTGAATCAGACCCAACAAATTGTGGCTTATTTGAAGGATAAGGCAGTGGAGGGCAATTAGTATCATATCCATAGTTGTTGGAGAAACCTCCATATGTGTCATGGCCACCTGAAGAAGCAAACAGAACGGGCCCTGTAAAACTTGACAGCACTTCTTGGAAACTTGCGTAGCCATACATGGCGTCGGTTGGATAACCATGTGGTTGGGCATGTTCCTTACCTTTTCAGATGCGATGATAAGTTTGGGTCGGTTCACTTGGCTGCTCATTCGGGGAACGTCGACTTCTTCTGTCATCTTCAAGAGGGACACTACAACCACGATCACGATCACGATCACGATCACTAAAGTAATCAGTTGATCGTCTAGAGGAATAGGAAGCACCCATTTCATTCGCACCTCCATTTCCTCCATCTCCACCACCTCCACTTCCACTTCCACCATGACTACTCGAAGGGGACAAGTTTTCCTCCGAGTCGCGGTCACTACTCTGCATATGTTGTGGTGGTTGGTCAACACTGTAGCGAAATGGAATGCTCGCATCAGGTTGGGGATCATCATCCTCATTATCGATGGCGGCGTTAACCTCATTTTCATCAAGATTCAACCAATTCAAGTCATCTCCTTCAAAAACCGGTTGCTCCTTTTCCGAGAGCCAAAGGTTTAATGGATCATCATCGTCAAAGATGTAATCCAAGTTGATAGGATTGAAAGACTCAGTGAGTTCTTCCTCAGTCCTTCGTCTTGCACATCTCAATTTCAATTTTTGATTATAACGAAGGAAAACAATAAGGTCGAGCTTCTTATAAGTCAATCTGTTCCTTGCCTTTGTATGTACGTGACTGAAGATGCTCCAATTTCTTTCACAATTAGAGGCAGAAGTCGTTTGACTTAAAACTCTACCTGCAATGCATTGAAGTTCAGGCGCACATCCACCATGAATTATCCACCACTCAGCTGCATGAAATACATTTCGTTAGAATCTTAGATAATAAAGCTTCAAACTTTAAAATTATATATATATGTGTGTATGCAGTATACGTCTGAATAAATTGTGGTCACCTGGCATTAACAATGCAATTGCCCTTTGAGCGATAGATGTTCCAAAAGTATCCATCCTATCCTTGTAAAGAAACACCTACACATTTATGCCAATGTTAAATTTCATAAAATGTAATGTAGAAGATAAATTAATAAAGTAATAATGAGACATATGCTTCATCACGGAACCTGTCGCATTGCTTTTATTTGCTTGTCAACAGCTGGCTCCAATCTCATTATCACATTCTGGACTCCAGTTCTGACCTCCCTATCTTCCCAATCTTGACTTTGTCGAAACATGTATTGGGGATTAAAGAAATATCCTTGTAAAAAAATCAATCATGTTATCAATTATGGAAATACGATATACAATCTGTACATTTACTACTTATATAATTATATTGTAAAAAATGTAAACATTGTAATACAAATTACAAAATTAATGCAATACCTGCAGCATGCAAATCACTTTGTAGGAAGTTCCATCTTTTGTCAATTATTGCCTCATATCTCTTGGTATACCTGAGTGTCTTGTCAATAGCTAGCTTTGCACGCTCCATTGCCTCATATATGAAGCCCATGGTCGGCTTGTCATCCCCATCAACTAATCTCAACACCTTGACAAGAGGTTCAAATAGTTTTAGAATTTCATCAGCCTTTTTCCAAAATGACAAGGCTTCTTTAGTTGATGATAGAATAAGTTGACGCACTTCTTTTGCAGTTGCATCTTTTGACTTCCCCAATCGAGAGTTGAACCACTCAGGTGACTCCCACATGTCTCTTAAGGCAGTTTTATGCCGCACCAAACTTTCAAGAGAGACAAAATTAGTCGCAAACCTGGTGATACCAGGTCTTATGATGTCTCGATTATTTGTAAACTTCTTCATATAGTTTACAGCCCAATCATATTTATAAATGTAGTTGGAGATCATCCTGGCTGTCTTTATGACTTCCCCAATGCGATCGAGCTTAGCAAAGTCCTCCAAAATGAGATCCAAACAGTGGGCCGTGCATGGTGTCCAGTACAAGTTCGGGAACTCTTCTATTAATGTTCTCCCTACAGCTTTCATTGGAGTTGCATTGTCGGTCACTGTCTGCACTACTTTCTCTGGACCAACCTCTTCTACTACTTTTTTCATAAGTTTGAAGAGATAATCAGCATCCTTTCGTTGTACATCTGATGCATTCACTGATTTATGGAAGACGGTGAAACCATTTGAGTAAATAAGAAAATTGATGAGGTTTAATCTGGTCATGCTGGACCAACCATCGCACATTATGGTAACACCTCTTTCTTTCCATTTGGGAGCAAATTCAGATATCCATTACCTAATTTCTTTTGCAGCTTCTGGCAGAAAAACATCTGAGAGTTCATAAGAAGAAGGAGCTCTTACATCAGGGCCAACCTCACGAATAGTCTCAAGGAGCGGATTGGTATATATAGAATCTACCACAGCAAATGGCACGTTGGTATCTATTACCCAACTTCCAAATGCCTTGATCATCTTGTTCTTTGCCGCTTTCAACCAACTTGTGTTGACTTTTGATTGTTTGGTCCTAGTTCGATCCTTTTCAAGCTCGACCTCAACAGCTCTAAGTCTAGCGACTGGGGTTGACATTTGCTCATATGCCATATCCCTTGATGCTCTTGAACTACTCTCTCGAACAGTAGTTGATCGACGCATTTGGGGAACACTTGGTGGTCGACTACTACCTCCTTCATCAAAATGTGCACCCCTACTTGCTCTATACATCCGTTGTTCATGTTCAAACCGATGTTGCTCCAAACTTTCATATCTAGCATGTGCTAGCTGAGCATCCTTCTCCTCCTCGTCATCAACATAATCATTGCGGTTGAATGATCTTGTTATTTCATCTTCCAAATCTCTAGTGATCCTTGTTTTTTGTCTCTTTTTCTCTTTATATTCTGTCAATAATTTCATCATGTCTCTTTTGACCTCAGCAGAGACGTCTGGGCAAGGAGCAACATCACCCGTCTTGTGAGCCAAATGCTGTTTCAGACGTGTTATACCACCTCTTATGACTTTGCTGCAAAATTTGCATTGAACCTGCTTTCTACTTCCGTCAATTACTATACCAAAGCGCCACCCAATGTCTTCAGTAGAATGACTATTGCGTCCTGACATTTTTTTTTCCTCCTTTAAACCTGTACAAATTTTTGTCAAAAAAATTAGATTAGTGTTTAGAACTTCTATGACAAATAACTTAAATTCTAAGTTCCAAACCTAATATTGAATTTATATGCTATTGTGCGGACAAAAGCATTTGTTGAAAATAAAAGCTATCAACTTTGAAAATTTCGAATAAAGTTAAGTTTAACATTACCTCATTTAGTTTACAATATAATAATTAACTACTTTTTAATTATTGCTATTTAAATAACAACTAATATAAGGAATAGCATTTATGATTAATACAAATCTATGAATTATCAATAAGGAATTGCTATTTAAATAACAACTAATATCAATATGTAAACTTTTATGCTTTTTTATTATTATAATTTGTAATAACAAATCCATGAATTAAAAAAGGAGCTATTGTTATTTGAAGTATTTAGGATAACCTCGTGTTAAATTGAAAATGTCATGGTAAACTTAAATTTAATTATTGTTATTTGAGTGACATCTAGTATGTCACCTACTTGGAGAATGTCCTCAAGAATATGAATTCCAATTAATTAAAATATATACACATAGTTATATTTCGAATGTATAACAATATAACATCATCATTTCTATTTAAAAAAGTAATATTTTTATATAGGTTTGTCGTTGTAACCTTGTAGCTCAAAATTAAAAGCCTAGATTTTCAATAAAATTCGTAGAATTTCATGATAACATATTACTAAACGGTAAATTTTACTAGATATATGAAGTTAAAAAATACTTATACACACAATATTCTATAATCAAATTCATATGAAACAGTCTCATTCAAGATCATATAACTTTTTTCACATAATTAAAATATTAAAATATTAATTGAATATGAAATCAATTAAACTATATTAACATGTTACTATAAACAACTATATAAACAACTTACTATAAAAAGAATAATTAATTAAACTATATAAACAACTTACTATGCAATAAATAGATATTAAAAATTAATGCAACATTAGGATCATAATTTGAAACAAAAAAAAAGAAACAACTTGATTCATGTGTCCAAGGCATAACACATTCGGTGGAAGCCCTGCCCGCAGCCCCTAATCAAAGTTTTTTATATAAAAAAAAAAAACCTCTTCAAGCTTCCAAAGGAAGCCTTATACGGCGTCTTACCCGTCCAAATTACGCACGACACTGGTTGTTCTTCTTCCTCCCCAAAATTCAGAAACCTCTCTCTTCTCTCTGCTTTTGGTCAGCTAATCTGCTCAATTCGGTGGGTTTGCTTCGTTGCCTCTGTTCGTCTCTCTCTCGATCTGCTCGGCTACTGCTCTCTCTTTCTGTTCCTCTTCCACAATTCTGGGCTGTTCGAATGCTCCAGAACCTCCAATGGTGCTTGACTCCTCTTTCTCGATTCTGGGCAATAAAGCAAGCAAATTAGTCCTATTCAACGAAGGTATGTCAAAAACTTGCAATTAATTTGTTGAATTTGTAGATTTCTGGTTGTGTTATACTTGTTGGGCATCTATTTGTAGATCTGATTTTCTGTCTTCTTCCCTTATTCACGGACTCACGGGCACTGATAAGTTCATTCATGTCACGGGCACTGATTTATTTTGGCTCTCTCTGTCTGCCTTTTGGTAAAGGCCCACTCATGAGCACTGATTTGCTGTTTTGGTCTGCTTCGTTTGTCTTCAACCTGAAACCGAAAGAATCATATATCTTCTCTTCACTAAATTGTCTTTTTTTGCCTGGTCCAATCGCCTGTTCCCCGTTCCAGGACGGGTGGAACGGCCGTTCCACTGTGGCACGCTCTCCCCACCGCATTTTCGCCCGAACTCGGAACGGCAAAGCCAAAATCCGAGTCAACTCGGGCGTTCCAGACCGGACCGGCCGTGTTTTGAATCCCTAGAGAAGATCATGAGAGATTTCCTTTGGAACTCCATTGAAGATGGTAACAACAACCACTGGGTCAATTGGAATGAGGTATGTCGTCCTAGTCTGCAGGGTGGACTTGGCATAAGACCTCTTCGTCTTATGAATGAAGCGTTGAAGACCAAATGGCTGTGGAGGTTTGCTAAAGAGGATGGTGCCATGTGGAACAAGGTGATTAAGGCAAAATATGGGATAGATGCATTCGGTTGGTGGAGTAAGAAGAGTCCTTACCCTCATGGAGTTGGTTGTTGGAAATCGATCCTAGCCGGTCTTGAACGCTTCAAATCTTTAGTGCATTTTGAGGTGGGGGATGGATCAAGGGTATTTTTTTGGCACGATGTTTGGTGTGTAGACCGTCCTTTAAAGAATCTTTTTCCTAATCTTTTTAGGATGGCTCGGTTTAAGAATGCCACGGTTAAAGAAGTTGTCTCTTGGGATGGTGAAGTTAGCAACTGGGATTTGAATTTCGTTAGGAATCTTAATGATTGGGAAGAGGATAGTGTTTGTAATTTGTTAGCCGTTCTTGCTGGCAAAAAGGTTTTTCAACAAGGCAATGATGAGATTGTGTGGCCAACAGGTTCTAGGGGTTCCTTTTCTGTCAAGAGCTTTTGCTTTGCACATTTTGAAGACTTGGACGGTTGTGTGTTTCCCGCTAAGTCCATTTGGAAGTCCAAAGCCCCCACAAAAGTGTGTTTCTTTGCGTGGGCTGCTACTCTAGGCGAGATTCCCACAGACGATGTGCTTAAGAGTAGAAATTTTAGAGGTCCAAGTAGATGCTCCATGTGTTTGGAGGAGGAAGAAACCGCGGATCATCTTCTTGTACATTGTCGGTGGGTCTCCTCACTTTGGGCTTTATCGCTCTCACTTATGGGGATTAGTTGGGTTCAACCTTCTAATGTGAGAGATGTGGTGGTGGCGTGGAGCCGAAGGATGAAAAAGAGCTGGGTCCGTCAAGTTTGGGGCATGATTCCTTTGGCTATTTGGTGGGCAACTTGGAAGGAGAGGAATCGCCGTATTTTCGAGGATAAGACCTTGGCTCTTCAAGATTTCAAGCTCTATTTTTTGAGGTTGTTGTATAGTTGGTGTATGAGGTTCAGTGACAAAGAGTTAAATTTTTTGGATTTTATTGATTGTATATTGGATGAGAGTTCAAGGAGCTAATGCGCTTGTTTTACCCCTTTTGTACATGGGTGACATCCCCTTGGTGTCCTTTTAATATACTTCTATGTTTACTTACCAAAAAAAAAAAAGTTAGGGAAGAAAAACATTCGAAAGCAAGTCAAAAAAGTCAGAAGTAAGTTTGAAGTTGAACCCATGATATGACATAACTTTGCCGTTGAAAAACGCTGATTCCTTTTCTTCAACATTAATTTCCTTTTTCTCAAATTGGTTTTCGTAGGTGCTGCCGTGCTGGTGATAATTTTTGGTCCATTTGGAGTGTGTGAGGTCTTAATATATCATCCAAAAGATTTGACAAAGACCAATGTGCACAAAAATGTGAAATTGTGGCAAAAAAAAATGGAATATCTGTATAGTTTCTAATTTGCATACAGTGAGAGTTGTTATTAGAGCAAAACAGAACGATGATGGTGCATCTCCCCTATATCCTAGTAGATTATATGCTGGAAGCCAAAGGAGAGAAACAAAGAGGGGGTTGGGGTTGAGCGGGTGGGAGATATTGTCTGTAACCATTTGTGGAGATGTTTGCGCATTGTAGTTGGTTTGGGTGAACCACTCAAAGTTGTTGGACTTTAAATTTGACAACCAAAGCCATCACATCTTCTTTAACTCAGGCCATCCAACCTAAAAACCTCAACTTGAGTGGATTCTTCTGCTTACCAAAACTGTCCAGTTAGGTCCGCATGCCAGTAATGTATGGCCTATTCTTTTGGTCTCTGGCTGTAGTTAGTTTGTACTGTTGTTGGTAAAGCATGGTCCTCTAGTCATTCCATGATGAAAGAATAGTGATTCCAACACCTCCCTCCCTTACGTCTTCTATAATAGAACCTGTGATGTAGGACGCTCTAAGAGCAATTCCCACACCTAGAAAATAACACAAGAATTTCTGAAAACTTAATAATTCAATTCATTCAAGTGTGTCTTTCTCCAAAGCACAAGGGGGTTTATATAGGAATCAATGCAACTGAAAAAAGGAATATAAAATAAATCTAAAGATTACGATAAGATTTTGATAACTAAAATAATATAGGAAAATAAAAAGATTACGATAAGATTTTGGTAACTAAAATAATCTAGGAAAATGAAAAGATTTTATCCTAAAAGATAACCTACAAAGATAATAAATTATAAAAATACTTCACATATGCCAATATTAAGATATATCCATATCTTCTTAATTCTCCTTTATCCTTATCCTGCATCAACTTGTTTCATGGGCTTAGGTTGTGTGGACCACTGGTGGGCTTTTGTGTGCCTGTGGTTCATGTAATGTCATTGAACTGCCTGCTTGGGCACATGTGGTGGTTGGTTGGTGGTCTATTAGGCGTCACTTTGCACTGGGTTCATGGTGCGGTGCTTGTGCATGTAAGCTCCCATATGTTCTCTTTTGTACAAGATTTTTTGATTAATTTGTATTAAATAGATTATTCTAACTAACTAGTCTTACCAACTGACTATTATTACACAATTAGTCGGACTCAATAAGTTTATTTAAATTAATTACAATATTACCTTATTTCTTTGATAAGGTCCTTGATTATTCTTAATCATTTTCTTCCTCTCTCATCTTTGATTTTTCCCTTAAGAGAGAGGAAATGTTTTTGAAGTTGCTCTTTGCATAATTCATATGGTGTTTTGTATATTGGCAGTGTGTTTGCTTTTATCTGGAAAAAAACACTAAGTGAGATTGAGCAAATAGCATCTTCAATAAAGTGTCCCATGCCTATTGCCTTAACATTCAAATGCCATATTCATATCTGGTATCCTGATTCTTCTCAATAGCTGTTATCATTTTCTTTGATAATTTTTCCTTTAATTTGATGGTAGATCAAATCCAGGAGCTTTTGTTCAATTTCTCATTGTTCTTTTAGTTTATCTGATTTATTCCTTTCAGCTGTTTCCTGAATACAGATTCGAATGGATTCTACCTGCATTCAAAGAAGCTGTTTCTGTGGAACTTGGTTTGTATTATATTTGTAGAATGGCTTGAATCTGTTTCCTAGTCTTCTTCTCTGTCATTGTGTTTGTGCCTTGGCTAATTGCTTTTCATTGTGTTGTGTGTGTGTGTGTGATATGGTGGCATAATTTCCTTAACCAATTGATGATAGCAATTTCCAAGCCACCACATATGTGTTTGTGTATGTATATGTATGTGTGTGTGTGTTTTACACGCAGACACACACACACACACACACACACACACACACATATGTATACACACACACAAACACATATGTGGTGGTTTGAAAATTGTACACACACACACACACACACAAACACATATGTGGTGGTTTGGAAATTGCTGTCATCAATCGGTTAAGGAAATTATGCTACCATATTTTTTAAAGCAATTATCTTGCCCTCTTCTAACCGAACTACCGTATTATATTCTTCCAAAAGTGGAATGACATATATTATAATCAAAACGGTTGGATGCAAAGCTAGCATCCTCTAAAGGGACTATATACATCCAATATGGAAGCGGTACTATCCACAAAATCTACAACTTCAAAACAAGGGCAACAGTTTCCATTATCCCAAAACAGAGTTTGATGAGATTATACTTGACGTGTTGAGGAGATATCTCCACCTCGTGAAAGGCACTGCTGTTTCTCTACAACCAAATGCTCCAAATGATCACATGTGGAAAAGCATTATCATAGTACCATCATAATCAAATCTCCGATGTTAATTTCATCACCTTCACTATATATTTTCATCCATCCCACCTGTGGTATCAGAGCTACCATAAACTATTTTCTAGCAAAATGGGGACATTTGGGTTCCTTTTCGATGTTTAGTCTGAATTGTGACTATGATAACTCTATGTCAAAAAGAATTTTATTTACTAGTCTTTTTTGTGATGTCCTAATGTCTATTGGACCCTGAAGATTTCATTCAGGAAGCAAGAAATTCTGAGAGGGCAGCTAACAATTTGAGGAGCAAAAAGAATGTCAAGATCCCTCGAGTTTTTTGGGTAGGGGACCAATCCAATTTCGTCTATTGCCTTGTCTTTTTGAACTGGAACTGTAAATATTGCCTTGTCTTTTTGGATGGGAACTGTGAACATCTATGATGTTGAACAAATTAATATATGCCTTAGTTGACCATCCTGCTCTATGTATAGGACTTAACAACATGTCAGGTTTTGACCATGCAGTTTTGTCCTGGATACAAGGTACAACTCATATTGACATCTTATTTATTTATTTATTTCAAATCATGGATATAATATTCAGTTTTAACTTGTTCTTCTATATATTATGCTCTTGCATCTTTTTGTACACTTGAGTCAGAATTGCATGGGCTGAGTAGTGATAATTGTACAGGCTAAGTAGCAATTACTGTGAGAAAGAATAAATAATAAAGAAGCGAAGTTTGTTTCTTGTCAACTTCTTGCTATTATGACATACCCCAATTTAACTGCTGTGGTTGACTGCTGGAATGTTGGCTCGTATTAGAATGCATCAGAAATGCTTCACATAAAAGGCTGTGTTTTGTCTGCTGAGTTATGTCAGTCTCTATCCACTTTCCAAACCGGTGAAAAAATAACTTTTGTTTAGTTCTTTTTGAGCTTTAGCTTATAGCAAAACTAAATCAAAATGCCTCAGTAATATTTGTTTTGTGGAGTACTAGGTAGTCAACATCTTTTAAGCTTAGCGTGCAATGTGAATAGGCTCTTTGCCAAGAATAGTAAGGCTGTGATCTCAGAAACTCTATGCCCTGCTGTGGCCAGGGGATGGTGGACATTAGAGGTAACAGTGGTAGTTCTTTTTGAGCTTTGGCTTATAGCAAAACTAAATCAAAATGCCTCAGTAATACTTGTTTTGCGGAGTACTAGGTAAACATTTTTTAAGCTTAGTGCCCAGTGTGAATAGGCTCTTTGCCAAGAGGAGTAAGGCTGTAATCTCAGAAACTCTACGCCCTGCTGTGGCCAGGGGATGGTGGACATTAAAGGTAACGGTGTCCCAGAATACGATGACTTAGGGCCTGTTCTATTTCGCGTTTTAGATAGATAGATAGATACAAGGAGATGTAAGGAGCTGCAAGGAGATGTAAGGAGCTGTAAGGAGCTGTAAGGAGATGTAAGGAGATGTAAGAAGCTTTAAGGAGATGTAAGGAGATGTAAGGAGCTGTAAGAAGATGTAAGAAGCTGTAAGGAGCTATAAGGAAGCTGTAAGGATAGATATAAGGAGTTGTTGAATTGTAAAAGAGTTGTATAATATAATTTGTTTTAGATGAAAAATAATAATATTAAAATAATATACTTAAGAAGCTGTATTTTGTATTTTTATTTTATTATTATTATTATTATTATTATTATTATTATTATTATTATTACTATTATTATTGTTTTCATTTTTTATTTTTATTTTTTACTTTTTTTATTTCTTGTATTTTTTGTAATTTTGTAATTTTTTTTATTTTATTGTTTTATTTTTTATTTCTTTATTTCGTTATTTTTATTTTTTTTATTTTTTAATTATTATTTATTATTTTTTATTTTTTTAAATTTAAATTTAAATTTAAATTTAAATTTTTTTTATTTTTGAATTTTCTATTTTATAATTTTGTAATTTGTAATTTGTAATTTTTATTTTTATTTTTTATTTTTTAATTTTTAATTCATAACTTTTTAATTTTTAATTTTTTAATTTTTAATATTAAATTTAAATTTAAATTTAAATTTTACTTTTTTACTTTTTTATTTTTTTAATAAAAAAATGAAAAAAAATAAAACTAAAATTTTTTAAAATTTTGACAATTTTAAAAAAAAAAATTAAAAATTAAAAATAAACATAAAAATAAAAAATAAAAAATTTAAAAATAAAAAATGAAAAATTATAAAATATAAAATTAAAAAATTAAAAATAAAAAACTAAAAACAAAAAATAAAAAATAAAAAAAATGAAAAATGAAAATTGACAAATAAAAGAATAAACAAAAAAAATTTAAAAATAACAATAAAAAAGTTTAAAAAATAAAAAAATAAAAAAAAAATTCAAAAATTGAAAAATTTAAAAATTAAAAATAAAAGATGAAAAATGAAAAAAAAAAAAAAAAAAATAAAGAACAAAAAAATTTAAAATTTAAAATTAACAAATAAAAATAAAAAATAAAAAAAATAAAAAATGCAAAATCAATACACAATAAATAAAATGAAGATGTAAGGAGATGTAAGGAGATGTAAGAAGATGTAAGGAGATGTAAGGAGATATAAGAAGATGTAAGGAGATGTAAGGAGATGTAAGAAGATGTAAGAAGATGTAAGCTCTTAGCTAAATCCTAAAAAACGCGAAATAGAACAGGGCCTTAGAACATTGTTTTAAATTACGTAATAATCCCCAGAAAATTTAAATGGACACCCACATTGATGAATTGGTGTAATTAATCTGGGAAAACACAAAAGTGGGAGACCGTTGTTCAAAACTCTTTGTGTGTGGATCTGAAATGAGTTTCTTAGATTTTTGAACTAGAAGGGCCTTGATCTACCAGATGATGAGTTTTGGCTACACCAGATGGGGTCCAGGGATGGTAGTGTGGTCCGACTTCGATGTAAATCCGACCTGATCCGAGCCAAAACTAACCGATTGAAATATGGAAAAAATATTCGATTCGAATCTGGTAAAAAATAATCCGAGTCCAGCTCTGATCTTATTGGATTTGGAGGGTTTATCCGATCCGATTAACATCCGATCTGATGTATTTTTTTAATAGTGTCACTTTTTTTTGAAAAAGAAAAATCCTAATGTCCTAACCCTAAAAAAATATGCATAAGTTCCGTGCTCTGTGTGCAATATTCGTGTTCTTTGTTAGTTAATTTCCTCTCCCTTCCCAATCT
The DNA here is from genome assembly GCA_017589665.1 of Selenicereus undatus. NCBI lineage: Eukaryota > Viridiplantae > Streptophyta > Magnoliopsida > Caryophyllales > Cactaceae > Selenicereus > Selenicereus undatus. The sequence continues at coordinate 80,288,028 of JACYFF010031958.1, read as the reverse complement.
CCATCTTGATCTCTCCTCTTTGTCAATCAAAGTAATATTTTCTTCCCTTTCCTTCCAATTGTCCTAGCACTGTCCAGGATTTAAAATGCGGCTTCGGTTTCGATTGCTGTTTCAGTCGTGATATGGAAAAATCACTTTAATGCGGAAATCACGATTTGGGTTCCATATTATGGCGAAAATGCAGTTCGGCTAACTCAAAAACCTTTCCAATGTGGCCTTTTCGTTGTGGAATAGCCACATTTTGAATCCATGCTACTGTCTATCCCTTCCCTCTAAAGTGATTTCGCGTTCTCTTTTTCCGACACCTTTATATTTTAACATATTGAAACGTTTGATATGAAAAAGTATTTGGCATTGAAACTGCATCTAAGTTTGCATTTACAAGTGAGCATAAACAAGGTCGGAAATAAAAAATTATGCAAATATTGAATGAAAATGTATAATTGGTTTATATCCAATTATATCCCGATTTAATTCGATCCAAATCCGATTTAACATCCAATCCAACGGAGTCAGATTCAGATTGGATTTTCAAATCACATTATTAATTGGGTCGGATTTGAATATGTAGACATCCGATCTTAATCCGATCTGGTCCATCCCTAGATAGGGATCGTCCACCAATTGATTCCTTTTTGTGAGTTGATTTCAGAAAAGTTCTATTTAAAGTAGCATTTTGCATATTTTGTTCCACATGCTGAGAGCCTTCCATGTAGCACGCCCACTAAGAAAACAGAAAAGAAAAGGTATCCTGTATTGTATCTGTTGAAAACTTATGTGTTACATGGTTTTTTGACTTGCATAGCACGAACTTGTTATACCTTTATGGAGGATATTTTGCTCTAGTTGTTATTTATATCATAACATAACCTTCTATCGGTGGTTTGCTCAAGTTTGGGGGTTCAATATGTCACTAAGCTTAAAATGTCTGAAATTTCAGGTTGATGACTTGGATTCTTTGCAGAAGTCCGGAATAGATCCAAGAAAGGTTTGGGTCGTGTCTTTGCTTCTTTTGGATTTTTCATGATGGCTATAGAAGTAATTTTTGAGGTCAGCTGTTAGGAGTTGACACCTGCCCCCCCCCCCCCCCCCAAAAAAAAAACAAAGAAGTTTTTTTCTTTTTTAATGATCAGAACATGCTTTTAGATATCCATAACTTTGCCATGGTTCCACCTTGGTTGTACTTGCTTTAACTTTCCTGGTACTGCTTGATGTGTTCATGCTTTATTACAGCACTGCTACTCTGATATGTCTGCCATATGCCCCTTTTTTTATTTTTCATAGTTCTTCATCTTCTGTATTCTGAAAGATTTTTGAATTTATTAAACACTCATAATTTTATTTGTTTATTTATTGCGGGTCTCGTGGGACTACGCTTTTTGCTTGTTAAGTGTAAGGCTGTATACATTTGTAAACCCCATAGCTTGCTTCCACATGATCTACATGTGGCCATTGTTGTTGCTGCAGAACATGCCTTGACAAACATGTAAAGTAAATGTTGAAAATTGTGCGGGTGAAAGGATGAATGCTAGGGTTCGGGGGGGGGGGGAGTTTTAATGGATGGAAGGTTGTCTTATCAGTAAATTCAGCGAGGATGTAAATTTTTATTCTTTAATTGAATGCATTGTAGATATAGCAATTTTGCTGTATTGTGCATTCAGAGATTCATATGAGAGGGTGCATAATAATGGTATATACTGGCTAAGTAAGCTTTTTGTTCACTTCAGGTTGCAAAGACATTGGTGGAAGTGTTTGCTGAAATGATATTCATCCATGGATTTGTGCATGGAGATCCACATCCTGGAAATATTCTAGTTTCCCCGAATAGTAAAAAAGGATTCACTTTGGGTGTGCTCTCACTCTTGTTTGTTGTCTGCTTCTTTTAAATACCCCCACCCCCATGCCCAATCTGCAGCCGCATGAAAACCGTGAAAGTTAAGGTAGTCATGGAAAACCGATTCTTTTCTACTTCCCATGTCACAAAAACTTCTGCACTCTCCCAATTCTTTACCAGGTAGTAGGTTACCACAGTAACCTCGTCTATAGGCGACCTTGGGTGATTCACCTTTTGATTTTGTGACCTTGTTTTGTTGAAGTTTACTATGGTAACCCTTAAGTTGAAAATTGATGTATTTATCAATTATAATATGACATAATTGTTGACAAGAACATGACGACTTTATTACTCACGAGTAGTTATGATTCATGTTTGATACAACTCCTGCTTCATTTCTTAGAACTTTCTTTCCAAAACGAAAGTCAAAAAATAGATAAATGAGATTGCAACAGCACCCAGTGGTGTTATCCAGTTGAAATAGGCATGGGAGGATCCAAGCGACCTTACCCTTACACCCAGAGAGTTCGTTTCGAAAGATTTTCAACCCCCCCCCCCGCCCCGGTGGGTGGGCGTGTATGGATTAAAACATTTTCATAAAAGAATTGGAGAGATATTAGAAGGAGCTAATGTGTTAAGGTTATAATTTTTTCTTTTCTAGGACACATTTCAAATGCAGGAGCTCCTTATCCTTCAATCGTCACTAGGGCCATCTTTTGTCACCTTAGACGTCAGAACATTATCAAATATATGGGACATGGAAAGTGTATGTATCTATAAATGATAATTTACATGAATGCATGGCTTTTGGGTAACCTATGAATTTAGAGTTGTATTCGGAGGGACATGAACTAGATATGTCATCACTAGGTCTATACAGACGCTCTGGGAGAACCATAATGCATGTGGGAGAGTGAGAGTAAGAGGGATAAACATAGAGAAGACAAGTGAGAGATGTTCTCTCCATGTACTTTTCTTCTATTTTATGTGTTCAGTAATCCGTCCATCTCCAATGGTCTGCACTCTCGATCCCAAGTGGAGCATTTGGAAACTCCCTAATTATTTGAAGTGGTCGTCTTCGTTTGTGTAGACCTATGTTACATGGACTCGGGCATGGGATGTCAGACACGCGTACGGATCCGAGTGTCCGACTCATCAAAGCTCTAACTTTGGGACACGGGGATGCTGTCCAAAATTTGGACACGGATCTGAGGACTCATTATTTTACACATTGAAGTTGCAATTTCAAGTTAATCTTCCAAGAATAGTTCAATAGTTAAAAAGTTGTTCACTTGTCAAATAGTTGAAGATTAAATATCCATTAAAATAATGATGAACAAAAAAGGAAAAAGACCATATATTCCTTTTTTTTTTCCCCTTTTGCTTTAGAGTTTAGATAAGGGTCCAGCATGTATCCCATGTCCTATTTGCAGAGTGTCGTGTCCGACATGGGTACGGCAAGGCAAAATGGGGAGTCCTTGTATAATAGGTGTAGACTAATGGTGCTTGATTGTATATTGGAGAATATTTGTTAGTAGCCTGGTGTGGGTGAGTAAACCTTATAGAAAGTGGCCCTCGGATGTGCATTTAAGACTACTCTAGAGGGAAGTCACAGCAAAATCAAACCCACTGATATTTGTACCAACATGAGTTCATGCACTCATGCTTTAGTGTCCATTGCTCTTTACGGTGGCCCAAGCAGCTTGATTTGGTAAGGTCTCATTATGGCGCTTCATTTTCCTGGCTCTTCAGTTTGCTCTACGTCTCCATTATTTTCTCTCCCGTTATGCGTTCTTAATGATATTCACAATTAATAGATATAACGGAGGTAAAAGGGTGCAGGTTCAAGAGAGAATTTATGAGAGAACCCGAGTGTCAAATCTGTGGATGAGGTTGAGTGAAGGCAAGAGATGTGAGATGGAGTTTTGATGTTGGATTGATTTAAAAAAAAATGTTTAAGGAATGGGAAAGATCGGACTGGTAAGCTTTTTTATTGGGACAATTACAAGAAGCATGGCCCACAAGAAATTTAAAAAGAATAGATAGTGCCGAAGAAGGCCATTGTAGGAATGGTGAGTCTTTGTACTCGTCCCTAGGGGTTCTCAAACAACTGAAAACCCAATTTTGGGCAATCTTTCCAGCTTGGATTATAGTGAATTAAGGTACAATGGCTCCCTAAACTGTTCCCTACTTTCTTCATGTGGATTAGGAGGCAGTCAGTGGTTTCAATCTAGGGTGTATAGAATTAGTCTCTCTGTAATTCGGGTGCAGCTGTTGCATCTGATCTCCGCCTATGCTGCTTAAACTGGATACTTGGGTTATGGATATGAATATCGATATGGACGATGCTTTTGTCCCTTTCGCCAAAGTCAGATCTTAGTTACCGGGAATGCTCGATGTCCTAGCAATCTGTGTTCTTGGGAACAAGCAATCTGACGGCCAAACTAAAGTAGATTTGTGCAATAAAGAGCAATCTACATTACGGACTAATCGATCGGGGAAGCATTCCTAGTAACCATGAGGTGGACCTGGAATTGGATTGAATTTGAATATAAAATTTGTTGTCTTAGATTTACATTTGGAGAAAAACAGATGTTGATCATGCCTGGGTTCTTGTTTTTGTTTATTCCCCCCCCCCCCCAAGTTCAGACAAAAGTTTGGTGATTGGGTCAGACAATGTTTTGCCAGCATTAGTCAGGTAGTCACAGATAGCGAGCAGAACTTACATGGGTCCTCATCGGCCACTAGTGGTGGTGAGTTATTATATTAAATGATCTGTCACCTCCTCTTGCTCTTTCTTCTCAGCTCTGTTTTTCTGTTCCTTTTCTCACAGACAGATCTCTGCAATAGGATTATGAATTTTTGGCCTGGTGGAAACATTGAGCCTCATGACGGGCTCTAAGCCTGTTCTTGGGCCTTCTCCCTCTGTTTTCTCGCTACACAGTCTTTGTTTGTTGGAACCCGCGAGCTCAGAAACAGCAAAAGAGCATCCCATTTGAAAATCCCTCTCCAGCATATACTCATGATACATTGATACCTAAATCTATCCTCATCTTCAGCCTGGACAGTCCCACGGGGCTATCCCTTGATAGGTTCTATTGAGGTGGCCCAATTTTACCCTTGTTTAAATAAATAAATAAATAAATAACCCTTAAATCCACCAATTCCCTATGATTCGTTATTTCTTTTGATTTTGTCTTTGCAAATGAAGCATGCTGAAAGTGAGCCAATCTTGGAGAATTAATGAATATTTGATTAGTTTTTCACCTGATTGGAATTGTTTGTGTGAACCAAAAGGATGATGATGTTTCAATTATGAATAATTTGATTTCTTAGGGCGTCTTTCATGACGAGCTATTATGGGGGCAAGGAGACATCTATTTTCTTTTGAATCCTTCTGTTGTTTCACTATCTGGAATTGCAAGGAGAAAGCAGTTTTTCAATTTTAATTTGCTTCTCTCACCAAATCAAGAGCATCCTATCTTTTCTAAATTATTTACAAGCTAAAGGAGCTGATTTTCTGGTTATAGCATGAACACTTGACCTTGGGGCCATTAAGAAATATGAAATAACAGAGGTTTTCTTTTTTATATCAAAAGAACCTGTGGGGTATAGCACATGGGTCACCAAAAACTTGATTACTCAATATGAAAGCCTTCCCAAAATCTTACTTGTTGCGACCAACATTAGAATTTCGCAGAAGGTATACATGGGAAACATTAACATTAAAGTGGTTTCCATGACCTCCGAAAACTTTGGATGGTTATTCAGAGAGAGAATTCTTCTTTAAATCATGAATTTCACTAATGCCTTGATAAATTCCAGTGCTTTTAGACCATGGAATGTACAAGGAATTGGATGAAGGATTCAAAAGGGACTATTGTCGGTTGTGGAAGGCCTTGATTCTCCGGGATGCCGATGAGATACAGCATATTGGGGAATGTTTTGGTGTTGGGAGATATGCTAGATATTTGCCCTTTATATTCACTGGGAAACCAATTAAGAGGTACGATTTTTCCTTTGAAATTTTGGTGCTGAAAACTTCCTTTGTTTCAAATGGTTGTCTTAGTTGATTTTTACTATATTCAAGAGTGAAAATACATTAACATTGCTGGAGTTAAAAGGAGTGATTGGGTGCTGACAGATATTTAGGATAATTGATTCAAAACGTCCCCAACTAAAAAAATTTGAATATCATTATGGATTTGTCAGAATTATTTGTGATTTTTAAACCATTTTATGTGCCTAAATGATCAATTATATTAGTAAAGTTGAATAGAATGTGATAATAAATTTGAACATAGATTACAGATGAAATGTTCAATTGTACTATGGCTGGACTTGAAAAAGGAACTGTTAAATTGCAGACGATATATGAATTTTATTTTGATATGTTAAATGCATAATATAAATTTGATTAGGAACTCTTTTAGGTTGACGGAGAATTGAAGACAGATTTGTATGCATGCATTTTTAATTCTATTATTCCGAACATGGGTAACAACAGGTCCAGATGTGTCTTTTTAAATTTTGTTCAAAAATTAGATGTTAAAATTTGATGATGTTATCTGGTAAAAACTATCACAGTCAACAAATCTATTTTGATGTATGACAAATTTCAAAATTTCCTTAAAAGTCAATAATTTTCCAGTAAAAGTCTGAATGTCTTTTAATGAAACAAAAAAAGATAAACTGCTTGTGTGAGACTTGGCAACCCAGGCTACATGCTTTTTGCATTTTGACTCAGCTGATAGATCTCTAACCCAGAATGAAACATCCAATTTTCTGAAGAATTGTCTTAGCTTTTTAAAAGTTAATGTGATCATCATTTTTGTGGACTGGCAGCAAAAAGTTTGACATGTGCTTTTAGATCATGTATTTATTCCTTCGTCTTTTGTGTTTTTGTGTGTGTGTGTGTGTGTAAAGTGTAAACTGGTCCACCAGGGCATTTCACTTATGCTTTCACTTATGCTTTGAGAATTCGAGAAACTTTTGAAAAGGCTTGGAAGTTGATACTTTGTAGGTTAAGAAATTTCTTTTATAGAATATAGATCAAAGCTGGTCTTTGATCTCTTTACTTGATAGAAAGACCGAGGGAATAATATGTTATCTAAGCAAATGGTTTAATCTTATGTAGCTCTTGGTTGTGTAACAGTGTAAGCCTCAATCTGTCAATGTTTATGAGGTGGATCAGAAAGACTGATTCTGATTTCTATATTTTCCTATTTCTCCTTCCTGTTCTCCATGATGCTTCTTCTATTTGCTGAGAATATTATTCCATCTTCCCAAGATCCAACATGCATTATAGGAACACCAGTCTGGTGCAGTAAAACATGAAAGCTGCATCTCATATTACTTTGTTGGGTACTTTAAAGAAGCATCAGTGTCCTTCAAAATTTTGTTCATCTCAGAATGTGGATTTCATGATCTTCATCAGCCATTGGCATGCGTCCCTTTTTTCCCCTCTTTCTTTGTTAAAGTAGGGATCAGAAGAGCATAGCTGATGTAAGACGCTCTAAAAGCAATTCCCACATCCAGAAAATCACACAAGAACTTTCGAAAACTCAATAATTCAATTCATTCAAGTGTTTCTTTCCTCAAAGCACGAGGGGGTTTTATATATGAATCAATACAATTGAAAAAAGAATATAAAATAAATCCAAAGATTACGATAACTAAAAATAATATAGGAAAATAAAAAAGATTTTATCCTAAAAGAGGATCCCTAGATTACGAAATCACCTATTCTTCCTAGAATACACATTGCCATAGAACTTCTTAGGAGATACGTCATCATTCTCCCCCACCGGAAAAGAACTCAACGCCGACGAGTTGTCTTGGAGGTACCACTTTAAAAGAGGCGGATTCATATCACGAAACTCATATTCAGTAATCCAAGTAGCATCTGACTGGGGCCATCCTGACCTTTGCACCAGGAAGCGTCGAACCCCACCATGAGAAGAGGACACAAACTCATCATCCAACACCGCCTGGATGTCGGTCTGCGACTGTGGCAAAGGTGGGAGTTTAGGGACCTGAGTACCTCTTGGCGACTCGCGAAGTAATGGCTTAGGTTCCGTACCTCAGCAGCAACAGAACTGAATCAAGTGTTGTTGGAGATAAGTGGTCGATCAAGTGGGCGCGAACGCTTGTAGGCGGTGACGTTTCGGAACGATCAGCAGTAATCACACAGGCTTTTTAGGCTCTTAGCAGTAGCCATGAACTGGGACTTCTCAGCGGTAGCAACGAGCAGCACGAACGGGCAGCGATTTGCAGTGGGGCTCTGAGAATGCTTTCTGGAAGGAGGGGGTCCACGGCAGCAAGGCAGCACCGGCAAGAGGGCGTCGTCCATCGCTTAAGGTGCAAAGCCCTATCAATTGCAAGCAGAGTTCCTCGCGCAACTAGGGTTTCGCCGAGTTGGTGAACAAGCAATCGAATCACGATCTGTAACAATTTTCCTCAATTGTTTTAGGGCTTTGGGTCGAAATTTAGTGGGTAATACTGGAATGAAGTCGATTTGGGATGAATGTGATGGGTGGGACGTGAATTTGGGGTCTAGGGTTTTATGTAGTTAGGGTTTCGAGAGGTAGATCGATGGAATTGCGCTTTTAGGGTTCCGGCGAGAGAGCCGGCGGTGATAGATGTTAGGTGGTGGTCGACCGGACGTGGCGACCCCGAGGTGAGGGTCGGTGGTGGTGGTGACCGGCGGGGTTGGTGGCAATCGGCAGATGGCAGCTGCGGCTAGGGTTTGGAAATTTTTTTTTTGTTTTTTTTGGAAAGGTGAACGGACGAAAAGAAAGGGAACTCAAAGGATAGCGGAAGAGATCGCAAAGGCTCTGATACCAAATTTGTTGTAGGACGCTCTAAGAGCAATTCCCACACCTAGAAAATCACACAAGAACTTTTAAAAACTCAATAATTCAATTCATTCAAGTGTCTCTTTCCCCAAAGCACGAGGGGGGTTTATATAGGAATCAATACAACTAAAAAAAAGAATATAAAATAAATCCTAAAATTACGATAACTAAAAATAATATGGGAAAATAAAAAAGATTTTATCCTAAAAGAGGATCCCTAGATTACGAAATCTCCTATTCTTCCTAGAATACACATTGACATAGAACTCCTTAGGAGATACAACATCAATTGCAGTTGTAAAATGCGATTTGTTGTGTTTGGAAATAAGCTTGAATCCAACATAGGGCTGTAGCAAAAGAGATTCCTCTAGCAGAAAAGTTTTTGCTAACATACTTGGATGTCATGATGTTAATCACATTGGCTGAAGCCCTCGGGGTTTTTTTTTTTTTTTTGGTTGTGGGTTTTGTTGAGTAATCAAAAAATTAGTATTAAAAAGACATAGATGGGATGTCACCTATGTACAAAGGGAGAAAGCTCTCTACAATAATCATATCGACAAAATCCAGAAAAGATGACTTTGTGCCATGATCGAGCACTTGATGCTAGCTATATAAAGTTCTCAAGAAATAGTTTGAAGTCTTGAATAGTCCTAGCCTTGCCCTCAAAAATATGGCAAGTCCTCTCCGTCCAACTTCCAAGTGCTCCGCTAAATAGCCAAAGGTATCAACTTCTGAATTCGTAGGATCCAACTCTTGTAGCTTTGTGGAAGCATTATACAATCAGACATAATCTGTAAGAAAACAATTTTGTTAATCATGGCATTATACAATCAGACATAATCTATAAGAAAACAATGGTCTTGTAGCTTTGTGGAAGCAGGAATTCATTGTATTTGTACTTGGTTTTTTGTCAACTAAAGTATATCAACGTGCAGTTGTTCCTGCCCTCTTGTTTGCTGCTTACATGCTTATGCGATTATTCAATCAGATGGCGTCCATGCACAGTATCACTCCTTGTTGCTTTGATGTGTCGTGGGCATTTATGTTACTTGGGCTCCACAATACCATGTTAAAGTGGGACCCAGCATTTTTTCTTTTGGTTGAAAGTTTTGTACATTTTTGGTCTAAAATGAAGGGTCTAGTGTCCATACCAATGTCTGAGTGTTTTGACGCGGGTACTTGAGAGGCAGAATCCGAATAACATAGCTGGCTATTATAAGCAATGAATGCCTGCCTGCTATACGTGATGGGGAGTTTGTCCGTGCTTTTCATAACTATAACACTTTCCCTTCCCCTCCTCATTGAAAGCAAATGGGAAAAAGAAGAGAGAGGGGGGGGGGGGAATGAGGAAAGATGCTTAGGAGAATTTATGGCTTGCCTTTTAGCTAGGGATGACAATTGGGCTGATTGGGGTTGAATGTCAGAATAACCAAATTTACTTTGTTATTTTTGCTTGGATTCAGATTTGGAGTTATTTGGCCTCAGGTTTGATAGGATTCCATTCAGATTATTATCATTGTCCTTCACCCTCAAGTCATACTCTTTTTTTTTTTTTTTTTTTTTTGCGTATAAGGTGACATCTGTGACCTTAGATCAACATTATTGAAGCAATCTTAAAGAAGTGTAACTATTACTAAGCTTAGTTACTAAATATTAAAAACAGCACAAATAAAAAGAAGCATTCTATGTTGGATTTGGGCTGGACTTGTATAGGATTTAGCTTGGCCTAATCCAGTTTGAATTGGATTCTATCCAAGCAGATTTGATTTGGATTTTTTTTTAAACGTTAAAGGCTTGGATCAGATTGGTTTTGGTTTGGAGTCTTTCGTTTTATACAACTAATTCAATTTCCAAGGATTTTGGTGTATTTGAGACTACACCACCACCTGGTGTGGATCCCGCTGAGGCAAGGTATGCAAGAAAACAATATATGGGAATCTTACACCACCACCTTGCCGAAGAAAACATTGTGAGGGATTCACATAAAAATTTGTTGTAATTTGTTTTGTGAAACTTAATAGTACTAGAAAAGTTTCCATTCCAAACTCCAAAGCGGCTAGACAAGAAAGAGAATATTGTCAAGCAGAACACCTACAAGACTGAGGATGTTTCATTGCATCAAGGGCTGATGGTGCTAGTGCCGTACAGATCACAAATCACATATACCAAGAGTGCACACAAAAACGAGGCAACATAAAGACAATATGCAATCCAAAACCACACCATGGTTAAGAGAGCATGGATGAGTAAGAACCAACTTGAGCAAGCTAGAGTTGGAACTAAGCAAACCTGGTTCCATGCACAAGTATTGGCCAATTGTTAGGTAGAGATTACAAAGTACATGATTGCCAAAGGGTGGGTTGATAGAATGATAGGCTTAAAAGAGCTTTGTGATCAATCTTGGAGTGCCACCTACTATTGTTAAAGGTTTTAAATTGGCCAAATTTAGTTTGAATACCACATTCCAATGATTCTTAGGTGTTCCTCTTACTCTCTTGGTGCCAATGCAGAGACCTGATTTCGCCATTGAGCAATCCAAGTGGATGAGGTTGTGTACTTGTGTTTTGATAATGAGATGGACTAGCCATGTAGGTTCTCTTTGAGGCTGTAAACCTATAGTGTTAACCTGCCTACATATCCGCACTGGTGCATCAGGGGATCCACTTTTAACATTTGAATCTTGCTTCCTTCCTTTTAGCTTGTAGTTACTTCATTCCTTGTGTTGTCTAATTTATATGACTGTACATTGATGTGCCTGCGTACATTCGTGTAATCAAGGATATGTACGAGGGAGGGCGGACGAGTGTTAGGACTCCGGGAGGGGTCTCCAATGACTTTGCTGTTAGTTTGGGCCTGCATTGTCAATGACTTTGCTGTTAGTTTGGGCCTGCATTAGGGCTCCGCCTTAAGCCCGTTTCTTTTGACATTAGTTTTGAATGAACTCACTAGAGAAATTCAGGACGAGGTGCCCTGGTGCATGGTATTTGTAGATGACATCGTTCTTATTGATGTGACCAGGCAGGGGGTGAGCGACAGGTTGGAGAGTTGGAGGCATACGCTCGAGGCTAGGGGCTTTTGGTTGAGTAGATCGGAAACGGAATACCTCCACTGTTGTTTCAGCGAAAGGATAGAAGAGGGGGGAGAAATCGTACTGGATGAGAGGGCCATACCGAAGGTCGCAAAATTTAAGTATCTGAGCTCGATCATCCAGCAGAATGGGGACATTGACGATGATATTAGCCAGTGGATTAGAGTGGGCTGGTAAAAGTGGAAATCAGCGTCAAGGGTGCTGTGTGACAAGAGAGTATCCATGGGTTTGAAAGACAAAGTTTTTCGGATGGTGGTTAGACCGGCTGTTCTCTATGGATCGGAGTGTTGGCCTCTAAAAAAGACGCAGGTCCAACAGTTGATGCTAACTGAGATGAGAATGGTCAGGTGGATGTGTGGTTTTACGAGATTGGACCGAATTAGGAATGGAGTAATCAGGGGTTTAGCTGAAGTGGCCCCCATAGAGGAGAAGATGGGGGAATCGAGGCTCATATAGTTCGGGCACATGAAGAGGAGAAGTGTGGCCGCCCCAGTGAGAAGGTGTGAGCTGATCAACCCGTCCCCCTCGTGGTAAGAGAGGGAGGGGTAGACCGAAGAAGTGGTTAGAGAGGACCTGAGAGTTGTCGGTCTTACGGAGGACATGGCTCAGGATATAAGGCTGTGGCGGGACAGGATTAAGGTTTCTGATTGTAGGGGTCCGGCTCTGTAGGGGGCAGTAGCTTAGGCGGTGTAAGGGCGGGTAGAGTTTTTGGTGTGCTTGTCTGCTGGTTGTGCTTTTTTAGGATGTGACGGCACTAGGCGCCCTTAATTTGTTGAGGTATGTCTCTGCTCCCTCTTTATTTGCTATGCGGCCATTTTTCTCTTCCTCTTTCTCTTACTCGGTCAATGGTTTCAAAAGCGTTTTCTTTATAAACTTTTTTTTCACAAAACTGTTTTGTGGGTCTTATAGAATCAACCTCTCTATGGATAGGAATACCGGTAGAGGTAAAGTTGCCTACAGCTGGATCTCCCCAGACCCCGTAAAAGCGGGACCCACACTGGGAGTTTGCTGTTGTATTGATGTGGAACGCTCTAAGAGCAATTCTCACACCTAGAAAATTACACAAGAGCTTTCGGAAATTCAATAATTCAATTCATTCAAGTGTGTCTTTCCCAAAGGCATGAGGGGGGTTTATATAGTAATCAATACAATTGAAAAAAGGAATATAAAATAAATCCAAAGATTACGATAAGATTCCGATAACTAAAAATAATCTAAGAAAATAAAAAAGATTTTATCCTAAAAGAAAATTCTTAGATTACGAAATCTCCTATTCTTTCTAGAATACACATTGCCATAGAACTCTTTAGGAGATAAGACATCATTCTCCTCTACTGGAAAAGAACTCGACGCCGAGGAGTTGTTTTGGAGGTTCCACTCTGGAAGAGTCGGATTCATGTCACGGAACTCATCTTCAGTAATTCAAGTAGCATCTGACTGGGGTCGTCCTGACCATTGCACTAGGAAGCGTCGGAACCCACCATGAGAAGAGGACACAAACTCATCGTCCAACACCGCTTCGATGTCGGTCTGCGACTGTGGCAAAGGTGGGAGCCTAACTACCTAAGCACCTGCAAAAACCCAAAAGTAAGACAAGGAGGCTCGAAAGTACCTCGATGAAGAATGAGATCCTCCACATTGAAAATATGACTAATACCTAAACTATCGGGGAGATCAAGTACGTATGCGTTAGATCCCAACTTTCGAATGATTTGGTAAGGTCCCATGGCACGAGCGTGAAGCTTTTTGAGAGAGTTTCTAGGTAATCGTTCAGGTCGAATCCGAGCCATAACAAAATCACTCACCTCAAAATTCGCAGCTCTGCAATGCATGTCAGTTGAATGCTTACAGCTATCATTGTTTAAAGCAATCTTGCGTCGAATCTCAGCATGCAAGTCATGAATATGCTGTACAAATGTGGATGCAGGATGTGACATGTGGGCATTAGGTGGGAGGGGAATGAGGTCAGCAGGGGTACGAGGAGAGTAACCGTGGACAATCTCAAAGGGACTCTTACCCGTGGTCTTATTGACTGAATTGTTATATGCAAACTCAACAAGGGGCAAAGTCACATCCCAAGTGCCTTGTTTCTCGCCCACAACACATCTAAGTAACTCCCCCAAACTGAGGTTAACAACCTGAGTTTGCCCATCCTTTTGAGGGTGAAAGGCAGCAGAAAATTTCAGTGTAGTACCACACAGTTTTCATAAGGTCTTCCAGAAATAGCTCATGAATTTGACATCCCTATCAGGCACTATGGAAGTGGGAAGACCATGCAACCTAACAACCTCTCGGAAGACTAACTTAGCAACAAGCGAAGCTTCATCTGTCTTGCTACAGGCAATAAAGTAGGCCATCTTAGAAAACCTATCAACCACAACTAAGATTGAATCAAGACCACCGGATGTTCTAGGCAGGCCTAGTACAAAGTCCATGCTAATGTCCTTCCACGGAGCATGCGGGATAGGAAGAGGAGTGTAAAGTCCCGCATTGTGCCTCTTGGTCTTAGCTAACTGACATGTGCGGCATTGAGACACAATGCGATGTACATCTCTTATGAGAGAGGGCCAATTGAGAGAGGGCCAATAGAAGCGATCTGCAACCAAAGCAATGGTCCTATCTTTACCCAAGTGGCCAGCTAGTCCCCCAGCATGCATATCCCAAACTAAGTCCCAGAACAACGTCTTTGGAATGCATAACTTGGACTCCCAAAACAGGAAGCCGTCATGAATGACAAAGTCAATGTGATGGTTGTGATTTCCCGCCGAAAGGTCTGAGTAATTGAGTGAAAAGTCAAGATAAGAGGTGTAAGTGCCTTTGAGCTTGTGAAAATCGAGAACCTCAGCCCGCATTGTCTGTAAGAGGTAATCAATGCGACTGAGGGAATCAACCACCTTGTTCTCAACACCAGATTTGTGCTTAAGGATAAAGGAGTATTCACTAATATACTTAGTCCACCCAGCATGCTTAGGATTGATACTAGAATGAGGATTCCAGTGCTTAAGGGCCTCACGATCCGAATATACAACAAATTCATGCGGGAGAAGGTCATATCGCCAATGATGAAGGGACTGAAGCAGAGCGTACCACTCTTTCTCATAGGTAGTATACTTGATCCGTCTAGATTCACTAAGCTTTTCGCTAAAGAATGCTATGGGATGTCCCTCTTGACTTAACACTCCACCAATGCCATATCCAGAGACATCACAAGTAACCTCAAAGACCTTACTAAAGTCAGGATGCCTGAGAACTGGAGCAGATGACATTATCTCCTTAATCTCTTTAAAGGCAAATGCGGCTTTAAGAGTCTATTGAAATGAGCCTTTCTTCAAGCGGTCTGTAATAGGCACCATGATAGTCTGATGAACCTCTTATAGAAGGAAGCAAGGCCATGAAAACTCCTAGCCTTAGTAAGGGTTTTAGGTTCAGGCCATTCTCTTATGGCTTTAACTTTGTCGGGTTCGGTGGAGATACCTTGAACGGACACAATGAATTCTAAAAAGAGGACTTAGTTTGAAGGAAGATGCACTTCTTTAGATTAGCAAAGAGCTTGGCTTCTCTAAGTGCGCACAGGAGTTACTTGAGATGATCAATACGGTCAGTTCTAGACTTGCTATATACCAAGATCAAGATGTCATCAAAATAGACAACTAGAAATTTTCCCATAAATGATTGAAGAACATGAGTCATGAGTTTCATAAAGGTACTAGGAGCGTTGAATAGCCTAAAAGGCATAACCATCCACTCAAATAAGCCATCTTGGGTCTTAAAGGCAGTTTTCCATTCGTCTCCTGGTCTAATGCGGACCTGGTGATAATCACTACGCAAGTCTATCTTAGGGAACCAGCTAGCTCCAGCAAGACAATCAAGCATGTCCTCTAACCTCGGAATGGAAAACCTAGACTTGACTGTAATCTTATTGATGGCTCTACTATCGACACACATCCTCCACGACCCGTCCTTAGGGGTAAGGAGGGCAGGGACTCATGCTCATGCTGTGACGAACAAAGCCCTTAGACAATAGTTCCTGAACTTGCCTATTCATGTTCCTAAAGGTGTTAGTGTTTTCTCTCTTGATCTGTGAGACTTTCCGATCATAAAGCCAAGGACAATCTAGGAGGATGTGAGCGACATCCATTTGGAGGATATCACATAAAACCTCGTCCTTATAACCACGAATCTAGATCGGAATCTTACATCTGTGGGTGACTGTGAGGTGGGTCTTGTTGACCCAGGCTACTTTGAAAGGGTGGGAGTGAGGTTCTACATTAAGATGACAACGCTTTATAACGGCCTTGGCAACAACATTCATGGTACTACCACCATCTATAACCATTTTCATAAGAGTTTTCCCACACCTCACAAGAGTATAGAAGATGGTGGTACATTTCCACTCATCGTTCATGATTGGGTTGGCTAAAAAGCATCTCATAACTCCGAGATGTGCATCATGACGAAGGTTATTCTCAACATCAACAAGATCTTCAAAGTCTCCATCAGGGTTGACAGCCTCTTCCTCAAGTTCAGGTAGTTCAAAAATACTCATGCTCTAGGGCTAGGGTACGGTGACGGTACTCAGAAACATGATGGCCTCTCCTATGACAACCTATGAAGCACAGACACGGATACGTGACAAGGATACGATACGACACGGACTCGTCGACACGTGATTTCCTAAAAAATAAGGACACGACACGCTGGCTAATAACATATTTTTTTCTATGTAAATGACCAAATGAATCTTAAAATGCATAGTTTACTAGTATATTTTGTCCCAAAACAATTGATAAAGAGATCAATTTAACGCATTTTTAGAACAATTACAAAGTTAGAAACATAGATTGAAATATCATATGAGGCCGATATTTAATTTGAAATCAAAAAGTAATTGATTTCATAATATAATTGATTTCACTAGATAGTGGACAGTACAATAGTAGGTTGGTTGGGGATTTTTAATGTTGGAATAATAATCATGAAGTACAACTTTACAAAAGGCAATAAAGTTTCTGACTAGTGGCATTGAAAGAAGAACAGTGAGATGGCACGCACAGGAACAGAGAGATGGCACGTGGACAGATGGAGAGAGAAACCAAAAGATATCTTACGCCCAAATTAGAAAATTAAGAGAAGAAGAAGATTGTTACGAAAAGGCCGAAGAACTCAGAGCCGCAAAGAAGAACACAGAGCCGAGTACCTGCCTTGCCGGAACAGTAGAGCTCTACCCGGCCGCTGCTACCAGAAGACCCGGAACAGTAGCTGTGAAATTGAAACCCTAGAAACAGTTTTGATGTTCTTGATGCTGCGCGCCCCCCCCCCCCCCCAAGTGAGCAAAGGTAAGTGTTATATTGTGATCTTTAAGCCCTTTCGGCTTCTCTTGATGCTTGGGTTTCCTTCTTTCCCTCCAAAGTGGGTTGTATGAAGTGAATTTCTTCATTTTTAAAAAAAAATTTACAAAAAATCGACAGACATCACAAATACCTTATTCGTGTGTCCCGGGCCGTGTCTTCAATCCAGATTCGCGTGTCCCCAGCGTGTCCGCACATGTCCAATTCCTTTTTTTTTCTTTTTTTTTTGGGACACGTATTTTCACGTATCTGACACGTGTCACCGACGTGTCGGAACGAGTCCGTGTCTGACACTGATACGCCAACCAAAAAAACGTGTCAGTGCTTCATAGATGACAACTAAAGCTAAAGCATTGAATTGGGTTACGAGATGTACCAGAGGATGCTCCCTGCGGGGCAACTCTAGGTGGGATTTGAGAGTTATGACCCTTAGAAGTTGAAGCACTCACAGAAAACTCATTCATCTTAGGAACAGATTCGGCAGGGGTCCTCAAGGGAGGAGGAGCACGTCGCACAGGGTAAAGCTTATCAAATTTTTCGACATCTAAAGCTTTGTGGTAAGCCTCTTCGAGAGTGGCGCAGATAAGGTCACCTCCCGCTTAAGGTCAGTCCATAAGCCCCGAATGAAGCGGACTATGGTAATGGAAGGATCCTCTAGAAGGTCACAACGCTGAGTCAATTCCTTAAAACTATTGATGTAATCGGACACACTAGAGGTGGACTGTCTAAGGTTTAGCATCTGGTCGACAAGGTGTGCCTTATGGAAAGAAGGGAGGTACTTTTCTTTCAACCTATCCTTCATGACTTCCCATTGCATGATAGGAGGTTGACGCATTTGCTCAAAGTGACTCGTGACAGTTTGCCAAAACTTTCTAGCAGGTCCTAGAAGTTTCATCTTATCAAATCGAACCCGCTCAATATCAGACATCTCATACCAGTTAAAATAATCCTCCATAGCAATTATTCAGTCAGAAAAAGTGGTAGCATCTATCTTTCCATCAAAAGAGGGTACATCGACTTTCACCTTTTGAGTAATATTGGAGTAACTGTCGTGAACACTTCTACGATCAGTTTCAAGGTCTGCATGCCTAGGGTCCCTATGGTTACCCATCCTGTCATCTCTAGGGGTGTCAAACCGACTTTTCCTATAGTCCCCTTGGTCATGCCTCAAGTTACTCCCCTCTTGCACTCGAGGGTTAGATGGAGTCGCTGGTTCTAATTCTCTCTCCCCAAGCTCATTAGCTCTACTTGACTTATAAACTACCAACTGACGACGATCATTCCCTCCCACAAGTAGTTCAGGAGAAAATTGGGGTGGGGTTTGAGGTTGGTCAAACATAGGTAACTTCTTAAACACTCGAGTAGGTTTGTCAATCTTGGCCTCCAGCTGGTCAAACCTAGCATCTTGACGGTCAAGGCGTTCAGATAGGGTGTCAATCTTATATTGGTAATGCTGTTTGGGTGAGGATGGCATGGTGGATGCAACTATGAATGCATGATGTAAGTGGTGAGATTAAACCAAGTTGTAATAGTAACGACAGCGATAAACAGTCACTACACACACCACAAAGCACAAAAGTTTGATATGGATTATTGAGACAGCTTATAGAGAATCAAACTCTTATCAAAGTAAATTGAGATCCCCGTACCTCTTGGCGACTTGAGAGTAATGGCTTAGGTTCCGCACCTTCAGCACCAACAGAATTGAATCAAACGTTGGTGGAGATAAATGGTCGATCAAGTGGATTTGCAAACTTCGAGGCAACAACAATGGGACCTTTATGATAACACCAGCGAGCAACAGTAGTACGAAAAACGGTGAGAAAAGAGCTCAGAACCCATGCTTTGCAAAAGCGCTTTTCCGGGAGACTAGCGGCCAGTGTCGGAGACCCTTGGTAAGGGGGCGAAACAGTGAGGTGTGGATGGGTGGCGTCAAGTTTGGAAGAAATTGATGAATCGAAGACGATTTTTAGGGTTAGGGTTCGCGGTTGGGCCCCGAACAATTGAAGCACGAAGTGGAGCAATTTAATTCAATTGTTTTAGGGTTTTGGGACGAAATTTGGTGGGTAACGTAGGAATGAAATCAATTTGGGATGAATGTAAAGGATTGAACGTGAATTTGGGGTCTAGGGTTTTGGGTAGGTAGGGTTTTCGCGAACTGGGTTGATGGAATTAGGTTTTCTAGGGTTCTGGTGAGAGTTGGCTAGTGGCGGTGGTGCAGTGGTGGTCGACCGAGGGTTGGTGGTGGTGGTGGTCGCCGCCGCGCCTGGGTGGTGATGTCACAGCATGTAGCAAGGGCTTAGTGTTTTTGGTTTTTTTTTGTGTTTTTTTTTCTTTGGGAACGTAAATGGACAAAAAGAACGGGTCCTCAAAGGACTGCGGAAGAGATCGCAAAGGCTCTGATACCAATTTGATGCAGGACGCTCTAAGAGCAATTCCCACACCTAGAAAATTACACAAGAACTTTCAAAAACTCAATAATTCAATTTATTCAAGTGTCATTCCTCAAGGCACGAGGGGGGGTTTCTATAGAAATCAATACAAGTGAAAAAAGGAATATAAAATAAATCCAAAGATTATGATAAGATTATGATAACTAAAAATAATCTAAGAAAATAGAAAAGATTTTATCTTAAAAGAGAATTCTTAGACTACGAAATCTCCTATTCTTCTTAGAATACACATTGCCATAGAACTCTTTAGGAGATACGACATCACACATCCATCGTATCATCCTCAGCTCTAGCACCATTATCGTTTGCACCTAGGCTACTCTGAACAAACTTGTAGGAGGAATCAGAGAATTCTCAAACCACTTTTTATTGAAAGGGCAACTAACTGTGCTTCTGCTATTCTACGGGGTAAATTATGCCAAGAGAGCTTTCTTGCTGCATGACTTGGAAAATTTTAACTACATGTGGAAGACACATCTTCGAAGTCATCATGTAGTTGTGTTAGAGTACATTTGCCCTTCAAATCCAGATTTAGCCAGTTTGTTTAGATTTAGCACCTTTGTGGCTTAATTTAATCCTTCTTTACCTGCTTTTTCTGTGTCTGTGTATGTCTTTTTTCCATTTTGCACATGTCAAAATGCTAGTTTGAAGTGTAGCTCAAAGTTTTTCTTATGATTTGCCGACTTTCCTTCTCATATGCTGATGCAGTAAGTCTGCACTTGGAAAGGGGATGTCGGATGAAGAGAAGAATATTGTTAAGCAAGAGCTTAAGGGTCTTGCAATGGAAGATATTTCTTCATTTATGGAGTCTGTGCCAACCGATTTGCTGATAATATTGCGCATTGAGTATGTTCAACATTTTCTCTCCGCCCCCCAAAAAAAGAACAAAAAGAAAAAAAAAATTCCTGTTGGTTATTACAAAGATGCTGCAGTCACATTCTTTGCTGTATGCTATTGCTCTTTCAGTGGCGTAATCAGATCTATACTCAACAAATTGGGTGTATCCCGGAGTGTTCGGCTTCTAACATATGCCAAACATGCTGTGTATGGTCTTTCTGTAACACGTGATTCCAAGTCAGGTGAGACAACAGACTATGCTGTCCTATTAACTATTAAATGCTGCTGTATGCTCAAATAAGGAAATAATCTTTCCGAAATCAAACCTAGTTATCCTCTTTCAAAGTTCAAAATGGGAGAAAAGATCATCTCCTCATGCCTTTTGCTTTGTCTCTGAGGATAACCAGTCTGGTTTGATTGTTTCAGATTTGTACCTTTTTTTTGTCAGAGCGGAAACTAAGAACAATTATTTATCATTGCCTGGTTTGCTTTCAGGTTCGACATTGCTTGCATTACTATCCATAATCAGGACTAAACTCAGCTACCTTCAGTTTAAATGCATTCTTGGTGAGAATGGATGTGTTTCTTTATGCAATGGAGCCTTTCTATTGAAGTAGTGCCCCTCGAAGTATTCAAATTTTCTTCTTTGCAGGTGTACTGGGGCTGATTTCTTGGATGGATGATGTTAAGCATTTGTCTGGCAAGAGCTTGAGGGGTCTTTTTGCTGCTGCCCCACGTCTAGGTTTCTCTCATGTCAATAGTTAATTGAATTGTATAGGCATTGTACTTATAGCACACAAGAGTGACCAGTTTAGATCTGATCAGAAGCGATGTACTCTCTTTCTTGGGGTGTTTTTGCCTCGATGTTTTTGAATACTCTTAACATTCCCCATCAGGCACATGTGATAGGTGCCATTTTGGCGGCAAGAGTTTCATTCCTGTCAAAAGGGAAGTAAAAGCCTATCGGAAATGACTGCATACTCTTGATTGGGCCAAGAAAATGCATCGAGTATGGTTTTCTGTTCAAAAATTTTACGTTGGAACTTTTTGGTTGGGTAACAAGAAATAGGCTAAGATAGAGTAGAGGATTAGATGAACATGCGTTATATTGAAGTACATCTGTGTGCTTCAATTTGTATGATGTAAGTCTTTTCAAATAGAATCTTGTATCAATTTGATATGACATTTGTATACTTAAGGAAAGAGTTATGTATCACTTTGCCCATGTTGGAAGGGTTGTGCTGGTTATTGCCACCGCTGATGTGTCTCGGTTTCCTCATTTCAAATTGTGATTGGTTAGTTTATCACAAAGTTCTTAAGAGGCCGTTCTGTTTTTATTCGCAAAATTTCATCTAAGCTTTACAAAGGTTAGGGTTGGTCTTCCCGTTTGTTTTGCAATTTTGAAGACAGCTTGTGCCTGTGGAGCAAATCCCAAAATGAATGTAAATGATGTTTCATTTATGGAGACTGTTCCATAAGTCAATGCAAATATGGAATTAAGTGAATGTGAATGATGTTTGATCTGTGGAGACTTCCAGTCATTGGAAATGCATGCGATATTTTCACTTTGATTTTTTCAAGTGGAAGCTGTGATGTTAGATTGTCAATTCACAAAGTTATACGCAAGGTCTTTATTCCAAAAAAACATTTGAGAGTAATGTTTTGTGCTCTGAGTTTGAAGTCTGGTAGTGTTCAGGGAACCAGACTGGCCAGTCGAATCGGTTGGACCTGGAACTGGTGAGCTTAGTGAGGCGGAAAAGACTATGACTCGCTTGAGCAATTGAGCCGAAAAAACCCGGTAAACCCAGTTGACGTGGGCAATGGTCGAACCGGCCGAGCTATGGTCAGATCAGGATTTCTAGAAATAAATTTTAAAAAAAAGAAAGTCCACATCCTAAACCATGCGCCACTCCATTGCTTTCTCTAGCAATCCATTAGTGCTCGCAGTATTGCAATCACAGCATCACATCGCAACTTCCCTTGAGTTTATTTTGTGCTTATCTCTTTCAAAATTTGTAAATTAAATCTAATATTTCAAAGTGATAGGACTGGGCATAGATGGAGAGAGCAAGGGCAACTCCTTCACCATTGTTGAAGCCAGTTCATATGATAAGGAGAGCAGGGATGCATCATGATAGAGAGAGAGAGAGAGAGAAAGAGAGAGGAGGAGGGGGGGGGGGGGGGGAGAGATTAGGAAAGACTGAGAAGAATGTGGCGACAGGAAGTAGCTAAACCTTTAGATGGTCTAGGGTTACGTTGGAGTTGAGACTTGAGAGTACTTAGAGCAAATACAATGGTGAGCCAAAAATTGGCGCACCAGCTGGGTCCTACCACTGCCACGTCAGCCATCTCTCTAACTTTTTGCCTCACAATCTCACTCTGTGCAATGGTTGGCTCACCACTTTCCCTCACCAAATAAAATAATACCCATGGACCCCACCCATAATCAAATTTAATTATTTGAGTTGTATTTATTTTATTTGGTTGGTGATTTGGTGTAATTATTTTTGGGAAAAATAAGTTGGATATGTTAATTCGGTAACAAAAAAATAGAAAGGATCATAATTTCTTTGAGAAGAACAGTGCAAAACTTAGATTAAAGAAATTGACATACGGTTAAATATATAAACTACAAGAGTGCAATAAATAAATTTAAAAAGATGCGTTGGTTGACATTGAACGAAATTAAAATGACTACGCGTGAATAATCTAAAATAAATCACAATATGCTGATGAATGAACACAGCATTTAATGACCTTCGTATCAGTTTTGATTTTTTGGGTTGGTTATTTGGGTTTAAGTTGTATTGGGAAAAAAATAATGTGCACGTAATAATTGTTATACTCAAAAAATTAGCGGGTCCTAAATGAACACAACAATTTGGAAAATATAAAGCCCACATGCATGAAATCACAAATTACAAGAGTCCGATACTAAAATAAAAATGAGTTACATTGGTTGACGTGGGACGGGGAAAAAATTACAATAGTTGAACAGTTTAAAAAATATTGAGAATGTGAACATCAATAAACTATCTTCTATGGCGCGGACCCGAATTTCGATTCCATATTTCCTCGATCAAGTCTGCTTGAAGAGCTAAATGCGTATTGAAGTTCCGAACTTGACACGATCGTTGAAAGTATGTCTCATAGCACGGTTGATGATCCTGGTTAACGAACGGCTCCGGGATAGATCCATCGACAACGTTGTAGTCAAATGCAAGCTCGTAGTTGTCCCGCTCGTCCTCCACAATCATGTTGTGGAGTATGACACATGCTCTCATGACAATACCAATTTCGCTTTGATCCATCAGACGAGCGGGGCCACGTACAATGGCAAATCGAGCTTTTAACACACCAAAATCTCGCTCAACATCCTTCCTTACCGATTCTTGACGTTCTGCGAAAATTTTTTTCTTCGGCCCTTGGGGAAGTGGGATTGTTTTAACAAATGTCGCCAATTGCAGATAAATTCCATCCGAAAGATAGTATCCGATGTTGTACTGATGCTCATTGACAACATACTCACATTTAGGAGCACGATCCTCGTACATATCTTGGAAAATTGGTGAGCGATCAAGGACATTGATGTCATTGAGACTTCCAGGCAACCCGAAGAACGCATGCCATATCCAAAGGTCGTATGACGCAACGACTTTAAGGATGATTGTTGGCACCTTGTAAACTTGTTTTTGAAATGATGCCCTCCAAGCCGTTGGACAATTCTTCCACTCCCAGTGCATGCAGTTTATGCTTCCCAACATACCGGGAAAGTCACGGACTTCAGCAACTTGCAGTAAGCGATCTACATCAGCTTGATTTGGTTTTCTCAAGTACTGCTCCCCGAATACCTCAACGACGCATGAGGTGAACTTTTTGAGGCATTCCAATGCGGTGCTGGCACCAATCTTCAAGTACTCGTCAACACAATCAGCTGCTACGCCATAGGCAAGCATTCGGATGGCTGCAGTGCATTTGGTTAATGGCGACAACCCACGCTTTCCTTCCGCATCGTACCTCACCTGAAAGTACTCTGAACGATTGCTGAGTGCTTCAACAATACGAACAAATAAGTGCCTCCGCATTCTAAATCTCCGTCGAAATGATGTTCATTGTACACTGAATCTTCGGCGAAATAGTCTTGGTTTAAGCGGTTGTGGGCAGCTTCTCTATCTCTCCTAATACATCTTCTTTGTATTTGAGGCGTAGATGCCGATGGCGTCATCTCCGTTCCTGCGTGCCTCAGTTGCGTAACGAACATCATTTGTTGTTGCACCCGTTCTTGATATTGGACGTACGCCGCCATGACAGGGATTATGACATTATCATCTGATGAGGAAGAGGTCGACGAGGGGGAGGACAATGATTCCTCGTCAGTAGGCAGCGTGTCCTCATTGCAATTTTCCATTTCAAATGGCCTGCGCAATATAATCATGATTACGCGTTAATGTACATAACAATCAACGTTTTTATTAAACAATAATAGACACACCAAATTTTCATAATTTCATAACATATGTTGACATACATAAGAGTAGCCAAACTCCTATCTACTACAACACGTGCAAAACAAAAGCCATATACTAACATGCTACAACATACGACGCTTCACATAGTTCTCGTAGTCTACAACATACGACACTTCACATAGTTCTCGTAGTCTACAACATTAGGGGGGAGGGGAGACATATTACTGATGTGACGATGAGCTTCCATATCTCTTGTTCATTATTTCCGCTTTCCTTTGCTCGTAGTAAGACGCTTGTTGAGGAGGCATTGTGGAGGTGTCGATGTTCATGATTCGATCCTCCTCCCTCCTCAGTTTTGCTTCCCTTATCAGTATTTTCTGAGACATCTCTTGTTTTGTTGTGACGAAGAACTCTTTGAACATTTCATTCATATCCATGTTGGCAGTCTTGATGTCCTTCAGCTCAGATGCTACTGCATCAAAACCCCCGTTGTGCGCCTTTTGTCTCATCCGTCTCTTTGCGGCCCTCGGGTCTTTCACCGCCATCGACACTTTCATCTCCAGCCTCCTCGGTGTCGGGTTTGGACCTTTTTGACGATCCTGACCCTGACCCTGACTTAGGTGGGTCACATATCGCCCGCCACTTTGGTTGGTCCTTTAGCATCTGATACCAATGCTCCAACTCAAACTTTTTCGATGTACGCTCAACGTACAATCTATGGGCCTCTTGTACAATATTCGTCTCATTCCACCCACTGTGATTACTTCGTTCTACTTCAAGCATAACACCTGTCCATTTGTTGACTATTGGGGCACACCGAAGCTATCAGTTGTTACATGTCTTCGCAGTTCGTGCCAATGCCCCTTCTGGACGGTACTCATTGAAAGCCGAGGCCACCCTACTCCAGAAACTAGTTTTCCTTTGGTCAGCCCCAACAATCGGGTCTGTCCCTACATTTATCCATGCCCGAATGAGTTGTTGATCTTCCTCAAATGTCCACTTCTTCGCACCACCCATCGTACCTCCCATTACTTCCTCCACGTCTCCCTCATCAGTACTTGCCTCAATGTTTGTCTCAGACTGCCCTAACCTGACCACTGATCCTGTCGGTGTCGATGAGGGTGTGGAGTTGCTCCCCGCAGAAAGGTAATTTGGATGAGGAGGTGGCAGTGGATAGTGAGGAGGGTAGTACGGGTATTAACTCCCGTGCACATTGAAAGGTTCATTATGTGTTGATGTGTAATATGGTGGAGGACATGGTCGAGGATTCTGACTTGAACCACTCGGATTCCTCGAGGTAAGGTGGGGTGGGTAATATGGATGATGCGGATAGTGTTGGTAGTTTTGTGGCACATAAGGGGGGTAAGACACATGACGATTGTGTGCGAGGATTGGGGTAGCACTATTACGCTCCACTTGGGGGGAATCGTCACCCTCAAGTAAGCTCATGAAGGACGGGGGAGTGTTAGGATCCATATTTCAAATGATATTACCACCTACAAATTTTAAATTAATCATATTAATAACTGCATCAAGTAACATTTTTATTTTAAATCTCGTATACATTTAACATGTTCATGTCACTAACATATACGGAAACCAAATTAAATCATTCACTTAATCAAGTGACATGTTCATTTTCATTTTCATGTACATTAACATGTTCTTCTTTAATTTTTAACCACATATATATTAGCATGTTCATATTTCTCACATATACAAAAAACACATCACATCATTAACTTAATCAAGTGCCATGTTCATTTTAATTTGCATGTACATTAACATTAAAATTTAATTTTTGTCATATCATATACTTTAAAAAAAAAAAAAACTCACTTCAGCAACTAACACGTTCATTTATATTTGGGACTAACTCCTTCATTTTAATTGTCATTCACATTACGATACTCATTTTAATAACATTTACGAATAATAAAGCACACCATTCATTTTATAAAATAAAACCTTCATTTTCGTTACCAACTATGTTAACATGTTCATGTCACTAACATATACGGAAAATAAATTAAATCATTCATTCCATAATGTGACATGTTCATTTTAAATTTCATATACGTTAACATATAATTAAAGACAAGGAAACCACTCACATGTAATAACATCTACATATATTTACATATAATAACATACACATTAACATCCTCTAAAATATTTGCGTAATCATATTTTCATTCAATATTTATAACCGTAATGTCAAAATATTTTGTAACACAAATAATCATATATACTATATTAAACATAATTCGAATATAGCAACAAACACATGAAAATAAATTAAATTACTACTCACAATTATCTTCACTTCTTCCTTCACAAAATATAACACAAACAACTTACCTACAAATACAAAAACAACAATGTTAGTCAAATAAAAGCTCAAATTTCATATACAAATTAAGTATTTTTGGAAGTAAAAAATAGATATTCTTACTATTTTTCTCACTTCTTTCTTGAGAAATTAACTCAATAACATGCAAATAAAGTGACAAATTTTATGAAGAGGATGAGAGAATGTGTGAATTTGGGAGAAAAAAATTGGAACAAATTACATCTATCTATACCCACAAATATAACATAAATTTTTTCCCAAAAAAAAAATAAATTACAAGACAAACTTTCTGCTGGGCCAACGACAACCTGCCCAACGGATATTTGCAAAAATACCCGTTGGAACAGTACCGCCCAACCCAGGAAAAAAAAAAACCAGCGCCAAAACGATGTCGTTTTGGGCTAGAAAACGCCAAAAAAATTTGAGGCTGAAGCGCCTCGCGCCCCGTAGCCGCTCACCGAGCCCCGCGCCGCAGCCAGCAGTTGCACGCCTCCTAGCCACGCCTCGGCTCGCGCGCCCTTCTCGCTCCTCGAGTGAGCCGTCCATTGCAATTGCTCTTAAATCTATGTGCTCACCTCACCAAAAACAATAAACAAATAAATAAATGGCCCATGTGTTGATGCCCCAAAAGTCCAAACAATTAAACTCCTTCCATTTAATTGGTTTCCACAAGCCAAAACAACACAATACTTTTGTAAAGTTCAAATTAATATGCTGTTTTAACAAATACGTTGAATTGTAACATGTAACACAATTTTATGTAAGAGCTTTTTAGCAATTTAATATGTGGATATGTGTATTGGAAAATTTGAAAAAATTACTACTACATATATATTATAGAATTTTTTTTTGAGTTATACTGAGTCATGCCGGTTCAACCCGGTTTGACGGTAAATCGGGTCAACTGGTTTAACCCAGTCCAAACGGTCCGACTGGTTGAACCATTGACCCACTCGACTGACTGGTTCGATCATCGGATTATTTCTCTTAACATTGGTCTGGTATAGGCAGATATAATATTAACTTAAACGAGATTATTATGAATGACTAAAGTTTGAATGCTTTGCATTGGTTTTTATTGCACAATGATCTTTGATTGGATGATTTATAATTGTCTATTAATGAAAAATTATCCTTGTTTATTCTTAGAAAAAAGGTACATAGGTATCATTAGGTATTGGGTAGCATGCGTATATTTGACATGTCGAATGACTTATGAGTGTTTATTAATGGAATTTTTTCCTCTTTCATTTTTAGAAAAAGGTGCACAGGTGTTATTTGGTATTAGGCGTAGCCTGCTTGTATTTGGCATATCCACTAGCAACGTGAAGTATTTCGTGCAATTTTGGATCAATTATGGTCATTGACGTTTGCTTAGAATTGGCAATCATTCATTGGTGCTCACTACTAGAGTTTAGCATATTCATTTTTGTTGGCCCGGTTTAGTTAGTTAAATTACTATAGAGGGGGTGAATAAGGTGATGATCAAAGTCACAAAATAATCAAGATAAAAATACGAAAAAATAAATATGGACAAAACATGTTATTTATAAAGGTTCGGCCATATCTAATCCTCTACCCATAGGCGCCCCTTGCCGATGGGATTTTGAACATTTTTCTTTTATTAGGTTGGTCGATTACACATGATTCACTAATTGCACAACCTATTAGTTGATCCTACAACTCTAGGTGTCCCTACGTACGCGTTGCTCCTCAAATGTACTTGTGTAGTCGACCATCCGACTAATCAATCCAACCTAATACAAAGAAAGATAACAAGATACACTTTATAATAAGGAGTAAATAAACACAATAGATATGCCAATATGAACTCGATGTATCAAGTTCTCTCAACGTCTTCTTCTTGATTTGCAAGTGCAGCTCTCTTTCTTCTATCATCTTCAGCTGCAAATGCCTTCTTAGTTATAGACAATGATGTTGGAAATGTTGGGAGATCATTAGGAAAGTGACAGTTGCTTTAAAAAAGGAAGGATGATTTTCAATATAATTTCAAGGCCATGAGATCCGTCTTTCAAGCCCTTGAATTCTGCAGTTTTGCTCAACGTTTATCACCTTGATTCCCAACGGCTGCTTGCCTTATTTTACCCGAAGATCTTGCTAAGCAAATTATCTAGAAGCTGATTTTTAGTTGTAGCAATCTTTCAAAATATAAGCTCAAAAGATGTTATTATAATTAGGCAAATCTGGACATTTTCAAAGATCTTGACATATAGAGAATTATAATATCATCTCAAGATTTATCATTCAAATCTGAATATAAAGATCACATATTCAAATTTGAATAGTAAACTATCTCAAATATAAAATCAATCATGTTAATATCTACTTATAGTCTTGACATATTTAAATAATAGAAACACTAAGGTAGGTCCAAATATAACATGATAAATATAGCAATAGACCAACTCATTTCTATCTTTTATCAAAACATATTAACAAAACATATTGTAAGCTTAAGGAAGCTAACAATCTCCCCTTTTTGATGAAAGACAAAACCCAACAACAATAACATATCAATATAATTTTAAATGACACACAACAAAAGCTTTCCAAATACTTCTCCCCCTTTTTGTATTTCATAATAAAGGTAGCACAAAAAGGAGAAAGAAAAATCGAAGCGTAGGAAAAATTATGGCAAACACATATAACTCCCCTTTAATAAATCAATGACATATAAGGATGCTCCCCCTCAATCTATGACACTCATAAAAAATATAAGGGATTAAACACTAACATTTTGATCAAATAATATATCCTAACATGCATGCATTGACTTGATATTCTCATGAACATTGCAATGAATCAACATATAAGAACATTAATACAACAATTCTCCCCCTTCAAGAACAAATCAAGATTATCAAAAAATCATCAAGTAATGTAATTCTTCCTTATAGAAAGAAGCAATATCATTTATGTAAATGCTAGGGAGCATAACATCATTCGACAAATATATTGAGATCATAGATAACATATCATTTATATATAAAGATAAACACATGACATAATAGCATAAGATATGGCGTAATATTAATCATGCTCACATTCTAAAGATAACTAAGCAAATTAAAATTCAAAAGTTTGAAAATCAAAATTTCTCAAATAGGAAGTAAATCATGCAAATATAACATCACCTTCCATTTGATAAGAATTCAAATTTTGATTTCTATTCATGTTGTTGAAATAGAAATTCAAGCCCTTGATTTTCAATTATTCACTAACAACAAGATATTAGCTTTTGCCTCATTTAAAAGCCCTTGGACTGTATTTTAGGGCCTTAAAATATGGGCACTGAACTAATTACCTATTATTTCAACCTTCTTGGACCATAAAACAATTTCCATGAGTGCTTCAACATTTCTCAGACATCCAATTTTGTAATTTCAAGTTTTATTATCATGTGGATGCAAAATTCCCTATAAAACAAACTTATACCTTGCTCAAAACACATTTAGAAAAATCAGCTCCATAATCGTAATTATTCGCCATAATGGATGATGTTATTACTTTTGGTACCCAAATTTGTGTGCTATTAGGACCATTTCTTTTAATAGGAAAATGAGTTGAAATATGGCCTATTTTGCAACAATAATTGCAAGTTATAGACGTCTTATTTTTGTAGTAAGTCGATTTAACAAAGAAGTTTTTATGACACTCCTTTTTATTGAACAGATTAAAATCGATTCCTTCTTTGTTCAATGATGCTTTTTGTGTGCCAAGAATTTTATTTAAACTCTCTTCTCCTTTTGAAAATTTTTAAGACAATTTTTTCAAGATTGATACACTTCACTTGGAGCTCATCTTTTTCTTTCTCAAGAACGACAACTTTCTCTTGAAAACTTTTTAAATAATAAGACACTAGATCATTTGATTTTCGAAATTCAACATTTTCTTGAGACAATTAAAAAATTCTTTTTCCTCAAATATTTAATTTTAGAAATGTGTCATTCTTGACGTCTAATATAATAAAGTAAGACTTTCATTAGCTTATGTTTAGAATAATTGTGAAGAGAGTAATATACCTCATCCGGAATGTCATTTTTCATTTCCTCATCTTTTCATCACCATCACTTGTGGAAGCATCATCATCATCATTGTCACTTGCATCCTGATCTTTGACTTCTTCATTTGCCATTAGACAAAAATGATTAATCTCTTTTTCATCACTCAAGGTGCTAAGCATATTGTTCCTTCTTGATGAATTGGGATTTTCTTGGCTTGTTTCTTTGTCTAGTAGTGTGAGTTTTCTCCAAAGATCTTTAGCTATCTCACAATAGCCAACATCGTTAAATATTTCATCATTTAAAGCACATTGCAAAATATATAAAACTCTATAATTTTTCTTAAGCATCTCGTAGTCATATTGAGTGTATTCACTCTTTGGTTTGATGATAGTAATTCCATCATCTCTTATCCAATTTGGTACAAAAGGACCATTCAAAATGATGTCCCAAAAGCAAAATCGATGGATCTAATAAATGATTTCATCCTGCATTTCCAAAAAGAAAAATTAGTTTCATCAAATATTGAAGGACAATTGATGAAGCATTTAATAAATTAGCCATAGATCTAGCTACAGGTGGTCAAATCATAAAATAATAGCTCCTGCTCTGATATCAATTGTTCGCCCGATTTGGCTAGTTAAATCGCCCTATAGGGGTGAATAAGGTGATGATCAAAGTTACAAAATAATCAAGATAAAAATACGAAACAATAAATATGGACAAAACATGCTATTTATAGAGGTCATGCCTAATCCTCTACCCACACGGCGCTCCTCGCCAATGGAATTTTGAACATTTTTCTTTCATTAGGTCGGTGAATTATACATGATTCACTAATCGTAAAACCTACTAGTTGACCCTACAACTCTAATGTCCCAACGTACACATTGCTCCTCAACCGTACTTGGGTAGTCGGCCATACAACTAATAAACCCAACACAATACAAAGAAACATAATAAGATATACTTTATAATAAGGAGTAAATAAACACAACAGATATGCCAATATAAGCTTGATGAATGTCATATTTGCATAGGATTTTAGAAGTGTTTGAGAGTCATTTTAGGGGATTTAGATGCTTAATTATATGATTTATGCCCCTATTTCTATTATTACGCTTGTTTCTTCTTGTTTTGACAATTTTGCAGATTTTGACTTTGTGAGCCAAGTTATAGGAGTAGAATAAAGATTTTTGAGGCCTTAATGATCAAAGGAGATAGCAAAATAAGCCTAAAAACACCCAACATAGATCAACCATGGCCATAACTACAATCCAAGATGGTCAAGGAAGATGCAGCAGAAGGAGCATGTGAGCATCAATAAGGTAGTGGGCCCCACAGGCTTGGGGGCCATCGTACGTAGTGGTCTCCATGGACTGACCGTAGTCAGCCCTGTTCCCCTGTGCTTGCTAGTTTTCTTCGTGGCAATTCGTGTTCCATGTGTGTGGCCATTTTGCAGACTTGATTTTAGCCATAAAAGCCATTTTTACTGCTTCATTCAACATTATTCCATCTCCATATTCCATTCCATTCTACCTAGATTAAGGATTTTAGATTAGATTAGAGGAAGAGACAGTGAATTGAAGTGAAGATTTGCAAGGAATTCATCGCATGTTTACAACGACAGTTCAAGAGTGATCTTGGCTTAACATTTCTTTTCTCTTCTCTTTTCTCATTTTATATTTATGTTTTGTAATTTTTGATTATGGCTTTGTTGTTTTGATTTTGGATTTATGCAAGTACTAGTTAAGTTCTTGATATGTTGTTTGAGTATTTTGGAATTATTAGATTGTTTTATTGAATCATAGATGTTTATTGTGTTGTGAGGAACTTGATAAGTTCCTTGCATGTTTTGGGTCTTGGATGAAGAACTAAAAAGTGAAATTTGACATTGGAATCCTAAGATTTGACTTGATTATGTGGAGTCTTAAGAAAGTCACACTAATTGAAAAACTACAAATTTGATAATCCATGCTTAGTGAGCCTAAACAAATCGAGAGCCATTGAGAAATGGTAATTGTTTAGATTTAGGTATTTCACTTCACCTTGAAAGAGGGTTGTTATACTTTGATTATCCATTTTAAAACAACCAATTGAGAAAGAAATGCTTGATTGATACATGAATTGAGAGATTGCTTGTTTTGTATAATTCTATGGTTATTTATCCATTAGATTAGATAATAGATTAGTTTAGCTTCAAATCTCAAATTTTAACTTGCTTAGCCTATCTTAAGGGATAAAGCCCAGTGGATCAACCTAGTCCTTGTGAGAGACGACCTTGATTTGCTACAACGCCACTGTGCGCTTGTGACTCTATCAAGTTTTTGCACCGTTGTCGGGGACTAGTGTTGGATATTGAGCTTTGCTCGATAGGTTTGACCAAGTATTTTGTTTTTCGTTGGAAAAAATAAAAATTAAAAATTAAAAAAATAAAAAATTAAGAAAAAAACAATACAATGGCAATTTTCTATTTCCCCCAAGTCGAGCATGAATTATTTTGGATGTATTTTAAAAAATTAAATGTTTTTCTTGCTCATTATGGTTATTATGTTGGTAAATGGGAAATTTTTGACATTGTCGATAAGGGTGTGAATAGTAAACCTGAGCTCTTTTGCAATATTGGGGTTTTCATGGTAAAAGTGTTGATTAAGCATGGTATTTGCTTGAGTAGATTGCTTGGGATTCATTTGAATTTGATAAGGCTAGTCGCGTTTCTAGATATTCATTCTCTGATCCTTGTGCATTCTATGCTAAATCTTGTTACGCCCCTTTTTTGGTGTGAGTTGTGTAATTCTTCTGACCATGATATAAATTCTTGTCCTTATTATGCATGCTATTCCCAACTTAACTTTGCATTAGCTTTGGACAATATTGATGTTTTCTTAACCTTACCTGATTCATCCTTTCCTTTAGCTCAGTGCACGAGGATCGAGAAGGGTGAGCCTTTTGGGGTAGTTGCTAGGTTTGTTGATGCATATTTTGAGTCAAAAGATACTTTAGATGAGGTGTATGATCTAGATAAGACTCCTTTGGCGGGGTCACATGACTTGGTTATGCATGAGGAGTCTCCTAGCCTTGGTTTTGATAATAGTGCCGTCCCTAATCCCCTTAATCAGTCCTATGTATCCCCTCTTTTTTCACAACCATCTCCTTACCCTAAATATTATATTTATGCACTCATCGATAATCCTATGACTTTTGATGCTAATGTTGATTTAGGTTATGAGGATAACATGTTTGATGTGCTTGGTGGGAATGTTGATGATTATGTGTCCCTTGGTTACTTTAGAAGGTATGATCCATCTATTGATCCGTATTATATATGCCTAAGAGACCTACCTAGAAAAGTCATGTGGACTATATTCTTTAATCCTTCCTATAATTTTTCTATGGGCTTTGATAAGGTTAAGAGGATACTTCTTGTCTTTGGTGTCATTTTGGTTATTGCCTTTTACCTTGTGCTTTCTAAATTGTGGTTCCTGGAGTTTGATAAGCTCCTGCGTGCTTTGAGGACATCTGATTTGATGGGTCATGTCTTGAAGGTGTAATGGAGTGGCTTATTCTCCATGTGTCTTGTTTGCTAGGAGGCCTTGGCTCAGGTACATCCAGCACCTAACCTGGTGAGATCCTTATGTTTTGTTCCCATTTCCTTCTCTTACTTTCTTTCCTTTGAATAATAATGCTTTACCCAAGCATGGGGGAAGGGTAGTTTTGTGTTTTCAATTTTGGTTTTTAGTTTGCATACTTGTTAGAGCATATAGTTGTAAGTTTCTTTTTGTTTGCATTAGTGTGTTGCATTTAGTTGCATTTTAGATTTACATATAGGATTGTATGTAGGGATGGTGTGAACTGGTTTGGGATGTCCTCCTAAAGTTTTTGTTAGGCATAATAGCTTTCATGAGCTTGAGTAACTTTTAATATGTAATCCATTTTGATGCTAAAATTTTTTAAGGTTTTGTGAATGCTTCTTGTTTTGACCCTTGTCTTAATTGAGAATTTTGCTACCCCTTAGAGTCAGTGGCGCTAATTTTGGTACATGATAGATATTTTATGAGCTAATTGAGACCATGGTAGATATCCCGTGAGACTTTGAGCCTTTTTTCGACTAATCTTTATATTTAGTCTCATGTTTCTTTTTCGTGTGTGGCTCTTCCATGTTGCATCTCTAAAACTTGCCTAGACTCTTGTTCAAAACCACATTAGCATGCTTATAGTTGATGATATAATAGATGTAAATTTTTTCAGTCATTTTAGCCACATAGCCAAATAGCCTATCCCTTGCATTACATGTTTTTCCACTTTGCTAGCCCCTTTGAGCTATAATCATTTCCTTGTTGTGATCCCTTCATCTTAACCCTTGGCCAAACACATGTTCCTAACCTTTATGCCAAGTCTATGGAGCATTACTTCATCCATGTAGTGGCTGGTTTTGGGGTAATTGAGTTTAAGGTAGCATTGGTAGTTTGGTTTATTGAGGGATTCATGATATTGAGCATTTAGTAGTCCTATGCTTTCAATAATTGAAGTTCTTATTTCATTTTCCAAAAAGATAGAGAGAGAGAGAGAGAGAGAGAGAGAGAACAATCATGGACAAAAAAGCTAAAAAAAGGGGAGAAAAAGAAACAAGCAAAAACAAAGGAAAAAGTGAATAAGTGATTGCCATTGGACATATAAGTACCTTGTGTTCCTTCTTGGTCAACTCATTTCCTACATGATTCATTGGGCTGTGTTCATTGTGTTGTTGGGGTTTGGAATTATGGTGAAATTCATGGTTTCTTGGTGCCTTGTTGGTTGCTCCCTAGTTACTTGGCTAAATAGCTCCACATTGTCCAAATGCATTAGTCCACCCGTTTCCCTTCACCTGTCTAGCCCACATTACAATCCATGTAAAGTCCTCTTGATAGTCATGTGCACATTGCATTTTTAGTGGTAGAGAATTTGAGAATCCTTGCAAGCCTATGGTAGACTACATCTTTAGAATGAGTATTGAGTGAACCCATGCTATATTTCAAACACATAAGTGGGAGTGATTCACATTTCCTTAAAGTGAGGCTCTACTAGTCTATTTGGCTCTAATAAATTCCATGTGCTTGCGTGATATGCTTTGTGGTTCTTTGAGGGTGTTTAAGTTTGATGTCAAGCTTGTGGTTATACACTTCTTTAAAATCATGCACCCTCCTCCTAATTTTGAAATGTCTTGCGCACTACTGGGAGTTGCCATTGATTGCTATTCTTGCTTGTGATATGCTATGACCTGCCTACTTCAAGGAGGTTGTTATGTTTTTGAGTCTTAGTGCATCCCCCCTTGTTGGATTTTTCTAGTGTTTGCTTGAGGACAAGCAAAGGTTTAAGCATGGGGGGTGTTATGAATTTCATATTTGCATAGGATTTTATAAGTGTTTGGGAGTCATTTTAGGGGATTTAGACGCTTAATTTTATGATTTATGTCCATATTTTTACTATTACGCTTGGTTTCACTTGTTTTGAGAGTTTTTGTATATTTTGACTTTGTGAAAGTTATGTGAGTAGAATAAAGATTTCTGAGGCCTTAAGGATCAAAGGAGATATCAAAAGAGACGCAATGACACTCAACACGAACCAACCATGGCCAGAACTATGGTTCAGGACGATTAAGGAAGAAACAACAGAAGGAGCACGTGATCACCACTGAGGCAATGGGCCCCATGGGCTATCCATGGTGTGAGCCACGGTTCGTGGTGCTCCTCACAAATTGACCTTAGTAAGCTCTGTTCCCCTTAGCTCTCTAGTTTTCTTCGTGGCTGTTCATGTTCCATGCGTGTAGCGGTTTTGCAAACTTGATTTCAGCCATAAAACCCCATTTTTACTGCTTTATTCAACATTGTTCCATCTCCATATCCCATTTCATTCTACGTAGATTAGGATTTTTAGATTAGATTAGAGGAAGAGAGAGTGAGTTGAAGGGAAGATTTGCAAGGATTTCATCCCCGGGTTCCAATGACGGTTCAAGCGCAATCTTGACTGAGCATTTCTTTTCTCTTCTCTTCTCTTCTCTTTTCTCATTTTAGATTTATGTTTTGTAATGTTTGATTATGATTTTGTTGTTTTGAATTTTGATTTATGCAAATAGTAGTTACGTTCTTGATCTGTTGTTAATCTCTTTTAGTATTTTGGAATTATTAGATTGTTTTATTGGGTCCTAGATGTTTATTGCCTTGTGAGAAAATTGATCAGTTTCTTGCATGTTTTGGGTATTGGATGAAGAACTGAAAAGTCAAATTGATACTGGAATCCTAGGATTGGACTTGATTGTGTAGAGTCTTAAGAAAGTCACACCAATTGAGAAACCACAAATATGATAATCCATGCTTAATGAATCTAAATAAATCGAGAGTCCTTGAGAAATGATAATTGGCTAGATTTAAGCATTTCATTTCACCTTAAAAGAGGGTTGTGATACTTCAATTATCGGTTCTAAAACAACCAATTGAGAAGGAAATGCTTGATTGATATATGAATTGAGAGATTGCTTGTTTTGTAAAATTCCATGACTATTTATCCATTAGATTAGATAATAGATTAGTTTAGGTTCAAATCTCAAACTTTTGGTTTGCTTAACCTATCTTAAGGGGACAAAGCCCAATAGATCAACCTAGTCTTTATGAGAGATGACCTTGATTTGCTACAATGCCACCATGTGCTTGTGACCCTATCAAATCTTATGTATCAAGTTCTCTCAACAACTTCTTCTTGATTTGCAAGTGTAGCTCTCTTTCTTCTATCATCTTTACCTACAAATGCCTCCCTATTTATAAGCAATAATGTTGGAAAGGTTGGGAGATCATTAGGAAAGTAACCGTTGCTTTAAAAAAGGGAAGGGTGATCTTCAATATAATTTCAAGGCCTTGAGGTCCATCTTTTAAGCCCTTGAATTTTGCAGTTTTGCTTAACGTTTATCACCTTAATTCCCAATGGCTACTTGCTAGATTTTAGGCAAAAATCTTGCTAAGGAGATTATCTATAAGCTGATTTTTAGCAGCAACAATCTTTCAAACCATAAGCTCAAAAGATATTATTATAATTAGACAAATCTTGAAATTTTCGAAGATATTGACATGTAAAAAATCATAATATTATCTCAAGATTTAGCATTCAAATTTGAATATAAAGATCACATATTCAAATTCGAATACTAAACTATCTCAAAGATAATATCAATCATGTCAATATCTATTTATAATCATGATATGTTTAAATAATAGAAATAATAAGGTAGGTCCAAATATAATATGATAAATATAGCAATAGACCAACTTATTTTGTCTTTCATCAAAACATATTGATAAAACATATTGTAAGCTTAAGGAAGCTAACAATCTTCTCTTTGTACTTGCGGAAAACTTAGCAGTTGGTCTTGTAACTATTTGGTATTTTCCAACAACATTTTCATTTTCTTGGTTTGTTCCCAACTAATAATCTATGGGGGGGAAAAACAATATGCAATTAGCTATCAGTGAAAACGGTGACACCTGAGCGTCAGAGTTACTTGCAAACTAAAGTGATATTGATATATCTTAGATTTGTAAATCATGCACTCAATGCAGACATTATGTACATGTTTGGAAGACTTTGTTTGAACCAAATAAAGGACTCAAAACATTCATGAAAATATTTAGAAAGATACTTTCCTTGAGTGCTCTTGTTAGAGCAAGGATCATTAGATTTTAGAAGTGATTCTCTATACATTTCAACACAACACAAGGTTATAACTAAAAGTATATAATGGCAAAAGATCTCATTATTAATCACAGTGCCACTTTTGATTTGGCTGTATTACTATTACAACTTCTATTTTCCAAAATATGAAAGAGCAATTGCAAGGTATTGTATGTATAAATATTGAAAAGGACAAATTTTTGCACGTAATGGCACATGACTGCATGTCACGAAATTTCTTTCCAACTAAGGCCCTGTTCATTTCGTTGGAAAATCCCAATTTACCAACTTCAACCCACTTCGCGAACTTCAATAAAAAATACTAACTTAAACCCACTTAAACCCATCATATAAAAATATACCAACTTCAACCTACTTCAACAAAAAAATATCCACTTCAATCTACTTCATCCATTTCCCAACGAAAAGAACAAGCCCTAAGACAGGGTTTGGATAAGTAATCTTTTTCTAACTTCATTGTCATCCAAAATACTGCTAAACAACTCCTAATTTTATATTTTTATTGTTATATTATAGATAAATATATTTTAATAAAGTATAATAATGTTGTTATTGGAGAGTTACATAAGTTACAATGTTGCAAATGACATTAGAATAGATTTTAGAGTAGGCAATATCCATGGAGAGAAAACTATGGTGTAATAATAAACTTTATTATCATGAGTACCAACCCAAGTGATGATCTTAGTTCCTTAAATGGTATATGAGATGATTCACAAGTGATATAATGGGTCTACTATAGCAACAAGCACTGTGATTTTAAGTCTAATTGAGGACAATAGGTTATTTAGAGTTGTTCTTTGAGCTTAGAGGTCAGATTGTTCACTTGTAAGACATCTAATGACCTCTTCGGTGTCGGGATATTATAGATGGTATAAGAGCCAACCAATTCAATCATGAGTTACGCTAGTAGACGAGAGAGCCTTGGTAATCAACTAGTAAGGCAAGGATTCTAAGATAGGACTGTAACGCCCCAATAATAAATAAATCATAGCTGAACATCAAGAACTCCATGGATGGGCGTTACCGCCGTCCGCAAGGACAAGGCATCTCTAAAATATGAAAGTTGAACCATAGAATCAAAGTACAACCTTAGAGGTCATTCACGAGCATTCGAAACCTTTAACAAGGACACGAGATTGATTCTAAGATCCCAGGGTTACATCAAACATAGCACAGCTTAAGCTTACAAATATAACATTAAAATACATATTGCAGTTCAGATGTACAGCTGGGACCCCAAAATGCACCACAAAAAGGCATGAAAACGTCTTAGCGCTTCTATCCGCCAATCAAAGGGACGGTCCTGATTTAATTATCACCTTCTGCCTCCCTGCCCGCCTGTGAGTGGTTTACTGAGCATTTTCCTAAAACAAAACATAAAATCATTTCGAACTGTGAGCCAAAGCTCAATACGTGCATCCCTGTACTGATAAAGATTCAATGGGGAAAGAAAGTATGAGGGCCCGCTTTGAAATTCAATTTGATTTTAAAACAGGGGGTGAGATGTATATAAAACTAAATTGCCAATTATTATCTGTTAGTGCACCCCTTACTAACTGTTACGATCTATGTATAGGTGTACACCTGCTAAGCCAATCGGAAGACCTGACCTGAAGCCGCGCGGGTAACTGAAGGGCAAAGCCCTGTAACTGATAACTGATGGGGTCACTAATTATGTGATAAATCACTGGTTCAATTGATTCATTGATGTACTTACCAAAACATTATAATTTCGATAAATACGTGCTGATTTCTAAAGATACAGTCAATGAACGTATCTGGGGTCTTTAAAGTTAGTTCACAGATTAAATAGATGACTAAAAAGGAGAGGATGAGAGCTTAGACCTTGATGCTGTTCAAAATCATTACAGGCATAAAATTAGTACAATGAATACCCTTAAATGGAAAAAAAACTTATAAAGAATTTGTGTGAATCAGTTAAAAGAAAAGGCTTATGAAACTGGTAAAGTTAAATAAAGTATGAAAATTCTAAGTTAAAGCACGGCGGCGAGTTTAGAGGGTAGGGTTTATGACAAG
The DNA here is from genome assembly GCA_017589665.1 of Selenicereus undatus. Lineage (NCBI taxonomy): Eukaryota > Viridiplantae > Streptophyta > Magnoliopsida > Caryophyllales > Cactaceae > Selenicereus > Selenicereus undatus. Next base: position 80,247,008 of record JACYFF010031958.1, on the reverse strand, counting down.
GTACGGAATGAATAATCCACAACTTATACTCCCGACCTCCAACCGAGACGTAAGACCCCAGTATAAATAGCTTAGGAAGTCCTCTAAAACATTCCTGAAGGGCACATAACCAGATTCCTATGACAGGTTTCATAAACTAGGGTCAGAACAACAACATGTCATGTTTTGGTAAAAAAAACAACCATTCTGTCCACTCTGCACAGGTTCAGTAAAATAGCCATAACTTCCTCCACAGACCTCGGATTAAGGCGATTCAAGAGTAATTTTAAAGCTAACATCCAGACCTATCCACCCACCAAAAATCAGAATTTTTGGGCTGGCCGATCATTACCAATTTTGTTTCAAAGCTCATCCTGTTTCACTGAAAATTCCAGCAGCACTTCTTTTAGTTGATACTTCCCTTTTTAACACCAAACCCCAACTCAAACTCTTTCTCAAGAGTGTATAACACACTTCGGAACATCCCAACCACATACAACATCACCACACTCAACTTCAATTCATATATATATCCAACAAGGCTTACTTTCAAGGCACATAAACACATACCTCAAGGTTAACACAACTTTGGTCCAAACCATGCATTTATGGATAAAACCCTAACTTTGGGTCAACTTGAATCCCATCACAACTTTACAACACATCATAAAAGCCATATTAAACTTCGATACATTAAGGGATAGGAAAAAACATGGAGAAATCAAGCCATAAATATCACTTGAACAAGAAACTTGCATACTCAAGATGAAACCCTAACCCTAACTTCATCCAAAATCAACTCCACCATAAACCCTCAACAAGGTGATTCTTAACACCACAAAAACAACTTAATCCACCATTAAAACAACCAAAATAAAGAACAAAACCCAACAAGATCAAAGATCAAAAACAAAAATCAGCATAGGGGTGAAAGAACACTTACTTTGAGCTTGCAAAAGAGCTAGGTATGGTCCTTGATGCTTATGGAAGTGAAAGGGATGTTTGGGAGTGGTGAGTGGGGGTTGATTTGTGGGGTTTTGGTGGTGTGAAGGTGGTGGAATGGTGGCTGGTATGGAGGTGCCGTGTAGAGAGAGAAAGAGAGGTGGGAAGAGAGAGAAAAATACTTGGTGAAAAATGAAGATAAAAGCCTTGGTTTTAATTTTTTATACTCCCTTAACACATGACTAAATACATGGCTGCAAATTAGGGTAGAAAAGTCAATAAAGTCATGCTTGGTTAAGGCTTAATTAAGAGGATTAGTTAATCAAATAAAGGTCAAGTCTTGTTGCATCGAAATCGGCTTTAAACGGGCTCGGGTTTAGCGAAAAATGGAAACCGAGCGCGTTTCTGAAAAAAAAATTTGTTTTTTTTTTAAACAAATTTGAAATAAATGGTTGTGATGCCATGAAAAAGGATTTTCAACATTAAATTCTTAAATATCAAGGCCTAACTCAATTTCCAAAATTGACGAGAAGAAATCTCCGAATTGCAAAGTAAGGGCCCCGTTAGAAATGTCCAAATGAGAATAATAAAGAGATGGAAATATGAAAAGAAATGATGTGAATGAAATGAAATTAATAATCAGAATCTAGGGTCGGACTATTACAAGGACTATTAGTCATGAGGATGAATAAAGTTGGCCCAACTAATCTCGGAGGCACGAGGACATTGTACTCATTATTAAGTGGGGATGCTCATAATACCCAAGTACATGGTTAAAAGAGTGACTTGAAAGATGTGAAATGACTACTTTTGTTGTATTTCTTTTCAGGGAGTCCTCTCTTAAGAGTTTCATAGTAGTGTGCTTACTATGGATCATTCTTATGATGGGTGACCTTTTACAACTTTTCTCAGGCAGCATGCAAGTGATGACACAACACTTGTGACAATTTATAGCACCAGTGGTCAATCATTAAGTCATTCCTACTAACTGTCTGAAACTCGAGAGGAGATCGGGGCATTGCATATGTGATACTAGGAGTTGATGAAATTTATCACACTGAAGGGGCAGTAAAATAAGGAAATCTACTACATATTTTAACAAGGATTTGAGGATTTAGATCCTATTAGTTTTCCTTTTCCTTCATCGTCACTCTTCTTCATTAACTATATTGTCCCTATAAGATATGTAATCTTAATGAGCTTACTAATAAAAAAATAAATCCCCTTTTGTGTATTCTCATAGACAAATACATTATTTTGTCAAGCATAATCATGTAATAGTTACATATAAAACTGCTCAAAAGGTAGTTGAGCGATAATGACGTCAAAGTTACTAAATTTGTTAGTATCCACGCCATTAAATTTGTTGAGCGATTTTGTGTAGCTAAGCAAAGACTAGGGAGTGTTTTTGACACTTGTCCAGAGTTATGGCATCCCTTAGGGTTAGGCTGTTTCAAACTTAACTTTAGATGGAGTTTCATTTTACACGATCATTGTGGCGATGTTCACTCTATTGTCAGAAGTGCATCGAAAAAGAATTCAATGGCTTTCTATAGCATGTCTATTTGATATGAAGGAAGCTCTTCACCATGGCTACTGATGACTGATAACAAAAGAAGACTCTTTAACTATTATTTCTATTTCTAAACTTATGAAAGGGGATTGACCCTACTCAATTATTGGCTTTGTATTGGGTTGCACATAATCTTATCCACCTTCAACCCTATAATCTTGCCAACAGAATTTGGTAGGAAGACACAACTTGGTCAATCTTGAACTTGATAAACTGGATATGTATCATTTTTGTACTCGTGAATGACTGAAAGTCTCCCTCTTTTCCTCAAAACAAGAAAAGCACCTAGAAAAAGTTTGAAGGAAAAAACAAATAAAAATGACAATTTTTTCCTTGTTTGGTTCAAAATCCGACGTCCTCCCTATAACAATCTTTTTCCCTTGGCCATTAACTTCGGCCTTCATCAGCTATGGACTCATCTTGAACTTCATTACTTACTAAACTTTCCTATCTCTATTTGAACTTCATTATTTACTAAACTCTCCACTCTCCCCCCCCCCTCCTTGACAAATTTGGATTTTCAACAATTTACTTTACTCTTGATTGATCAAAAGGTCACGGGTTTGAGCCGTGGAATCAACAACTAACAAAGTCAGGTTAGGCTGCTTACAATTCATCCCTTGGCGGTGCGGCCTTTCCCGGACCCTGCGTGAACGTGGGATGCTTGTGCACCGAGCTACCTTTTCTTTTCTTTTTTTTACTTTACCCTTGATTCCTTTAAGGGGATAAAAATATTGAACTCACGTTACGAATTGATGCCCCCCCCCCTCCTAATTTGTTTCAGTAAATGTCAAATTGAGTAGTCTTGAATAGGGTCCAAAAAAGTAGACTATCATTGTTTTTGTTAAAAAAGTTTTCAAAAAATAATAGTTGTAATATTACTTAAAATCTAAAACTCTAAATTTGCCTCATGATCCATGAAATAAATTGTTAGCCATTGTGAAGGGGTAGAATTAAAAAGAGAATGGGCTACAAGCATACCGGATAGAGAGCATAGAGAAAGAGAGTAGGAGACACTGTGGCTATTCAGCGGAATACAGTGGTAGAAAGCCATGGTAGCTTACAATATGAAACCTAAGTTACTGTACTATGATAGAGATTGAAGGGCGGGATTTGGAACCTTTTTCTTGTTGATGCTCTTGATAGAATTTTCGGTGTTACCATGGCTAGCATTCTCGTTTATTGGGGATGTGGGCAAGAACGTTGAAGCCCATAAATTTAATCTTGCATTTATTGGGGACGTGGACAAGAAACAGGAAGTACATAATGCAAATTTAATCTGATTTGAAAGATTACATTTGTATTTTGGGGTGAAAAACGAAATTGGAGAACTGGGAAAGATTGGAGTTACAAGGAGTGAAGCAGGGATATCTGGAAAACAAGAGAGGATGGGCTGGATTCCATTCAAGAAAACAGAGATGGCTTGGGTGCAATTTATTCCGTTCAAGAAACCATAGAGGATGGGTTGGATTCCACTGTGAAAATAAGTCTCAACTTTCTTGTATAATTAAAGTACTCCTTCCCTATATAGCTATTTTTCATAGTTTGATCTGTAAATTTTACGTGCTTCTAACAAAATGTTGTATCATATTTATGAACTTTGTTATTATGTCTCTATCACTGTAGCTACTAATCTAGAAATTGTTGTCAAATATCTTAATTATGACTGCTTTACTTTTAATATGTAGGAGAAGTTCAAAAAAAGAAAGGATGAGTTCAAGTTGCCTAATACCTCAGCTGAAGGTGCCTAATACCTCAGCGGAAGGTGATGATGCGGGATATACTGCTGAAGAAGTTGAAGTGGAAGAACAACCAACACAAGCAATAAAGGAGGTTGAAATATGAAAGGAATTCGTTGGCTTGACCAAAAAAGGGAGAATCCACGAGCTTGGACTTCATGCATCTACTTTTAAGGGCTCTTCTTATGGCAGTCAAAAATCTACAGATACATCTCGTTAAAAGAGTCTTCCTATGGTAGACACACTAGAGTTTAAAGCCGTTGTTGCTGAAGTGGCTTCGAAATTGGAGGTAGTGCAAAAAGCAAATGACGAAAAGGAAAAGGAGATGGAGAGACTTAAGAGGGAGAACAAGAGATTGAAGCAAAAGGTAAACATCCTCTTTGAGAAGTTCAACATGGCTCCACTTGGAGATAGTAACTCTGACGATGATGAAGATGAGTGATCTTAATTAGTACTATGTCAAACTCAGTTTGTATGTGACGCTTAATTTGTGGATCTAGGTAGGAGTAGTGTATTGCACTATATTTGCAAACGTATAAATGTGTTATGTATTTTGCATACCTTATTTTACAATAATTGTGTTAATATATGAACGATAATGCTATATTTTTGGTGTGTTGCACTTTATTAGATTAAATAGGTACAATATTTGTGGCTTGTAAAAATTAGGTACAATATTTTGGGATTGCAAATATTAAATGCTATTATGGCTGCGAATATGCAAAATACCAACTGTTTGATAAAATAGTGGGAAATTGTCTTAACTAGACTTACCAACCGTTTCAAAAAGTAGTGGGAAATTGTCTTCCACAAGGTTACCAATTGTTTCAAAACCGGTTGGAAAACATTAGCAATCACTTTAAAAATTAGTTGGTAAGAGTGGGCGAAATAGGTTTGGTAGAACAATTGGAACATTTTCCAACTATACTCAAAACAATGGTAAAAATAGTTGGAAGTCCGACCGTTTTGTAATGGTTCGAACTCCAACCACTTAATATGGTGGCCAATGTGGTTGGAAATTAACAACTGATTTTTAAATTGTGGTTAGAGGTTTTCTCCGACCAGCCTTTTTCCAACCCAAAAAAAAAAAATGGAAGGTAAAACAGTTGAAAATGTAATTACTGATTGTTTAACAGCAAACAACGGTCGGACCGAAACTTATATGATGCCTTATGGGGGCATCTAAATTTCTCACCTAATTGTAAATTAAGTTTCTAATAAAAGCTAGTACCACCTATCAAAAAGAATAGTTCACTAGTCATTGATAAATTAGATTATTTTTGGCTACTTTATTCTAGCTGGGAAATAATATAGATTATGAAAATACATAAGCAACCTTTAGGCTTTGTTCGGTCCTTAGAAAATTTGATGGAAAAAAAAATTGATGAAAAAAAAGGTGAAGGAAAAGTGAGTTTTTTTTCCTCTCTTGTTTAGATTGAGGAAAAAATACAAGAATTTGGATGAGAGATTTGACCGTTGACGAATTATTTGAATCATGTTGGTATCATCTAAGTAGTGTGAGGTTGGAGGAAGTTGGGAATTCTTTTGGGAACTTTTTCCAACCTTTTCTCACAATTTTATGAGGATTTTATCACTTGTTTCTAACAATTTTCTACCTAATTTTTCTCCATAATTTTTTTCTTTGTGATTTTCTCTAGACCAAACACAAGAAAAAAAGTGACTTTCCCAATTTTTTTTCTTTTCATCAAATTTTCCAAGGTCTAAACGAAGTCTTAGTGTTTTGAATAGTCAAAATGCTATTACCTATCATTATTGGCGTTAAGTAAAATAATATTTATGAAACCTGGCATTGCTTGGTTTGTTGTTTGTCAAACGCTAAACATGTTAAAATTTGAGAGAGGTTAATCCTCAGGTACCTTGACATATGCGACATTAATAATTCTAGGCTTGAGTTATTTGAGCAAATATTTTGGTACCTCGAAGTTCAGTGATCGAATTTTTAGGTACCCTTCGTATTTTCTTGACCCCCTAAACTTTTGAAATTTATATTTTAAACCCCAATCCTTAAAAACTTATTTTTGGAATTATAATTTTGTGTATGGGTAATTTCTATAATTTCTATCATAGGTACGACTCAAGGCCCTCTTTCAATTGGTATTAGACCCATGTAAAAATAATTAAGATGATTAAGCTAGTTAATAATTAATTAAGCTAATTAACTATGTTTAATGAATGAATCATTACCTACTTGGCCTGCGCCTGATTATTCATATATTCTTCACTCACCAGAAGAAAGCAATTCAGTAGCACCTCAATTAAACTATATCATTGATATAGTTTTCGAATTAAAAGTCGAATAAGCAAAAATTAAGACTGAAGTTAAGGAGATTAAGAAGCAGTTGCCTACAATCCATCTTTCTTTAGTTAGCGAGATTAAATATAGTGAAAAATCTACTTTAAGTATTAGTATTCTATGTTAGCATAGATATCTTTTCCAAAACCCAAAAAACAAAAATCCATTTCCTTCCTGTTTGCACCAAAAATATTATCTTTCTACAATACTTTTATACTTGATTTGTGTTAAAAATAATTATCATATTTAGATTTTTATTGGATTTTATTTAATTTTGTAGGTGATTGAAAAAATCAAAAAAGATGAAGAAATGAAGTGGGTCAAGAACCCAAATACATCCCTCAGGCCACTCTTCCTTATAGCCCAAAACCAAGAAACCAAGGGCAGAAAAATAAAAACAAAAAACCCCACCAATCTTTTCCCCCTCCCACTTCTCGGTCACCTGACACACACCCCCCTTTCATTCCCGGTTCTCTCTCCCCTTTGTCGCTACTCAGCACCCCGGAACCCCCTCTCCATCTCTGCTCCCTCCATCTCTCTCTTCGACCACCATCTCCCACCATTTCGACCATCACCTTCATCCTCATCCACCATCCTCATTCATGCACCAACCCAAGACCGAATCATTTCCTTCAAACGCCAGTGCAGTACCTATACCCGCCATCTGCAAAATCAACGCTGAAGATGAAGATGGAAGCTGATTTGGAGGAGTATATATTGGGAAGCAGTGGCACAAGCTACGTAATCTAGGTTTTAATTTTTAGGGTTTTCGGTTTCTATTTTCTTATCTTTAGGACTTTAGGTTTAGGTTTTAATGCCCTTCAAAATTTCAGATTTGTTTCCCTAGTCCTCAATTTCGAGTAATTGATGTTTAATGCACTTAATTTCGAATTACAATTTTTTATCTATAGCAATGTAGATTTTGGACTTGATTTTGAGCAATTTCAATTTTTTTTCCCTTGCCCTGTTTTTATTCTTTCTCCTCTTATTCGTCCCTTAAATCTAGAAACTCGAGATGAGTGTTAATGGCATTCCCGCCATGTTTGGGCAAGCTTGAAGCCCTTTTAGGTTTTTCTGGGTTGCTATAAGATAAACTCGAGATTTTCACCCCTGTTCTTTCTCCTCTGTTTTTCATTCTCCATCTCTGCCCTTTTCTCTAATCAAGTTCAGTCTGCGTTCGGTTGGAGCTTGGTTTGAGTAATGGGGCTTTGAGAAACTTGGACGCTAGGTTGAATCCTTCCCTCGCCTCTACACTGCAGTTCTGGTTCTCTTCTTTCTCTGCTGTGATTATTTCTGTGATTACGTATTTTGTAAGGCCTTGTTCATCTTTATTTGCTGGGTTGTAAGGGCTGCTTTTGACTGTGTGTTTGTGTTCTCTTCTGGTTGTGATTGTTATCAATGGTTCTGTTAAGTTGGGGATGTGAGAAGAATAGGAGAATTGTTATGTTTTTTAGGTTAAAAGCTTCAAGGCTAGTTCTTGTTTGTAGTTGGTGTTTGGTTGACTGGAAGATTTTAGCAACTAGTCACTGTCTTACTTAGCTTGTTATCCTTCAATACTTTAGGTATATAGGCATATGGTCGACATTAAGACTAGATATGATTTCTTCACTTAGCTTTTTCTTGATCAATTATTATGCTTAATTTTAATTTGATGAACTGTAGTTAACTAGTTATAGTTTATTTTAGTAAATTTCATTTGTTACTTGTTTAAGTTTCATTGATTTAGGTATATGATAGTATAGATTACTTTAGTGACCTTATTCTCATCCAACATTCCTGAGGAGACAATCCTTAAGTACTAAAGTGAAAGTTGTAACTTGCGGCTTTTATATTTTACCTTGAAAATATCGTACAAGTTTTGGCGCCATTGCCGAGGAAGACGACATGAGATTAGGTCACGTTTTCTTTTATTTGATATTTTCTTATTAGTTGCATATATATTGTTTGCTTTCTTTATTTGGTCATTCGTATTGACTTAGTTTAGTTTATTTCTTGAAAAAATCAAAACAAATTGGAAGAAAATAAAAAATAAAAAAAATTGAAAAATTTTGAAAACCCCTAAAAATAGAAAAAAATTCAAAAATTTTAAAAACAAATAGCAATTTTTCATTTCCCTCAATTTGAGTATGAAATATTTTGGCAATATTTGAGTAGATTGAATGACTTTCGTGCACAATGTGTTGATCGATATTTTGAGAAATGAAAATTTTTTCAAGTCATTTGTTACTTATCTAAGTTTCATTGATTTAGTTATATGATAGTATAGATTACTTTAGTGATCTTAAATCCAACGTCTCTGAGGAGAAGACCCTCAAGTACTACAGCAAAACTGGTACACTTGCGGCTTTTATATTTTACCTTGAAAATATCGTACACTTTGCATGATATAAAATCTAAAAAGTAGGAGAAAAATCAATTGAAAAATTATCTGAAAATGCAGAGAAAGAAGAAGCGGATGGAGTATAAGCAGTATAATCTTGAAGAATTATAGAATATGTTTGATAAATTACAGAATATGTTTGATAAAGAACAAAATTCAAAAGGATTCAACAAAATCATGGGCATCATAGTTGATAAATAAGATGTATTATCCGATAATAATGAAGAGACAAATAATATCTAATTAGAAGAAGAAATATATCAGCAGATGAACCTAATTAAATAGAGGATCTTAATGTTGTACTTCAGAAGATGTTAGAAGGAAAATGAATAAAAAAAATGGTAAAATGATATTTGATGATGAAATCAATGAGATTGGAGAAGAACTTAACATAGATAAAATCGAGTCCAATCTAGTTAACAATGTTGTTTCTAAACCTGAAGAACTCAAAAGAAATATCCATTTTATGACACCTAGGTATGTTGTAGCAGGGTGTACAACTAACTTTTCTTTTTGGATTTATCCCAAGGAAAACCACGGCCTTTGAAAAGATTGACCTTACCCTAATTAGCGAAACATAATACTTCTAAAACATCAATGGAGCAAGTAATAGAGAAGAAATATTTCAGCATTGAAAAAGAGAAATAAATAGTGTCTTAAATTTAAATACCACATGGACTGTAGGAAATTTCTTAAATTATATCAAGCACAGTTTCTCTGGCACTATAGCTAATTGGTGTGATTCATTAAATGACGATGATAAAAAAATACATTAAAAATGATAGAGAAACCTGTTTCAATGTTCAAAATTTATGTAAAGAAATCAAAACTGAATTTATCGGAACTAAACTTGATTCTGAAGAAAAGGATAGAAAATGTCAAAGAAAGATTAATAACATAGAGTTGTGGGATATGAAATATTTGAAAAACTACATTGCTGAATTTAGTCAATATTATTACAAATTGGGCATAATAAAATCCATCTTGGTATGTTTTATGACAAACTATCATATCCAATTAATTCTATAATCAATGAAAAATATATTACATGCCATGAGAAAGCGGATGTCATTGATACCCTTGGTGCAAGAATTTCTTATCTAAGAAAATGGGCCAATGATCAATGTCTTGATCAGTAGAAGCAAAATAAAATGAAGAAACAATTTCTAGCTTGTTGGGATCATCTTCACCAATTGGGAAAAGAACCTAAAAGGAAAAGAAAAAAGAAACTTTATAAGAAAAAGAGCTTTAACAAGCAAGGAGGGAGGAGAAATATAAAATAAAATATTATAATAAACCAAGCCCTAAAAAATGAAGATTTTTTAGGAAAACCGCTTTTTGTCCTACAAGGAAAAACAACTATAAGTGTTGTGCATATGGAGAAGTATCATTATGCAAATGAATGCAAAAATAGGAAAAATAACAAGCTTATTAAAACTTTGGGTAGTCTATATTATTTTGAGCTTGGCGAGGAAGAAGCACTAGATATAACCCTGAAAAATGACAACGGAATTGTTGAGATTATACTAGAAGATGAATATGAAGAAAGTGATTATGAATAAACTAGCCACATGATGGAAAGTAACTCAATTAGTCTTGGTGATCTTCAAAGAGAAGAATTTATTATAGATAATGAGAATGAAGATATCAAAGGAGATTGGGTCCTTCCTATAATTAAAAAAGACATGATCTATAAAAATCCATCTTTCAATTAAAGAGTAAGTACGTATGTGAAATGATGGAAGGAGATTAAGAGATAAAAGGCTATGAGTGTGATGTGGGAGAAGTCAATCTCGTTAATTGGAAAACATCCTTAAGCATTAAAAAGATAGAAAGCATAGGTATATCCATGTTGAAACTATCCAAGTACAAATTACTCCTTTACAATATTATGGCAAAGAAATTGATCTTTATGCTTTACTCTGTAATATCAGGCATACCAAATTTAATAATCAATTTATCATAGGAATTAAGACCAATTTATGTAATGGATAAGAGGATTCAATTGTCAACCTAGATATTATGTAAGGTTAAAACAAGAATTTGCAAAAAACTTCATATCCCTTAAGATAAAAATAGTTGGGATGGACATGAAAAGATGAGGATACCCACTAAGGATATTTTGAAAAATAATCTATAAATTAGATAATCCTATTGATGTATCTCTCAAGGGTTAAGCTTAACTCAATTCAAGAGTGAAAACTAAAACCAAGAAAGATTACAATAAAGGGAAATTCAAAGAAAGAAACATGTTATAAGCTAGGTGTGAATAAGCTAAAAATTATGAAGGGAATGGATTTAGAATCAAGGGATTCTAAATGGAAAAGGAAAGAAAAGGATAGAAACTAAACTAATCCTTGCATATAGATTCACCACCAAAGACTAATCTAGTGAAAACTAAGCTTGTTTAAGGATACAGAAACACCACCAGAAACAAGTTTAGGGCCCTTAATTGTGTTTAGGATACAGAAACACCATCTAAAAAAATGTTAAGACTTGCTTGATCACCACCTTACTTAGCCTAAGTAGAGATAAGCAAGTAAAGTATTTCACACACTCTCAAGGAGCACAACTCAACTTTGATTTCAAATCAACAACGCTCTCTTTCAATATGGCACATCCTAGCTATTTATACACAGTCTTCCCTTTGCTGCCACATTAATAAACCATTAAAAGGTAATTCATGCTTAGGAAAGGTCCTAAACTAGTTTAAAACAAAACAAAACTTACAAGCATGCTTAATTGAACTAATTACAAATAACAAGTCAAGTTTTACAGAAGATTGGCAACTAAACTCAAGCCTAAGTTTTTAATTAATCCAAGGCTAATATGTGGCATGTGCTGGAGAGAGAAAATGATGGCTTTCATGTGCACTTTAAGACGAGCCACTTAGAGAGCCCTTGATGTCCTTTCCTTGCCTTGAAGTAACGTGACACATCGCTTGCTTAGCTTTTAAGGATGTTGACATGTGTCCTGCCATGTGGCACACATGTGTGGCTACTTAGATGACTCACCAGCTCAGTAAGCACCCAAGTAGGAAAGGTGGAGGTGGAGGAAAACCCAACTAGGAAGGTAAACTTAAGGGTGAAGTAATCAGCCACATGGAAGTCAATTTAGGTGCCATGTAGACGTGAACTTTACCTAGCTTAGTGGCAGGTTATGTGACATTTCTCTACATGTGAGGACACCACTAGGTGTAAAAAGACCCCCTATTAAGAAACCAAGCTTAAGTCGTGAATTAGATGCCTAAACAGCAAGTTTAATCAAACCGCATAGATTAGGAGCTAAATCAGGCAAGTTTTTGTTTTGGGATGTTTGAGCTAGTTTTTGATGGGCTTTATTCACATGATTTGCTACTAGACTTCCTAAGGTTTAATACTATGTAAAAAATTTGGACTTAACCTTTCGAAAGATTAGGTAATTATGGCACAAAATTAGGTATAATTGTGGGGTTAAAAGCCGTAAGGGTTGTTTTGTCTTTGAAATTTTGGACAAAAATACTTAACTTAAAGCTAATTTAATTGTATAATTAAGTTTATTAGAATGTTTATAAACTCTCTTAGCAAAGAAATCAAAGTTAAATTAATTTTAAGTTGACGAATCAACTTAAAACTGAAATAGGTTCAACAATGGCCTAAACTGGAATATTTTAGTTTAGGGCTTGGATTTTCCATGCTAAACTTGACTTGACTTGAATCTTTTGGCATGGTTTGAAAGTTTAGGATGTTAATTAACATCCAAAAAAAAAGAAAATGCTCTAAACCTCCTGGAAGTTTAGGAAATTAAATGCACAAAATAAGCTTGTGCATAGGTTCAAAAAAATGATTAGGGCTAATTGAGGATGGCATGGTTTGATATCCATCACCTTCCCCTTGTTAGAAAAAAATTTGTCCTCAAATTTAAGCCATAAAATCTGGCTGAAAAATCACCTTCCTCTTTTGTTTTTCTGCTAAGGCTTGGTAGGAGGAATTGGTTTTCCGTGGCTTACTGTTTTTGAGTTGGGATGGGTTTAAAGGGGTCAAGGTAATGGTTTTACCACCTTTGGATGAGGAATAGGTATTCAAATGACCATTATGCATAACCTTCTTATCATATAACCATGGCCTTTCCAACATGACATGACAAGCATTCATTGGAATAACATCGAACCAAATCTGATCTTGGTAATATTTCCCAATGGTAAATGAAATCAAACTCCTTGATTTCACTTGTAAGCCTTTGTCCTGATTAACCGAATGAACATGGTATTGGTATGGGTATGGATGGGCTCACTACTAGAAAAAGGCCTTCTAATGACGAAAAAAGTCATGGTTAGAAGTCTATTTTATTATCATTAAAGCTTTTAATGACCTAAAAAAGGTTGGTCGTCGTTCGTTATTATTGGTCCCGTCGTTAATACTTTTAATGATGGTTTGGAAATTTTCATCATTGTTATAAATAACGACAATACAAGTTCTTATCGTTATTAATGAATTAGTATCAATGGACTATATAGCAATAACAACCAAATTATGCATCGTAATATGATATAGAACAACTTGACGCTTATTAATAACGACGCCTTTGTTTCATCGTTATTCTTTAGAGTTAGCTGTTACGGGGAACATGTTACTCATTAGAATCTATAATTTCAACAAGGCCATCTACCAATTTTTTGATGCTAATTATCTTTTAAGGAAAAAAAAATAAATGATGAATTGAACATTCACTCAAACCACAATATCGAGATAAACTGATTTTTAAAAAAAGGCACTGAGATGATCTTGAAATAAATATAATTTTATTAATATATACATGCACTGAACGTGACAATGCATGTTACAAAATAAATTGATCTATATAGATTAGCTATTATAACTAACTATGTATCCCTAGATTATAAATGTAGCAACTAAGTGACTATAAAAAGGCAATGACTATAAAATGGTAGTCCTAAAAAAAGACGATGTTGCTAAGTGACGATCCAGGGTCGTTAGCCACCTACAAAAAATTTAAAAAAAAATACAGATACATGAGAAGCTAAAGTTCTCCTTATTAAAAATCAAATAATCTAAATTATATCATACATTACAAAAGGCGAAAGCAATTCAATAAGCAAAAACATATATCTTGGGCCAATTATTTTTGAAGACAAGGGCATATAATATTTTAAGCTTCATGATCTCTCTTTGAACACAATTTAAGCTAAGTTAATTAACGCTAGTGCAACAAGGTTTTGAGTGTGTTGGAAAATAAAGATCCTAATATTGTAGGAAACAGTCTAAGAGTATTAAATCTCATTATTCTATAGAGAGGTTTATAACTACTTAAACCATCAGTTAAAAAGAGAAGGAGCCAACCTTGTCAACTGCATGGCCTCTGGCAGGAACCATTAACCCAGATGGTAGCATGTCACCAAAGTCCCAGCAGCAACACAAAGGCAAAAAATAAAAGATGATAATGATGATGTTTCACAGTAAACAAGACACACTACCGAACCTGGTAAGAGTTACACAAAGTGAAGGAAATGGATGAAACTCAAAGAAAGACACACGAAATTGTGGGAAAGAGAATAGAAAGGAACCTGATAAATGTATAGTTAGTATATATATGAAGGCAAACACAACAGAAGAAAGATCGTGTAAAGCAAAAGACCAAAAGGCCTATAAAATGAACATAATAACATTGAACTCTTCTTCCTATAGAACAATATTACACACAAGGTTGAGCTTAGATATAAGTCATGTTCAAAAATCAAAGCCTTTTGTGACAATATAACCCACTGATATCATGTGCACCAAGTAGTTCCCTTGTAACATCATATAAGGCCTCCTCGGTTGTACAAGATTTAGAAGTTACAATATTGAAAGAGATGAACAAAAATACCTTATTTTACAATTGTCTCTGAATTAATACCTAGAGCATCATTGAAAGAGATGAAGAAAAACCATGATGAAGTCACTTCTAGTCAACTACTCATTTATCTAGTACACCATTGTATGCTAATGGATAGGAATGACTGGAGTCTTTTCCATACATCTAATCCTCTCTCCTAGATAGACCCATTGTTTCCAAAAAGTAGCAAGCAATTGCCAAATCAGAAGTTTAATAGAATCTTTTGACCAATTTTAAAGAACGTGAAGAATAGGGAAAGCAAATCCACTATTGTCAAACAAACTATTTCACGTGTTCTAGACACTTGTTAAGAAAGACAAATATATATCACAAAGGAAAGCGTAAAAAACTGCGAGAAGGAAGGTGAAAAAAGATACCTTAATCCTAGTGAAAGAAGATAGACAATTGGCATCTAGATCTGATGTAGCAGCAAGCGATCTCATATGCCCTTTAGAAGCTGAGGTGCTAGGTGATCAAGAATGTAGTGCGAGTTTTCAACTGGACACACAATTTGCATAAGCTAGAGAGGCGAAAATCATTAGCAGAGTAATTTCCTTTTTCCCGCACTTACATACTCATGTACACAGAGGCACAACACCATAGAGACTTTAATTTAAATGCCATCTAAGCTTAGAATACCCTTGTGTTGAGAAGAGACCTAGCGTCAAGCAGAGTAAAACTCACTGTAAGCTTATAATTACAAGATAAGTGCCTTCAATTGGCTTTCGGGGTAAAATCTCCACAATAAAATTTTTGTTACACAATCTAGAAGATGGTCATTGCTGTACATGAACATATAATCTCAAATAGGCAAGAGAATCTTATACAAGACAACAGGTCCTCACTCCTCACTCCTCATCTAGACATTTTGTCGAACACCTAATGTGCAATGAACAAAGTCATCATATCCCACATCTAAATGCTGGATTTGTGGACATAAACAATCAACTAGCTTTCTTTTGACAAAATTAGTTAAAATAAATCAATATAAATCTAAACATGGCGTTTTTAAGAGAAACTCATAATGCTTTGCAAACCCAGAAAGTCTATATGTTGTCTACGTGAATCTGGAGTCAATTAATAGAATAGTAATGGATATCAATGTTTCAGAACACTCACCGATTGGACTAACTACTAGTGAATCAAGCAAATCCACAATATGAAGAAGAAGAAGTCATATCAAAATCGAAAACACTTTTGAACCAAATTCATACCAACAACAGTATGGGTAAAAAGAAGACAAGCATTAACCGAAAAATTTAATAAGACATTACACAATTTGATCAGTACAAAGTGGGAGAAGAAGACGAAGAAGAAGGCAAGGCATAAACCTGTGCAGGGGAGATGAACAACCTTCCTCAATTAGGGTTGTTCATTCGTTCGTAGTTAAGGAAGGAAGATAATCAGAAGTAGTAGTCCTAAATTTTTAGTTTTCAATGTTATTTTTGCTGTTTCCTTCTAATTATTTTAGTTTTTTTAATTAAAAGGCTAATTATTTCAGTTGGGAAGAGAAATTATAATTAATTGCCTTATTTGAATTTTTTAGTTTACTCCCTAATTTATATATATTTTCCTTCTAATAGCACTAACAACAAAATCATAAAAATTAATAACGACGTTGTTTACTTTATCATCATTGAAAGGTGATTTTGTATTGAAATTAAACAACAAAAAAGTAATTTCATCATTAAAAACACTCTATCACGACAACTTATGGCTTTGATCGTTAAATAGATAATTTCTAGTAGTGGTTGTGGCATGTAAATAGAGCTTTTCCACCATGTCTAGTGATATTGTATTAGCACAACTTCCCCCGTCAATTATCAGAGAACACATCACCCCTTGAACAGTACATCTTGAATGAAAGATGTTTTCTCTCTGTTCATCTTCATCTTCTTTGAGGTTATTTAGATTTCTCCTCAAAAGAAGCATTTCACCCTTGTTAGGTTCCTCCCTAACTTCTTCTTTTGAATCCGCCTGCAACACCTCTTCTTCCGCCATTTTTCCTTCCTCTATTTCATCCTCCCTCACGGCTTTCCTTTCCGCCAAGGTGATAACCTTCCGGTTTGGGAGGTCAGAAGCAATATGTCCAAGTCCCTGGTACTTAAAACATCTTCTGTGCCCTATTGGATTTGGAATGGGATGGTTTGGTAGTGGTAGAGGCTTTTATGGAGTTGGGATTTTTTTATGGGACGGATTGGACCATAGGCTTTTGTGGAGATTGGCTAGAACTCCCCTTGTTAAAGGGTTGTTCTAGGGTGGGGGTTTTAGGCAATCACGCCCAAGGGGTTTAAATCTTTTTTGTTACTCAACTTTATGGGCCAAAGTACAAACCTCATCAAAAGTTGAGTAACTCTGCAAATCAACAACGTTAGCATACTTAGGATTAAGACCTCCTAAGTACCTAATAATGGTTTGCTCTTGTGGTTCTTGAATATCACACTTGATTAGGAGTTTTTCAAACTCTTTGTGTATTCCTCAACGTTCAAGCTGCCTTGGGTAAGGTTATGAAGTTGGGAATAGCTATCTTGGATGTAACTTGGGGGTAGAAATCGTGACTTTAACTTGGCTTTCATCTTCTCCCAAGTTCTGATTGTGCTTTTCCTATTCCTTACTTTTTTAGCACATAAGTTCGTCCACCATAAGGAGGCGTACTTTTTGAGCCTAAGAGCAACCAACTTAACCTTTTTGTCTTCAAAAACTTCCTTATACTCAAAGATACGCTCAACCGTGTGTAACCATTCAACGAACCCATCTGGGTCAAGTTTACCTTCGAATTCAGGAATTTCAACTCTAAAGTTATCAGAGTTTGTGGGATGCCTTTGTTCTCTTCATTCCCTTCTAAATGGTTCTCCTTCACTTGAAGAACAAAAGGAGTTGCTTGCTACCTCATCTTCCTCACCGTGGGTAGAACTAGTGGGGCTAGCATACATTTTCTGTTTTTGCTTCATGAAATCACCAAGTTGTTTTCTCAAGTACTCATTTTGAGCTTTGAGTTCATGATTAGAATCTTTAAATTCTTGATTTGAAGTTGAAATAGCTTGGTTGTTCTTCAAAACAACTTCAATTCTCTCTTTCAAACTCACACTTGTGCTCATGGCTGATTTAGAAGTAAGTGATTGTGTTTGGATAGATTTGGAGATGTGTTTATGGAATTGTGTTTA
>JACYFF010031958.1:80197590-80219043 GCA_017589665.1 Selenicereus undatus | reverse complement strand
AGATTGATAACCAATGGGTGGTCCCATACAATAGAGATCTATGTGTAAAATATGACGCTCACATAAATGTCGAGCGTGTAGCTGTCCGTAGCGTGATCAAGTACCTATATAAGTATGTACATAAGGGACATGATCATGCTACTATTATCATTGAAGGCAATACAACACTTCGTGATAGTGAGCAACCTCGGCCACGTAGAGAAGGGGATGAAATCTAGGAATATTTGGATTGTCGCTACGTAACTGCAGTTGAGTCATGCTGGTGGATTTTTGAGTTCAGCTTGCAACATCAATACCCTTTTGTGCAAAAACTTCAATACCATTTGCCGGGAGAACAATTAGTCGTGTTCAGCGACATAGAGGACCTCTTTGGAATTGTGAATGAACTAGAAGCACAGAAAACAATGTTAACAATGTGGTTTGAAGCAAATAAGAGGTACCCACAAGCTCTATCTGAACTTTCACATGCAATGGGTATGGAATTATTCTTCTAGAAGTTGGACCGTCCGTCAAAAAGGTTCTTCAATTGATCGACTTCCGTTTGCACATCCAAACTGTGGTGAACGATATTACTTGAGAATGCTTCTTACAAAGATATGTGGAACCACTTCTTTTGAGGATATTCATACCATACGTGGTGTCCTATATCCAACATTTAAGTCAGCATGCATGGCAGTGCGTTTGCTTGATGATGATGGTGAATGGCATGCTGCCTTGACTGAAGCATCAACCTGGGCTTCAGGTGTGCAACTACGAAATATGTTTTGTTTCATGTTGATATTCTCCGAGATTGCTGATCCAGTAAAGTTGTGGGATGCACATTGGGTGTATCTAACAGATGATCTGCTACATACCATACGACGACAATCAAGAATGCCGGATATGGATTTACCATCTACTGAGTTCCAGAATCTTGGACTACTTGAGATAGAACGTATCTTGAATAGAAATGGTCGATCGATATGAAATTTCCCTCCAAAGTCACTCCCTTCCATCGAAGTTGCACTTTGTGCAACAAATTGGCTTATTATTGATGAACTTGATTATGATACAAATCTAGAAACATCAAGATTTGAAAGTTTTGTAAGAGGGTTGAACTTAGATCAGTATCATGCGCACATATCAGTACTTGATACTCACAACAGAGGTGAGGGGGGTTTGTTCTTCATATATGGTAGTGGAGGCACGGGAAAGACATATTTATGGAATACTATAATCTCCAAATTCTGATCAGACAAACATATTGTCCTTGCCGTAGCATCGTCGGGAATTGCTTCTTTACTGTTACTCGGTGGAAAAAAGCCAACTGAGTGTTCAAAATACCTTTACAACCGGATGAGACGTTAGTTTGCTACTTCGACAAGAGGTCTGAACGTGCAGATCTCATCCGTGAAACAACGTTGATTGTGTGGGATGAAACACCAATGTTGAATCAGTTAGCATTTGAAGCCGTTGATCGTCATCTCAAGGACATATGTGATAATCAGAATCCTTTTGGAGCGAAACTGGTACTTCTTGGGAGAGATTTTAGACAGATACTTCATGTGATTACACACAGGAGTCGTGGATCTATCATTGCGGCTATGATCTATTGAGCAACATTTTGGAATGAATATAGTATTCTGCACTTGCGTATAAACATGAGGCTGCAACGAATAGAAGAACCCAATGACACTATGCACATTTTAGAGGCGTTTGCTCAATGGATATTATAAGTTGGAGATGATCAAGTGCAAGGAATTGCTATTTCAGATGATGGAGAGCCTAATTGGATTAAGATACCGGAAGAATTCCTCATACGGAATGACGACAATGGTTTACACAATTTGATCACATCAATTTACCCTGATTTTGATACTAAGTATGAAGATTGGTCATAGCTTCGTGAAAGAAGGATTCTTGCACCAACAAATGATGACGTCGATGAAATAAACACAATCATGTTGTCCATGCTTCCTTGAGATGTGAAGAGCTATTTGAGCTGTGATAGTCTTTCAAACTCTAACGATTGTGGTCCTTTCAGTGACATGGAACCCTCCTGAATTACTGCATTCCTTAAAGATTTCTGGATTGCCAAATCATTGTTTAGATCTTAAAATCGGTGCGCCGGCTATATTATTGAGAAATTTAAATCAGTCAATAGGGTTGTGTAATGGTACTCGCTTGGTTGTCAGTAAGTTGGGTGATAGAGTGATTGAGGCCAAAGTAATATCTGACTCAAAAGTTGGAGACACTGTCCTAATACCTATAATCGATTTAACACCATCCAATCTTCCAGATCTACAACTCAGAAGACGGCAGTTCCCTCTAAAACTGGTGTTTGGAATGACAATAAACGAAAGTCAGGGGCAAACTTTGAATAAAGTTGGCGTATACCTTCCAAGACCCGTGTTCAGCCACGGTCAACTTTATGTTACACTGTCACGTGTTTTATCCCCTTCTGGCTTAAAAGTACTACTTTGTAATAAGAGAGGAGTTTTAGTAGATGTTACAAAAAATATTGTGTATAGGGATGTACTGAACCATTTGTATATTATTATATTGTAGAGTTTATTCGTTTCAGCTATTACATTCTGTCTGCTTAGTTCATCTATTTTCAGTCATACAATAATGGTGTTATTTACAGTAATGTACTTCCTTTCACAAATACTTTGTGGTCATTGCTTTATTATCATACCATACTATCTGTTTTAATTTCTTTAAGATTACAGACATGGCATCTTCAGCACATACTGTTATGCCTATATGTGCCATCAACCCTTGCAATAGATCTGTAACATTGATGGTTTGACTCATGCGAGCTATGTCCGTTTGAGTCTATGGGCGACGAACAGTATGGAAAGTTATATTCATGGACGACTAGGTATTGGCTTATTGTGTTCAATAAAGTCCTTATCGTATACATGTATGATGCTTACGAATGCATTTCATTGTTTTATAGTGTGATGAGATGTTCGACATCATAGAAGGTGATGCCAATATTACTTGATGGAGGTCCATACTCAGTGCTGGCAAGGTTTATCACATATCCGGATTCTCAGTTGATGTTGCTATAGATGGCGAACGGAATATGGTGACCAACCTTTACAAATTGGTTTTCACACCGAGAACGACACTTCTTGGCATCATTGAAGAACGTCAGGATATTCCCTACCAACACCAACCTCCTTTTATGTCATTCACCGAGGTCCCTCGACGTCTACGAACACCTGATAATGTTGTTGGTACGTATTGTTCACATAGTCAAGTTTGCTATCTAAATTTATGCATGCATAAATTCTATATTCTTTACAATATTCTCATTTCCTGTTGTTCTATAGACGTCATAGGTATGATAGTAGCTATATATCCTTTGGAAATGACCAGAGATAGAGGCACTTCATGGCGGGAATTATTACTTTGTGACATAAAGTATGTATTGTCATTAGTTAATATTTGTTCATATTTATTGTCATATTTCAATTATATAAAGATTAGTACATTTGATACATTTGTGCAGGATGCACTCATTGAGGCTGACTTTATGGGGAGATTTTACGGAAGTTGAGGACACCTATATTCAACAACATTTGACTGCTGAAATATACTTCTTGCTCCTAGAGTGCACATTAGAAATTATGAAGGTAACTTTACGTCCACTTGATATAATTTCATTAATAAAACTGTCTAATTTTCATTATTCTGATTGTATATTTCAGTAACATGTTTTCTCTCCTGCAATACAACTGTAGGAGTATCAGTTTCTACTTTGCCCATTAGTAGATTGCTGATAAACCCAGATATTGAAGCAACAGAAGACTTTGAAGGATGGTATACACAACATATAACATTAATTTAGGTTTTCTAATTCCATACAACTTATATACACTTGACCTCACACGTGTTACTTTCCACATATGTAGGTACTCTGGTATTTCAGGTGTGATGAAGCATTTCGATTTCATGTGTATGAGAACATTACGCATGTGCCATCTAGAGAAATTGTTTGCAGCGAAGCGGATCAGATTATATGAATATGCTACTGTACCAAATGTAAGCTAAACTTTTATTCAACAAATGTTCCTTATGCTTACATACATTCATTCAATATCACATAATTTCCAAATTTTATTATATCCAAATTAGATATTTTCAAATTTTTACATATACTGCTGAAATCCACCCGCTACTTTACGACGCTTGCACTAATTGCAACAAAGGTGTCCACACTTATGTATTTGCGCTTAATGTATCGTACTGCACATGTCGATCACCAAGTTTGACTCGGAACAGCGCATCCATGATTCTCTATTGTTTCATAGTCTGTTATACTTTCCCAAATTTATGTTTGCATTAGTGCAACCATCCCTTTTTCATTAAAAAATACAGGTTCATCTTCAGAGTTGTGTTACATGACATTACAGGTTGTAAAAAGTTCACTGTTCTTCATGAAGATGCTCGAATTCTTTTACATACGACCGCTACACAGTTAGATATGTATGCAGCGCAGGTATTCTCATTGTCAATGCTTATCATGTTCCCCCAAGTTATTGTTCCACCGTTGCCTAACCTGTGTTACTATTGTCTATAATCATATGGTCATCTATCGCTCTATGCGATTATAGATGATTACATAGGTAAACCTTGGGTTTTCATTCTAGAGCCTCCACGCCGACAAGAAGTAGAAGCTCCTATCGCTCTTATTGTGTCAGTCAATTGGGAGGAAGATGTCCATTACATACGACATACTAATGTTAGGTACACCAGGTACATAAGGTGTATATATAAAATTCCCTTCTATCATTGTTAACTAAATTATCACTAAATCTTGATTTTGTTTTAGGTACAAGAGAAGGGGGTGGATTCTTCATCATTGACGTCATAACTTAACTTATCATCATCCTATTTAGCGTACTTTGTACCAAGTTCACTACCTAATGTGTTAATCATACTTATATAGACTTCTTCCACAATGATATAGTTTTTAATTGTTAATCATATTGTTTATGCACGAACTTATGGTATATTTAATTTTTTCTTTGGGTTTTTCCCTTCTTTTCACTGACTTATAGTATTAACTATATTTACACTAACTGTCCATTTATTTTTTTGATCACATAGCTATCAATTGTCCATTTAAACATGCTCAATGCTTTTGTACGGATCTAGACTAGTTGTTGCAAATAGTAATCATGTGATGTAGAAGCACTGGACTTAATTGTCAATTCTTATCCAACACAAGAGAAGGTTAGCAATTTGGACCCTCAAATGACAAATCCCCTCATTGGGCCGTTACTTTCAAACTTTTTCCCTTGTTCTTTGTTTTTTTTTTTGGGGGGGCGGGGGCGCGAGCGGGGGGGGGGGTGTTTGACGACTTGACAATATCATGATTCAGATCACATCGCATCTTGATCTCAGTACCTCACGCAATAAAAATTCTTAAAATTGTGAAATTTCAATTTCAACAAAACCGTCCAACTACTCTCCGTCCCAACCCCACTAATCTTTCTATTTAAAAGCCCTCTTGTTTCGCCCTTTTCCTCTTGCGTTCTTCGGCGGCGAAGTGTTTGTGTGACAGTGAAAACTTCACCGACTTGCTTACCCTTCAAACTTTCTCCATTACCCATCTCTCTTCCTCCCCAAATCAATAATGGGTTTCGAGAAGATCAAGGTCGCTAACCCCATCGTTGAGATGGATGGTAATCTTCTCTCAAATCTGATCCTTTTTTTTTTGGAGTTTTGGTTTTGGGTTTGCTCTGCTTAGTTGATCGAAGTGTTGCTCGATGGTTTTTAGTTCGTGGGTCATTCTCATTTGATCTTTTTTCTGTTGATTCGATCTGTTGGAAGTTAAAGTTGATCATGCATCATGCAAAGTTTTCTGTGATATTGATCATCTGTACATCTGATGTTAATGTAACGAATGAATGTTTACTCTTAGTTGGCATTTGTTTGGATGATGACATACTGACTTAGGATCCTGATTTTGGGAGGTCGAGATCTACACAGCCTTTCACCTGATGTGCGTGATGCGTATAACTTGTATTTCTTTCATGGGATTTGTGGCTTTATGCTCAGTTTAATGGTTCATTAGGCATTTGAGCTATATGTAAGGTAGATGATCATCTATTGCGGGAGTCGAAACAATATTTTCAGTTTCATTGACTTGTTTTGATTTGTTTACGATTTGGGGTACTTAAAGAGGAATCCATTTCATAGTATTAAGCTTAATACAAGTAGGTGTAGCTGATGATGTCGATATCATCGATTCCTAAAGTCAGTAGTATCATTTTCAATGTGATTGGATTCCTTCAATTTTTTTTCCCCATTTTGTGTGTGTAATGAGGATTCTACTTCATTATAATCAGGCTGAATACATGCAATTGTTCCTGATGTTATGTGAACTGTAGAATACAAGTTGGGGGGAGGATGCTTTCCCAACAACTAGGCTGCTGAAGATCCATCTTTTGAAGCTTGATTAGTGCTTATCAACTGCATCTGAATCAAGAAAATAAGTCAATAAATAGATCTAATGATACATTCTCCTCTGCCCCCGTTGCTTTTCTCTTTCCTATATCTTTTGGTCTTGGTAGGCTGCTGAAACTCCATATAATGTGGCTTGATTAGCTTTGATTATCTACTATGACTAAATCAAGAGCATACATTGATAAAGATATCTAATGATGCATTCATCCCCTCCCCCCAACGTCGATAAATCAAGCTTCATCGGTTTTGATTGTTAACTGCACCTAAATCAAGAGTACATGTTGATGAGTCGATCTAATTATGCATTCACTCCATAAACCCATTTTGTTATCTGGCCTTGAATTATGCTTGGTTTGGGGTTCAATTTTCCATTGACAATTGCTTCCCTTGTGATCTATGAGAAATATGTAAAGCTGTCCAAATTTCCATGTCAGGTGATGAAATGACTCGTGTTATCTGGAAGATGATAAAGGAGAAGGTATTTATATGCTATCAACTTTTGTCATTTATTATTCATTCGCAGCATTTTAGCCTTCTGCATTGCTCTTACTCTCTTTGATAATGTCGCACAGCTTATTTTCCCATTTCTGGAGCTTGATATAAAATATTATGACCTTGGCCTTCCCCATCGTGATGCCACAGATGACAAAGTTACTGTTGAAAGTGCAGAAGCAACCCTGAAGTAAGGTCCCCCCCCCCTTTCTCACTTTTCAATTTCAGCAGAAGCTTGCTCTTTGGCATATTTATGCTATTCTATTCGCTACTGTTCCTGTTGATGATTGTTGGATTATCAAAATAGAAATTATACAGGAGAGAATAAAAAATTTTCTGGTTTTTCCCATCTCTTTCATCCAGGGTTTCCCTTATTTGTGTTCTTTCCTTTGATAGCCAATTGCATATTAAGAAGTATGGGTTTGTAATTTGCAGGTACAATGTAGCAATAAAATGCGCAACTATTACACCAGGTATGTGCTTTGTTCATTAGATTTCTCACACACTGCTCCTTTTACTGCTGACTTTGTGTGTTAATAATATAATTTTTGTTGTTTGACAGACGAAGCTCGTGTGAAAGAGTTCAATTTGAAACAAATGTGGAAGAGCCCAAATGGGACAATTAGAAACATTCTGAATGGTATGGTGATAGGCATCTCTTTCATTAGATCTCCTGCTGATTCATTGCAGTGTTATTTTTCTGTTCTGTCGATTGTTGTTTTCTAATTAATCTGATGTCTTCTGTAGGTACTGTCTTTAGAGAGCCAATCCTTTGCAAGAATATTTCTAGGCTTGTTCCTAGCTGGACAAAGCCTATATGCATCGGAAGACATGCATTCGGAGACCAGTACAAGGCAACTGACACTGTCATTAAGGGAGCCGGAACACTCAAACTTGTATTTGGTTAGCATCTCTGTGTTGATTGCTCTCTATTTATAATGTGAATCTTTGTGATGACACATGCTTGGCGACAACTAAGCAACTCTTGTATGGGTGGAGATACATTTGTGGGTTTGCAAACCTATGAATTAAAATATATCCACAATGTAATTTAGTTAAGTGCTTGTAAATGTGCTTCCTCTTTCTGAGTCTCTTTTAGTGGTGGATTTACATGTATTTATGCTGAACTGAATGCAGAATTTTTTTGAAGTATGTTATTACTACGTCTGTTTGATCTAGTTGATTTACAATTTCCTGTTTTACAATTTCCTTTTAGTTGATTCACAATATTTTAATTTACATTTTCTTTTCAGTACCTGAAGGCAAGGGTGAGAAAACAGAAATGGAGGTTTACAAATTCACAGGAAATGGTGGAGTGGCTTTAAGCATGTACAACACTGATGAGGTTTAATCCTTATCTTTGCTGCTTAGATTGTTGAATACTTCACTGTGATCCGATCATTGATTTTTTTTCCTTTTTTTAATTTTATGGAACTTCAGTCAATTGCTGCGTTTGCTGAGGCTTCAATGAACTTGGCCTATGAGAAGAAGTGGCCTCTTTATCTTAGCACAAAGAACACTATTCTGAAGAAATATGATGGGAGGTATGAAGAGTACTCTGTAAAATTCTCATCTTGTTTAATTCTATTTGATACCTGCAATATTGTGACAAAACTCTCTACTTTTTCCTCTTCATTCTACCGAGTGAAGGTTCAAGGACATATTCCAAGAGGTTTATGAAAGCAAGTGGAAGTCAAAATTTGAGGAAGCTGGAATATGGTGCGCACTGGAGCTACATTTTAATCACAAATAATCTATTTGCATCTTATGCAGTGAACTCTAGTTGAGCTAACCGTTTTATGTGGTACTGGTAGGTATGAACACCGTCTCATTGATGATATGGTTGCTTATGCCGTTAAGAGTGAAGGTGGTTATGTCTGGGCATGCAAGAACTATGATGGTGATGTGCAGAGTGATTTCCTAGCTCAAGGTTTGTCTTGAGTCTAGCAATTGTTTTGTGGCAAAATAGGTATCTGTTTCTCTGAGGAAATTTGTGCATTCTTTGATAATTTTTTGACTTGTCGTTTCTTTTGAAATTAATGTAGGATTCGGGTCTTTAGGATTGATGACTTCTGTCTTGGTATGTATTACTTTCTTTGACATCTTTCCATCTTGATCAAGTGACCCTTACTGTGAATATTTAAGTGATTAAAGATATTTTGTCCATCATACATGCAACATACATACATAAATACTCATGTATATTATATATGATATCCATTACTGTTCCGATTTAGGACTGGGGGCAGTGAAGGCCTGCATTGTAGGTAGTAATGATCTTTCCGTTCATTGGGGATCCTCCCTTTGTGTGTGTGTTTAAAAAAAAAAAAATTCCCCTCCTGTTTACTTTCGAATGGAGAAAGCTGCTATCTCATCTCATTTATGTAAATCCATCTAATTTGTATTTAGAATTTCCAGAAGAGCTTTCTCCTGAAAGAAAAAAAAAACCAAAAAACATCCAAAGGCATGCCTCAGTGTTCTGCCTAAATATGAAGGGGGGGGTGGTGGTGTTGGTTTTTGTGGGGGGGGGGGGGGGAGCCCCTGAACTGCAGATTGTTTCTTTTGGCCTCTTGGTCAAAAAACCCTTTACTAACTACTGTCCGCAAGAAGTTTAGGCGACAGGTTAGTCAGGCATTTTGCTTAGTACATTTTAATCCTAGCTTTGGGGGGGGGGGGGGTTGTTCAGATATTCAAGAAGTGCACAGATCTGAGTTTAAAGAAAATTCTGGGGGTTTTTCGTCGGGAAAGTTTCTCAAAATTAATTCTAAGACCGGAACAGCCTGGATTTTTTATAATTTTTAAAAATAGTACTCTTGCGATCCCGAACAGCTATCTTCTTTCCAGAAGGGAAAGCCTGTCGATTTGGGAACATATGAAGCTATGTTTTAATTAAAACTGAAAACGCTAGCATGTGAACAATTTGGGCCGTGTGCTTCCTAACCAACAGAACATTGATTGATGGAACAGCAAACTGAATTTTTTCAACCAGGCACATTGCTGTTATCCAATCTCCACTCTAATATTCTAGAACTTCCCCTTCCCCAATATTAGGCAAGGGGCACCAAAAGTTGCCCATAGGATAGGCCCTAACAATATCTCTGACAGCGAAGTAGGGAGGAGTATTTTAATTATATTGAAATGTAATCTCTTCAGGTATGCCCTGATGGCAAGACTATTGAAGCTGAAGCTGCTCATGGAACAGTAACACGCCATTACAGAGTTCACCAGAAGGGAGGTGAAACCAGTACTAACAGTATTGCCTCAATTTTTGCTTGGACTCGTGGGCTTGCTCACCGGTATGTTAATGAGCTTTCTCAGATAAAAGTGCAATTGCTTTTTCCCCTTGATGAGGCATTGAGAGTGTGAATTTATTCATTAACAGCGCTAAGTTGGACAACAATGAAAAACTCTTGGAGTTCACAAAGAAATTGGAAGAAGCTTGCATTGGTGCTGTAGAGTCAGGGAAGATGACCAAGGATCTTGCGCTTATCATTCATGGGCCAAAGTAAGTGACTCTTCTACCTCTTATTTTATTGTCGCTATTATTGAACTATTGCTACTAATATATTCTTTCATAAATGTTGTAGGGTTTCAAGGGATCAATATTTGAACACCGAGGAGTTCATAGATACTGTGGCTGAAGAGCTTAAAGCAAAACTTTAGACTCAGCTGTGAGTGAATCTATAGTTCTTGTGTGCTTAATTGATCATGGTTGCCGGATTTGATTTATTATTGGCAGTTCACTCTTTCTTGCCAATCCTTTCGTAAGTCAATTCTTTGATATAGCCACAAACTTGTGTCTTGGATTTCTTCTCCTGTTATTGCTAGTGTGCTGCTATTGAAAATAGTCTGAGAGATTATGGCAATGCAACTCTGTCGTCCAACTCTTGCCCTGGGGTTGGGGGGGGGGGGGGGCCCTCCTTGTTAAATCTTAGACACTTGGACTTTTGCACCAGTTTCGCGTTCAGAATATTGAATTCATCCCATATCTGGTGTTGCTTTTAGTAGGAAATAGCCAAGTTCATTTGCCTGTTGCAAGAAATTGTGCATGCTGGTTTTGAACGAGGTGCCAGGTCTAACGACCCTGTTGGAGTGTTGCGCGTCCAATGCAGAAGCTGAAATAAAATGTAGACCTTTGAATCTCTAATCAACATCACTCATTTGGCCTTTTTGTTCTTTGTACAACTGAAGATGGTGATTTTTGTTTCCAGTTGGCGTTATCTTGACCAAAATATCTCCCCTAAACTGAACTCTTATGTAGGGACAACTTGAATATGGCTATGCATTACCATTTTCTCATCTGAAATATACTAGTTACAGCTAGACTGCATGTTTGATGTTTCAGGCAACTTCGTTAACATTTCGTTCCATTGATTGCAGATGTCATTCATCCTATTTGGAACTCCTGGAGCTTCGTGGCATTGCTGGAACACAGTGAAACGAGAGAAGCAAGCTCAATGTTACTGTGTCTCGATGATCGAGACACTAGCTTGGCATCAGCTTTATTCACCCTTGTTTCCCTTCGATATTTAGCTTTATTTATTGGTTTCAAGTTTCAAAGGGCTGTAATGGTCGTCCTCTACAGATTCTGCTGATTCATGCATCTTGACACTTTTGTTGCTGAATTTATTTTTCCCTGGCCTATCTTAGTCGTGTTTTTCTGGGGTTTTTACCTAATCCACATGGCATCCTTTTAAGATCATGCACAACAGCCTCCTATTAACCCTAATAAAATTGTCTAATTCGTTACCCTTCTCTTCTTCTGACTAAAAAAAAATAATCCGGGTATACTTTTTTTCTGGCTTCTAAAAAACAGGTTTTGCGCAAGATGTTGTGGAAGTTTCAAATCCAGCTATAAGATTTTTCTTTGTTTTTATGTTTTATGGCTAGACCTTAAATTTTGAGTTGGGTTTAACCTGCAACCTCAATCTAATCTGGAGAAGACTTTTGTTCAAATTTTAAACGATGTCCAACTTGGTCCATGTAAGATTGAAATTGAACATAAAACAATAATCTTGAAAGTCCAGCCCCCCTTCCCGCGGGGAAAAAAGGCCACTCGGGAAGAATCTTGAAAATCCTCATGCTTTTTATATGTTTAAAACATGACCTTAGCTGTTAAAAATTATGAATTTGTCAATTTGACGGGTATGTTAAAAATAAAGCAACGAGTGGGTGAAGTTTAGAAGCGTTCATCCGCTTTGTGCCCAAGCAAGTGGTACGGAGAGTTTGCGTGGTGTTTGTGCACTTCAGAAAGAGGTTTCTCAGAAAGTGTGGGTTGTTGAGTTAAAAGTTTGGAAGGGGGATATTAGCTATTGTCCAGAGGAGGTTGTAAGATGCCTTAATCATATATGGAGGTGTTGCATTAGGGTCCTGTTCTTTTCGTTGGTAAATCAATTTACCAACTTCACCCTACCTCACAAATTTCAATAAAAAATAGTGTTGCGTTAGGGCCCTGTTCTTTTCGTTGATAAATTAATTTACCAACTTCAACCCACCTCACGAATTTCAATAAAAAATATCAACTTCAATTCACTTCAACCAACTTTAATAGCAAATTTTAACATACTTCAATCCACTATTTTAACCAACTTCTATCCATCATATCAAAAATATACCAATTAACCCACTTCAATAAAAAGTGCTCTTTTCAATCTATTTCACCCATTTCCCAACCCCTATTTCCCAACGAAAAGAACATGCCCTAAATATACTATCTTTTTCTTGCACTTGGCTTCTAATTTGAAACTCAGTAATGACTAAACAAAAAATTGGTGTTTGTGTTTGTAATAATGTAGTGTAATCAAACATTTGAACAATCAAATAATACTAATCAAGGATTGAAGACCAAACCTATTTTTGTCAAATTGTCCTTCAAAACTATGGCTTAACCACACAGCTACAAGAGGGAAGGGAAAACCTATGACCCAAAGGAGAACAATTAGCAACAAATTGACTCTCGGCCTTAGGATACTACTACTTGGCATTTGACTTGTAATGATTTGGCTTTTGCACTAAATAGTTATTTAAAAAAACCTGTCAATTAATGTCAATGTGTGATTTTCCTGATCCGATTTTGTTTACTACTGGTTATTTTTGTTGTCAAATATTGCATTTTAAAACTTGGGTTAAATTTCGATCCTACCAAACTAATATTTACTAACCCCCCCCCCCCCAAAAGAAACTCTAAGGCCACTTTACACGTCAAACTTTCCCTTAAACTTTCAATAGCTTTATAGAAGTGGCTAAATCCAAGGGTCTCTAACTCAGGTACCACTAAAATAGTTAACTTATGTTAAGACCTTAAAGAAAGAATACGAATGGAGGTAATACACGAAAAATAAATAGAGGATAGGATATTGGAGATGAAAGGGAAGTATCTAAGTATCTTCCAATTTTGTGGCATCATAGATTTAAAAAATTAAATGTAGGAATTTGTGGATGAATTAAAAAGTTTCTTCCTGCTCTATTCAATTCTTATTTGGAAGTGAATAAAAATTAAAATAATAAAATAAATATATATGTATGATATTCTCTTCCTTTTCTCTTTGTGTACAATATATTTGAATTAAGGGGGAGTGCTTGAAAGAGGATGAAATAAAAGGCTAATTGACACCTTTAATCTTCTCTGGTAAATCTAGGGGAGGAAAAGGGGAAAATTTTCTATTTTATCTTCATTTCATGAAGTTAGGATTTTTTAACAATTGTTCTATATGCACCGTCCCAAAGGGGAAGCCCAACACCCCACATGCCATATTACATTTGTTTCATTATTCAATTCCAATATTATAAGATACTATTTTCTTAGTAAAAAAAGGTGAACAAATAAAGGCTCACCAAATCTACTTCTACGAACATTACTCCCAATCCAGCCTAGACCCCCTCTCCTTCCCCACCAATTAACTATACTAGCCAGTCTACAAAAAGCCCTACAAAAATGAGAAAAAAGAGGGGCAGGGTCAATCCCATTGGAAGGAAAACTTGAATTTTCCTGCAAGCACATGTTGGTGAATGCAGTTAATCCTACGTCCACACGTCATCTTTTGTTCTTGTAGTTTTGTTGGATTATTTCTCTTGGGACAATGGGACATGAGTTTCTTGGGGTGTTCCTGATCTTGCTTTTACTTGGGCAGTAGTTGTTCCAAGATTTTTGCCTCCTTTGTAATCTTCTCCTTCGCTTTTTTTCTCCCTTCTAGCGTTCTTTTCTCCTCAAGCAAAATGACAAACTTAGAAAAATATCAGAAATTCAAAAAAAAGAAAAACAAAATGAGCAAAAACAAATTTTAAAAAGACGGGCAATCAGGGGGTAGAGTTCGGATGAGACCCATTCCATAGGAGGTTTTATTTTTCTAGATTTTGAAGTTTTTGTTGTGCTTTGTTTGAGAGCCTACCCACCTTGCCAGAATCGGATGACCATTGAAAAAATCGCTTAGTTTTTAATCACAAGTCATCATTGTATTCCCCTCAACCTCTACTATTAACAATGATGATTCCGTTTGTAACACCTTAAGTCCCTAATACTTGATTATTCTAACTTAATACTTATTTATTTGTGATTACAGTAGAAGACGTTTAACTGGAGGCTTTACCACCGTTTCGTGACCAAATATGGCTACCTAGAACCACCTGTAACACTATACCACCCACACAGTCACTAAATTCACTAAACATTGGAATTGAAAAACATAAAATGGCAACTGGTCCAATTCGTAATATACTTGGCAAACTTAGCGTAGAACTAATAACACTTTGGTAAACATACTGCCCAAAAGTTTATACAATCAGCATGTTTCTAGGAGTGCTAGCGTATAAATCACTGTGAGTGCCTGACTAGTTAGTCCTCAGCAAAATACTATGAATCTCGTTTAATTCTTGCTACCTTCTGGCTTGCCAGGAAGATAGCTATTCACTAATCCCTTACCTAAAAACATAAAACACAAAAATGCTTAAATAATGAGCTTAAACTTAACATGTACATTCCTATGCTTTAATATAAGTTTTGTATTCAGTTTAGTTGGGCGCCCATATTTTAAAACATTTTGTTTGAAAACAGAAGAGAGAGAAAGTGCGAGTAAAGCTAATTTGCCGGTTATTATTTGAAAGTGGACCCCTATTGACGTCTGCAGCGATCTTGAGATAGGTGCTCATCTACCAGTAGGGGTGTTCATCGATCTAGGACCGGACCGGACCGGACTGGCTGGACTGAGGATCGAAAATTTTCCAGACCTTGGACCGAGGACCAGACCGGTCTGGAGTCGGTCCTGGACCGGATCGGACAGGTCAAAATTCGGACCGGACCGGACCGGACTGGCTCTAGATCGGTCCTTAGGCAGTACTGCGCCACTAGCCCACAAACCTGCTAAATGCTGATTGAACTAATTGAAGTTCTAAATTTCTTATTCTTCAATAAAAGCAGTAAACCAATAAACCTGCTCACTTACACCAAAACTAATAAACTTTAATACATGACCAACTACACTTAAAAGTGATTTACATAACCAAAGTTACACAACACTAATTACAAAACATGTTCTTGAAATGAATGCTGATGTATGCGATGCCAATCTCAAAGTTGCAACCCATGTTCGACTTGGAGAAAGATTATGTTGCAAGAATGTGCTCCTCTTTCAAATCTTCAACTAATTATTCAAGTAGTATGTGAATTAAATAAAAATTGAGTTAGTAAATATAAAACCAACAATTAATTTAGAGGAAAGGAAAGTAACACCATGTAAAAGAAAATTACCTCAATATTAAATGTTCAAAGTATCACCCACAAACACAATACAAAGAACAAAAATAAAAATTAGAACATGTAATCACATGAACCATATAAAGGAAATTAAAAAAGAAATGAAAAGGTGAAAATTACCCTTCTCAAGGTCCCGCAATTCATCAAAGTAGTCATCCATATCTAATCTACTACTTGGCCGCAACCAATCTTGTGCCCATATAAGTGCTTGAACCATCTTCTCACAATCAAATGAAACAAAATTCATAAGTCAACACAAGATCAATAAGTTGTAATTTTATAACACAAGGTAAAGAAATATACTACTTTTAATCATTTACCTTTGGAGTTAAAGAAGTTCTAAACGAATCAAGAGTACGTCCTCCTGTACTGAATGCCGACTCTGATGCAACCGTAGAAGCAGACACGGCTAATACATCACGAGCCATACGAGCAACCACAGGATACCGAGGACCATGTACTTTCCACCATCCCAACACATCTTCCTCCATTTCATCCTCTTCAAGTCCCTCATTTAGGTACTTTTCAAACTCCGTCTTGGTGATTCCTCTTCCTCCATCTGGCCCCTTTAACTTCTTTTTTAATTGTCAGTGGTAAAGCGAGGAACCTCCACTAGATGCATTACCCTGTAGTCCCTCTTCAACTTCAGGTTGTACCTCACTACTTTGCCCAGTATGAGGAGTCGTTCGCTTATACAATTGCCAGTACTCATCAAATAAAGTTTCTAACTTCTCTCTCACTTTTGAAACTATTGCACTACCATGTTCTTCACCAAACACATCACATAGAGAGACTTGAAGACCCTCCAACTTGCAC
Organism: Selenicereus undatus; assembly: GCA_017589665.1. Classification (NCBI taxonomy): domain Eukaryota; kingdom Viridiplantae; phylum Streptophyta; class Magnoliopsida; order Caryophyllales; family Cactaceae; genus Selenicereus; species Selenicereus undatus. Next base: position 80,202,524 of record JACYFF010031958.1, on the reverse strand, counting down.
CTAGGATCAAAGATGGGAGCAACATATAGCAAAGGGTTTATTTTCTCAGGTGTGCCATAGTACTTCTCATATTTCATCCTCATCCTCTTAGCCATTTCCTTGAAGTTTGTAACTGTAGAAAATCCAATCCCCTCAACATCCTCACTTTCTTCATCATTATCAATGGTCTCCACAACTTCCTCTAATTCGCTTAACATACTATGAATATCCAGAATCTCATAGAAATGCAGGTTGGAAGTCACATAAGAACTACCAGACAAACGCAAAGTAGTATTATAGAAAACCTCCAAAAAAACTAACAAGTGTTTAACTTGTTTCCAGTCATTAGAGTTAGGAGGTCTGTCAGCATCATCATCTTTAGCCAACTCCACATTATAATACGAGTCTCTTTTGCTATACTTTGTGAATGCATGCTCATAAACTAATGCCGTCCTAAGCATCTTATAAGTGGAGTTCCATCTAGTAGGGACATCAAGAGACAAAGAAGCCTTTCTCTCTATTTTTTCACCAACTACACATTCTTGAAATCTTTGCAACCTACTGGGAGATTGCCTAATGAACCTCACAACAGCTTGAACATGCTTAACTGATTTCCCAACAACCTTCAACCCATCCCATACGACCAAATTAAGTATGTGAGCAACACACCTAACATGTAAGAATTCCCCACCACAGAAAAGAAAATGGCCATGTTGCTCAAGGTCAGCAATAAGGGCAGTACAAGCAGTACTACTACTCGCAGCATTATCAACAGTAATAGTGTGCAACTTAGAAGCTAAACCCCAATCATCTAAACATTTTCCAAGGATAAGAGCTATATCATCACCTTTATGACTAGAAATTGGACAAAAATTCAATATTTTCTTATGAAATTTCCAATCATTATCAATAAAGTGGGCAGTTATAACCATGTAGTTGATCCTCTGAAGTGAAGTCCATGTATCTGTTGTAACACACACCCTTTGACATGAATGTGTCAAATATTCTTTCATTTTCACTCTTTCATCCATATATATGTGATAAATATCTCTAGCTATGGTAATGCGTGATGGCATGTTCAGTGAAGGACAACAACAAGCCATCATTTGTCTAAATCCCACATTTTCGACAAATATAAAAGGTAGCTCATCAATTATAATCATTTTGGTTGTAGACCCTTTTGCCTCATGAGAATTCAATACGCATGATTTCAATCTAGCTTCTCCCTCATTTTTTGGATCCCTCTCAAAAACCAACTAACTTTGTGTTTGTTTGCTTTTGTTGTTCGGGTTTTCAGGGCATCTTGGAAAATGATATTTCAAGTTCTTCGTTCCGTTCTTAGTAGAGTCAGCTTTATAAATAATACCACAATACTTGCACTTACCGGCCACTCTTTTTCCATTCTCTTTGATTTCCTCGAAATGGTCCCAACACTCGGCCCTTTGAGTAGACTTTCTAGCCACTTGTTTCCCTGTAGTCTTGGTTTGTGTTGCTTTTTCACTTGCCTCTTCCTCCTCTTGTATTTCAATAGGGGCTACATTCAGTTGGTGCTCAATCGGCCCTTTATGTATGTCAATTGATTCTTCCATTTCCAAAGCATCTCTCTCTTTGGATTTGGAGCTCGACATCTAACATTGACAAATGACAAGTTATTTAAAACAATAAATATGCTATTAATAGTACACACACACTGACACACATGAATACATGATGGTACTTTAACAAACTAAACCTAGAAAACTTACATTTCAAGAGCAAGCTATAAGTGACTCCGAGATGACAAATGTATCAAAAGAGGGATTTCAAACGTTCACCTAAAAATTAGTTTTACATATATTAAACAATGAGACTCACATCAAACTAGCACTACTTCACAACAGCCTCAGAAGGGAGCAACACCCAACCAACAAAGAGGCTGGTCAAAATCAGAAATCTTCTCAGATGATACAAACTGCCTGAGCTTGCCAAGATGAAGAGACTCTTTTGATCAGTAGAGAGAGAAAGAGGGATGGATGAATGACAATGAGATGATTTTAAGGCATGATCAAGGGTATATATTTATAGATGAATCAAGGGGAGGTAGAACAGTCCATCAGTTTGCTGTAATTAGGGGGGTATCAATTCATGGCTTTAAGTTTATGCATTTGATTTTGGAGGTTTTATTAAAAGAAATTTAAACCATAAACAGGGGGCCACCAAACTAGCCAGGTTGGTCTTTATGTGTATATGTGAAATTGAGCTTTGGCGTTAAGGGGAAGGGAGGTTTAGACTTCTTTTTAGTAAACCAAAATATAGTTCAGCTTGAAGCAAGCTACAATTGCGCCAAATTACACTTAGCATTAAGGTCTAGCACCACGTGTTGCAAGTGCTAACTTAGCATACATTGAATTAAGTTTTCACTGACCTTGTCACCCTGACCTTCTAATGCAGCCAGGCAGCTGTGGCCCATGGATGACCAAATTTCCAACACAATATCACAATTCACAAATTCACAATCAACCCCTAAACCATAGCCTAAACTACTCTCGTCCAGTCGACTATATCACAAATTCACACAAGAACCCTATCCAACAAACACATGAACCCTAGCCTCACCACTCTCGGCCAGTCGACCAATTTTGCAGATTCAATCAATTAAACTACCCAAAATCTCAACAAAATCAGAATATAGGCAGAAGAGAAAAACCTAAACTGTACCTTAGAGTTCAGACTCGAGTCGAGAGGGAGGGCAATGAAAAGAAAGAGTTCAGATCGAGAGCCCGAGGGGGACGCTGAGAGAGCAAGACCTGTCGACCAGATCGACGACCGATGTAGCGTAGTACCGGAGCTAGGCGTCGGAGATCGAGTGAGAGCCTGAGAGAGTGAGAGGGGTAGAGGAACCGGGAACAAACGAATGAAAGAGAAAGAGAAGAGGGAGTGAGGTCAGGTTGCGAAATAGTCGAACTATTGAAGTGAGGTCTGGTGGACATGGAAATTGCAAAATTGAAACATAAGTGATAAGTCAGCCAACCCCCCCCCAAAAAAACCTAACTCAGCTCGGTCCACAGTCCGGTTTCGGTCCAACAGGTCCTGGACGGGACTGGATCGAAGACTGAAACTGGAAAGGGACAGGACCGAGGACCAGATCGAATAGCCTCGGTCCGGTCCGGTCCAGTCCAGTTCAGTCTTCGGTCTGGCCCGGTCCAGGACCGTTTAATGAACACCCCTACCTACTAGGTTGATCAGGAAGCTTGAGTTGCAGTTGCGTGGGTAAATTGAATGGCGTAGGCCCTGATAATTGGTAATAGGTGGAGCCACTTATTTAGGTGACAAAACATTACGTCAAATGATTCATTATATAAACATTACATAAATTTTGAGTAGTTTGAGAAATATGTGAGTTTTTGAAGAGCACAGGCAATGCACGTACCTGGTTCTTGAAATCCCTCTCCTTTTAAAATGAAAAATGTTTGTTTCAGCTTGAAGCGACAGAAGAGGCCTTGCTCCTGCTTCAAATATGTATTTTCTTGGTTGGTGTAAGTTTAGAAAGTTCATTGAATTTTCTGGTCGAATAGGTAATTTAAAATTCCTTGGCTCTTCTTTAATTATTAATATACTCATTATTATTTACTTAACTTGATTCTATTTTACTTTGTTTCTGTTCCTTCCTTGGATAACGCTAATGCTCGTTTATAAATGTTATAACAATGCAATGGTTTAATTCGCTTTGTTTTTATTAATATCGACGTTGACATCGTTACCATTATAGTTATTAATATAAGCTTGTTAATATCATTTTCTTTTGTCTCAATTGCTAGTATTAACACCTTTTTTTATCATTATTGTTATTATTATTATTATTATTATTATTATTATTATTATTATTATTATCATCATCATCGTCATCATCATCATTACTATTTTCTCAATGATACATCATTAATAGCCGTCACTATGGTATTGATAAGTCAATCGCACATCCATTTTAGTGACGTTATGGGCTTGATTTCGGGGTCAAAACGAGAGGTATGCGCTTTACTTTTCTTTGCTAGTTCTAATTATGTAAATGTTCATTAGTTGAAATAAAACCACATAGGCACATTAGGTTAATAAATTTCAAACTCTCAAAACTACATATTCCCTCCATTCTCCTCTCCACCACCCTTACTTGGAAATCAAACTCATGGTATACAACCATACAACAACATCATACACACACCTACATCTCTTGGTCTTCATTCAATTATCATTGGAATTCACCAAAAGCCATTAATCACGCAACTACGTCTGAATGTCATCTAAGCGTCTAAACCCTAACCACCATATCCATGGCATCACACCCACACATCCAGCACATATGTACCTCACTAATTTCCTTCAAACATTTATTAAAATTTATCTAAACACCTTTAAATCAACATAGACAGGCCTAAATTTCCTCCAACCCACAAACCCTAATCACCATATTCACCCTCAAGCTCCAAACATTCCAATTCATCCCCCCCAAAATCCAAGGAAATTACATATTAATATTCCCCAGGCCTAATTACATCACTACTACAAAAGTTTCAGCCACGAAACAATTAAACTCAATTTAAGAGAGATTAGGGCTTCATCTTTTCCACCCACTTGAACACTCAAAGAAGGTGAAGACAGAGGCGACGACGACTCACGGCAGAGAATGGATGGTGTGGTTGGGCAGGGCACATGAAGTACTGCAGGGAGTGTTATGTTTTCGAGCAGCAGAGAATGGGGGGTTTTGCGGGTCGGGCCCCCCGCCGGGAGATTTGGGTATTTATTTGAGTTATTGTTTTTCTTGTTTGCCTTATCCCATTTTTTCTTTTTTTCTTGTAAATCACAAGCTTAGTGAAATCTAGATTTTTTTGATTTTGATCCTAACCATTTTCTTCTCTTTCTCTTTTTCTCATCCAATACACACACACACACATACATACATACATACATACATATATATA
>JACYFF010031958.1:80105682-80134745 GCA_017589665.1 Selenicereus undatus | reverse complement strand
TATATATATATATATATATATATATATATATATATATATATATATATGATTAATAAGTGAGCATTATAAGATTGTGAAAAACATCCAAAATTAGTGATCACCATATGTTTAATTACTGATCACTAATTTCTGGGGTGATTATCACTAATCTGTTACATTTAATCTGTTACATTTAATATGGTGCAATATTTGCTGATCAGGAATTGCTGCTATAATGATCACCAAATTGTGCACCACAGATCACCAATTTCTTCTGCTAATAACTACAAATTTTTTTTTGAACGAGCTTCTATGTAATCACTAACTTTACATCCGCAATTAGTGATTAGCTTCGGTCTATTTAGTGATCACCAATTTGATCACTGCATGCATTTTTTGCTGAGTGATCGCTATTTGTCTGTTTGACATATTAGTGATCATTAGCAGAGAAATTAGTGATGATCATTGTCACAATGAGTGATTAGGACAATGGGTTTATTTTTTTTTTTTATAAGCTTTCATTTTATAATATGTCTTTAATTTGTGTCCCTACGAATCTGTTTGTGCTTCTTGCAGCTCTATTACCTTGATCGTGTGGTGTTCAAGCTAAGGTTGGTGCCCCGTCAATTGCCGACGTTAAAAGGGTGGACAAATGACAAAATAAAAGATAGAACATGACAGGAATCTATAACCAGGTTTGGAAGGGGTTATCTCGAGGATACATTGGATAAGACAAGCATGACTAATGAGGAGGAACAAGTTAATAAAAAGGAACATCATAGCAAAGGTGTTGAAGATGAAGGTAAAGCCGGAGATCAAACAAGAATTTCAACAGTTAAGGCGAGTGAAGTATGTGTAATTTATTTTGTTATTTCTTGAACCAAAAAACAAAGAAATTGTACTTCTTCTATTTTCGTCCATCGTTTCCAAGTAATGTGGCATATCCTTTTGACTACAAATGTTGGTTGTTTCCATCAGGCTCTTTTTCGTGATGGTCAGGTGATAATCGATTTAATAATAACCAGCAGTCGACGGCTGACGGAAGTCATAATAGAGTTGGAGGAGTTGATTCATACAGGATGTAGCCCACTCAAGAGAGTAAGAAAGGTAGCCGCGGAATCAGTGAGTGGTGCCCTCATCAGGATACGCTTAAGAGGTCAAAGAGTAGAACACCAGTACTCTTGTAAGACTTGTATGAATCGGAAGGATTCCTGATGCAGATTGATGCAATTGAGAAGCATTTCGCGGGCTCTCGAGATAAGGTGCATGACTTCACATAGTTCGCTATACCTCGTTTAAGCCTTGGAGTGTCTCAAGAGGAGAAAGAGCCACTGCCCGAAGGAGTTGTCATTGTTGATTCGCAACTTGATAGTCTGGCAGCAGCAGTGCAAGTAATAAATTGTGATGTGGAGGACGTCGTTACGAGATGTATGATGACCTCCGCACAGTGCATTAGCACAACATTGCTATGCCAGGTACTTCTTCTCATAGTCTTGTAGCTGAATCTTTCGTTGCTCTTTGATGTCACTAAATGACATTATTGTTGTGCATTTTTCCTATCCGTCATCGTACAAATAAGGGATCTCAAGCATAAAAATTGGTGATCATGCGAGCAATGATCCTTTTTGTATGTAGATTTTGCCCTCTAAGGTAGAAAGCAGTGATCATAAATAGACACATTAGCGATCGTTACTGATAAAATCAGTGATCTTTAGGAGACAAATAAGTGACCACAAAAGATTGCACGAAAAATATGTTAAATTAGTGATCATTACCTCAAAAATTATTGATTATTACTTGATCAATTAGTGATCATAAGTTGATGAATTAGTGCTCACTTCATGCGGACATGCTTTCCCCCACTTCGCCCCTATCCATTCCTAAAATTTTTAAATCATACCGCAACTGTATAAATGATCTCGTATAAGAGTGCATAGCATTTTTCCTTAGTACTATTTTTTATCTAAATCTATATTCATACAATTTTTCCTGATTAGTTGTTATGTTTTTACAGGTCCAATAATGCTATGCTCCCAGGAAGACAACGGTGCATTCATTAATCAATCTTTGATGAGAATTGTGGAGCTTGATCTTAAGATACGAGATGTGCAAACAACAACCAATACTGACGAAGGCAAAGCTGTACTGATTGAAACACCAAAAAGGTGCAGAACGAGGTCAGCTCGATGTAGTATAACTGGATTCCCAGCAAGTAAAAAAAAATTGATATTGGTTTTCTTTGTGATAAACTTAATGTTTATGTTTTTATATTTTTCTTCGAGGTTACATTCCCCTAGTATGAATTTTATTTCTTCAGTTGTGTATACTAACTAATCTTGCTATGCACCACCCTCGTCAATAGAGTCTGTGTCTTCTTTGTTGTCCACTTACATGCAGCAGAATGCAATGATCTTTCGTGCAATTTCATACGAACTGAAGCAGTGTGCTCACTTTGTCTTCAACTTAGAAGAAGAACAAAGGTAAGAATAAATGTGTCCTAAAAAAGTGATTCATAGACAAGTCTTGTGTAAACGATATTTCAATGATGGATTTGTTTGTTTATTCGCTAAGCAAGTGCTGTACAATGAATTATACTATGTGGCCAACTGAGGCATGCTCTCAACTATTATTGGCGATGACAATGTTGACAAAATTATAGTGGAAATTTGGGTGAATATATTGAATGCAAGTGAACTAAATACGGATCGTTCCCATGTTCAAAGGCTTTTCTTCACAAACGAAGCATTTGTAAGCTAATTGGAAAAAAAAAACTTTCAATGATATTTCACACATTCATGTATACTTTTTTATAAAATACATTGATTGTCACCGTAAAAAGTTTGTTTGTATGTTTTTTTTTTTTGGGGAAGCATTTGTACACGAAGACAAAACAAGAAAAGCAAGCTAAAGCTGTGTTTTTCTACCAGCTAAACGAGGAGCTGTCATTAAGTCCATATATCAGCTTTAAGCAAGTTGACATGGTGAGAATTAAGCCATATGGGGACACCTTTTTTTAAAAAAAAAAGATTTTTGTTTCAATGTCTGTTATTCAGGCACTAATTTATGATAAATCTGGTGTTTTCAGGTGTTCTTCCATTATTATGACAACGAAAAATAATTTCTCATTTGTTTCAATTTCAAGCAAAAAAGTATGGGCATAATTGACTATATCAAGAGAAAGCACAAAGAATATTATGTATATGAATACTTTTCAGATACCTTCATAAAGCTTCATATAATTTTAGTTTGCCTTAAAAAAAACTTAAGTTGTTGCTTATTGCTAATTTTATATTTTTTGGTTTTATATGACCATTACAGAGCATGCTCTTTCAAAAGTATCTCACACAAGAATAGAGTGATAAGAAAAAAGCAAACTCCATTGAAGAATTTGAACTGAGATACATAGATTTGTCTTGGAAGCAAGAGGCTTCAAAGATAGATGATAATGAAACCATTTATGTTATAAAACACATGTAGGAATACAAAGGATTGCCTTACTCTTGGGATGTAGGATTCGCAAATGATTAGGTGAACATACTACTCAACCCTCTTCTAACAAGAAAATTTCCTAATGCAAACTTATTTTTCTGAGTCAAGACACTTAAGCCTGAGATATGATGACAATTGTTGTGCGCGCCCCTTATTTGATTTGTATCTCATGTTATTGCAGTCCATAAGTTTAGCGTGGAGTGCTGCCATAAGATTCTCACATCACCTACCAACGCAATTTTGGGACTTGTGAAAAGGATGGTGAATGTTTATAAAATCACAAGGCTGAAAAAGTCAAGAAAGTAGTGGTTAGCTCAGGCAAGCAAGATGTCTATAGTCAAGAAAGTATCGGATTTCAGTTTTGATGATCATTAGATATTTGATTAGTGATCAGTCATCATGTGTAATTCATCTCTTGAATACGAAGCATAGTTATAATGATGACCAAAACTAGCATTGATCACTAAGCTTATAACTACACATGTATTGTGATCTTGTAGACATTGCCTAGGACAACATAAAGAAATCCATTGATCACCAAAAGTAATGCTAATCATCACTGAATGAACACATATTGATCACTGCCTAACAGGCTAATATTAGTAACTGTAATTGATAATATGTTGATAACCATAAATAGAGCTAGGGATCAAGAGACATACTTTCAATGATCACCAAAACTAGAATTGTTGATCACCAACTATAATTAAGGATGTGTTGATCACCATGAATATATCTAGTGATCACTCAACATGGTTCTTATGATCAGCAAAGCAACCCTGCTAGTCACCAAAGCAACACCTATCAATCACCAAATGCAATTCTAAACTTCATTGCTTTGTATAAAATTGAAATATGTATTATATCTCTGAATATTTGATCCTTTAATTCGCACCCAAAAAAAGAAATCAAAAAAATCAAGAAAACACAAAAAAACACAAACCACAATTCAGTTTTATAGAAAAGGTGTTGACTAATTAATGTTCTTATACAAAGCTAATATATACGCTCATTTATGATAGCCAACCAACTCTCTCTCTCTCTCTCTCTTATTCACAATCCGTCACTTATCCTAGCTCTATTACTCGACTGTCTGTTCACTTTCTCATGTGCATCTTGCTCTATTATTGTCAGTCTCTTTGATTCTCTCTAGTTGTCTCTCTCTCTCTCTCTCTGTCTCATAGTTCTAATCTACAATCTCGTTCTGCATATCTGTTTCTCTGTTTGATGAGTTTCAGTAGGTTCTTTAAAAAAAAAAATCAAATTCTCACACACCTTAAATGTCTTTCTTCAAAGTGGTAAAAAAAATGTTAAAAACTTTGGAGCAATAGTTTTTCACACTGCATGTCTAACTTAGTGATTGTTAGAAAGGTGATTAGTGACCATTAGGTATTATATTAGTGATCGTTAGGTATAATATTAGTGATCATTTTGCATATGTGTGTTATCCATTTGTGATTGGTAGATAGCGAATTAGTGAAAGTTAGATATTGTATTAATAATCTTTCTTTTTAATTTGTAAAATGCTTGCTTATTCTATCCTCGTCTCCATAAATGTTTGCTTTCAACTAATCAATAATAGCCCTTTCCAACTAGCAATGTAAACACACTCACATGATAAATGAATGCCTTATGGTTCCAGTTTGTATCATATGTTGAGTATTGGTTGTGAATGCAGTTTTGATTGGTGAGCATTTGATTTATGATTACTGATACATTATATTTTATGAGTTCATAGAAGTATGCACATTCTTTACTCACGTGCCTTTCGCATTCTACAGTCCTAAAGTAGCTTTGAATCAGGACGAATTGGTCATGATCAAAGAAGAGGATCTGCTAATAAGACTAGCAGCAGTTTTGTCCAAGGGAAGAAGTGACGATACAAAGTATTTGCTCGCAAGACACACGTTGATGACGATGCAACAAATGATTCTGATAATGAACACAACCTCTAAAGATAAATTCCCGATTGAAGTACCGCCGCACAAGAAGAGGAAGACTGACAAATCAATTGAAAAGACCACAGAGAAGAAGACTGAGAAGAAGGGGGGGCAGAGAAGAAAAGCAGTGAAGAGCGCTCCCCTGAAAAATGTTGATGACAAGGAAAAGACCGATAAGTCACCTGAAAGAGCAACAGAAAAAGAAGCGCTCTCGAAGAAACCTATTGAGAAACGTTCCAAGAAGACGAAGGCTGCGAAAGAGAAATGTGAGGAGACTGTAAGTAAGAAGGCAAAGAGGGGTAATTCTTCTCAGCAAGCAAGAGAGAGTAGGGGTGTTCATCGGTCCAAACCCGGATCGGACCAGGTTGGATTGGGGACCGACTAAGAGGGAAGTTATAGACCGTGGACTGGACTGAATAAGTCAAGGACCGAATTAGGATCAGACCGAAAAAAATTAGACCAGACCAGACCAGACCAAATTGTCAAGCTAGCAAATTTCTACGGTATTAACATCTGCAACATATTTTCACCTTGAAAAACAAATCAATATTCTTGAATGTTTGAGAAATTATAAATTGTAAAAGAAAATTAAAATTGAATAAGTAGAAAGTCAGTTTTTGAATTTTTTTTATTCTGTCCTTAGTCGGGACCGAAAGCCGAATAACAAAATTTGTGGACCGTGGACCAGACCAGTCTAGGTTAGTCTTCGGTCTGGTCCAGATTTGGACCGAACAATGAACACCCCTAAGAGAAGGTGATGAATCTCTACAAAAATGTGAAGCGAAAGAGATGGAGGAAGATAGTTCACTGCAGAAGGAGGAGGATAAGAAGGAGGGCAAGAAGCAGAATGCTGCTGAAAAGCGTCTAAGTACACGTCCAAACACTGAGACATCTTCTAGCAAACCACAACAAGAAGAGCAAACTCTAGAAAAAAGCCCAACGAAATCCGAGAAGAAGTAAAGAGGGGAGAAGCCAGGAGAAATAAAAAAGGAGAAGGCAAAGAAGAAGGCATTCCCTGTTACACGATCACAAAGGGTGCAAAACTTATCAAGGCCTCTAGTACAGAAAGGCACATTTCTGAGATGGAGATTTCTGGTAGTTCAAACAATAAAGAAAGTAATGCCAGGGAGGCTGAAAGTAAGGATGAAAGCTTTGATAGATCCCCTGAGAAGCCGCAAGAGAATAAAGAATCTTCTGACAAATCCCCCAGCAAACTCTAGCACAGAGAAAGACAAGAAAAGGGAGAAGAAAGCAGTCACCATCAGGCGATTGCAAAATGTGCGAGGCTTACTAAAGCCTACAGTACAAGAAGGTCACATATCTTAGTTCCAAATTTCAGAGAGTTCAGATGCGGTAGAAAACATTCCGACTTGTGAACATGAAGAGGTCAATCATAATGCGAACGAGAAAAAGTAGGAAGAAGAGATGCCTGTTCATGAAGCTCCAAAGGGTGTTCCAAAGACGAAAAGGCCTGCATTAAAATCTGAAGGCAAACAAGCCATCGAGCAAAAGAATGCTCAATTGAGTGTTGGTGCTGCTTTGGCCAGAGGAGAAAACAAGCAGCTCAAGGCAGGACGTTTAGATGGCCCCACAAGAACAACCTTTAAGATGTGAGAAGGGTGGCAATGAAGAGAATGTATTAAAAGGCATTCATCATAAGGATCAGTATACGTTCATTCTCATCAATGGTGGCACAGCTGAATAATGCCCAGACTAAAGCAGTCAGATCAATGGGATTTGCTTCCTTCTTGAAGGTTGATTTGAAGCAAATCCTAGGGAAGTTTTCAAAATCGCTAGTAGAGAGCTTTGATCCTTACTCTGCCTCCTTCGTGCTTCTGGATGGGCAAAGGTTTACAATCACAACATTTGATGTTTATGTGACCCTGGGTGTGCCCATTGGGGAAGGGAAATCATGGAAATCACCAGGTCATCAACGGACGAAGAATATAATGAGGTCCATGCTGCATGGGTCAAGGAATGGAAAATTCGGCACAATGCCCTGGAGCTATCTTGCATGCCGGAGTTCATTTTGGCAAAAAAAGACGGGGGCGAGAGCTTCAAGTGGAGCTTCATCATATACTTGGTGAACTACTACTATAGCAAGTCCATCCTTAAATATGTCAAGGATGTGAATCAGATTGCATCCCTAGACTGGTGCAAGTTTGTACTACATAAGCTCTTCACCAATGCGAGGCAGTACACGGAGAGTAAGTCTGTGAAAGGTTGTATTTCAACAGTCCGCTGTTCTTCTTGATGGTGAGTTCTACCATACAAAAACCTTGCCTTTTCATAAAATTGGTGAACAATATAACAAAACACAGTGATCATTTAAAAAGCAATTCCAGAATGAGTTACTGATCAACAATTAACCTAATAGTGATAAATAACTTATTGATAATTGATCAGCTATTCATATGTGTGATCAATAACTTTCTGTATTTGCAGATGATGTATTTAGATAGGGTTGTTGTCATTGAGAGAACAGTGCAAAGACAATTTCGAACAATGTCGACTTCGACTAATGAGGACATCAAGAGAAGGATAAAAGCTGAGTACAAGAACAGAGGTTTTGGGAGGGGTGTTGTTGAACCTCCCCTGGATGTTGCTCAGTGAACAGAGGCTGAGCAGTAAGCTCTTGAAGACAACAAGGCGAGTGAAATTGAGGTAGTAAACAAAGCATTCTCGTATTTTTATGGTGATCATTTCATGTGTCATTAGTCATGTTTTGATTTAATTTAGTGATGGTTTACATTGCTTGTTTCAATGTTGCTCTTAACACTTCGAATACAATCCTTTTGTGCATGGTGATCAATAGATGTATTTTTGTTGATCTTTAGAAGTAATATTAGTGATCAAAAGTTATGGAGTTAGTGATCAAAAGTTGTGGAACTTGTGTGGATTATCTGAAAAGTGTTGACCACTCATGTTTTTGGTGATCATTATAAATAGTATTATTGATCACTTCAATTGGTGTTTACTTATTGGAGATTTTGATTCACCCTTATGTGAGTGAAAATGTCAAATAAGTATACACCAATTTTAGGGATCACTAATATTACTTATATCAGCTTTCTCTTCATTAGTTTCCAATTTGATGATTGTTTAGTATGTGATCAATAGTCATGTTGTTAGTGATCAACTATCATATATATATATATATATATATATATATACATATATATATTTCTTGTTACTTTTTTTTAAATGTAGAGCGATGTACGCAAGACAGTTTCTGCTACCAAGCAGTTGGCTTTTGCTTATAAAAATTTTATCAACATCATGGATTCTATGTCAAAGAAGTACGGGCACAATGAAGGGCTTGACAACATATGAGATGAAGCAAGGGTAATGTTCACCTCCTTCTGTGATGCTACTGCAACACATGAACAATCCTAACAAGAGGCCAACGCGGACGGACTGCCAGCAATAAGCGAACGTGAGAATGCTGCAATGAAGAAGGCTGCTGTAGAGCTTCGCAGCACTTGTATTCTAAGTGATAGTCACTAATAACAATAGTGATCATAATGTGTAAGTTAAAAATGAACAGAATATGTGCTGTTGGTGATCAGTATATATGTTATTTCTGATAAGCAATTATGTGATGAGTAGTAGTTCTGTTGATGGATGTATTTCTGGTGATCTTTACAAGTAATATTGGTGATCAAAAGTTGTGGAATTAGTTATCACTACAACTCAACTTAGTATGCAATTGAACTCAATTTCTCCTTTTTTCCTCCCTCGCTTAGAATTTAGTTTTTGTGTGGAACTCAATCTCTGCTTTTTTCCTTCAACAAGTTTGAATTTTCTAAGCAAAAGACATACTACTCGTTATCTATAAGCATAAAATTAGTCTTAAAATTTTATAATATTGTTTACTCGTTCAGTCAGTGCTTATAACCCTATGCATGTAAATTTGGTGATCAACAAGAATGTTGTTAGTGATCAATAAACATAAAATTAGTGATCACTAATAATAATATCTTGTGATCAACAAATATAAGATAAGTGATCAGTAGGAACTCTGTTAGTGACCACACACACATTACTCACTGATCATTCTTAGAAGTCCAGTCGGTGATCACTACATGTATCTTTGGTGATCAAATAGAATAACATCAGTGATTAATTCATGGAGTCATCAGATACTGGCACAACTTCGCAGAAATGAGTTCCTTCTAATAGGGTGATCAACAGGACACAGAGTAGTGATAAGATAGCGTAATAATGGTGATAAAAGCATACCTCATTAATGATCAAATTTCCAATCAACTATACCTATGATTCAAGCTATATACAAAACTAACCAGTAAACATTGCCAATGTGTAAAAATGACCATTAGAGCTGTTATTTGTGATCGATCAGTTGGCATAAGATTGTTCATGAGCTTACTTAATGTCTGGTTTTTTTTTTTGTTAACACTGGTATTTAGTGATTAGTTTTCTCTTCATCAGTTTACAATTTGATCATTATTTAATATGTGATCAATAGTCATATTATTAGTCATCAACTAACATATCTATATTTTTTTGTTTACTTTTTTCTTTTCTTTTCAAACATGAATTGTCTGTATTGTGAATATTCTCATCTTTTAGTCCTACATGAAAGAGAAAAACAAATCGCAATTGAATTTTTTGAAAACCCCTTATGCTAATTTATATCCTTATCCCCTAATTATGGTGACCAACCAACTCTATTTATATAACCGCCCAAATAACACGAAAAACAAAAAGAAAATAAAACATAGGATTCTAAAAAAGAGTGCATAATGATTGTTTAAAACTTTTCCAAGAGACTTTTCAGTTTCTTAGCGCCTGTCTTGCTCTGCTATTCTCACCCTCTCTCTTAATATCTCTATTTGTGTCATACTATCTCTATCTCTCTCTCAAGAGACTATCTCTTACACTTTGAATTTGCAATCAAACCAGCATCCTTGAAATCCTTCAACTTCTCAGGATCATTTCTACATTTCGAAGATGAAAGTCTTAACTTTTTCTATGTGCCATTCCTCTATCTGTTGAGTTTTAGTACATTCAATTTGTTTTTTTATACATTTATCTTCAATTTGTAGACGATATTTTGTTAATTTGTACATTTTCATTCGAAGTATGCTTTCACACTCACTTTAAAGCTTGTACTCTGCTTTTAAACTTAATAAGCTGTCATTTGGTTCATAGAAATGCACTTAGCATGGTATTGATATTTTACTTACGAACCTCCTTTTTTCAACATCTAATTTATTATTTTGATAATACTGTACAATTTCATGAAGTTTATAGGTATAGTGTGTTTTCGAAGGAGTTATTTTGTCAAATCTTCTGGTTTGACATACATTTGCTTTTTGTCTAGGCTTTGATACTGAGAAACCATGGCCACATAGCAAGTTCAGGAAACAACCATCGGAAATGGAGCACAGTCACCTTCAAAGAGGTAAAAAATGTAATTCACATGTTCAGTGAGTATTTGTAGGTTACATGCGTAATTTTTGATCAATCGTTGCATATTTAGTGATCATTAGCTATAATATTTGTGATCAGTTTGCATATGTCTTTCATTATTGATGAATCTCGGCACATTGTTTGACAAAAATTTGAATTCTGTGGCACTTTAAATGTTTCCCACAAAAGTATCGTCCAACAACTGTTTTTCATACTGTCTATGTAGTTTGTGATCATTAGGAATGTAATGAGTGATCGTTAGATTTGTTATTAGTGATCCTTTTGGATATGACTTTATCTCGTGAGCAATTTCTAGGAGAATTTTTTATTCCAAATGATTTTCTTAAACTGATTAACTATTTGCTTCAAAAATGTATTTGAAAACCTTGGGTGAATTTTTTCCATATTACATGTTTAGTTTGCGAGCAATACCTTGTTGGTGATCAATAGAGATATGATTGGTGATTATTAGTGTTATCGTTGGTGATTAACTCAGGGATGATTGGTGATCAGCCCTATTCCTACCACCAAGTGAATCACACACACAGACACAGACACAGACACAGACACACACACACACACACACACACACACACACACACACATACACACACACACACACACACACATTACATATGTGACTTGTTAATTTGCGAGCAATAGGATTTACTTTCGTGATTAACATAATTTTTTTACTTACTATGATCTGCTAACAAAGTAGCCATCCCTCGTTTTGTGATTAATAGGCATATCATTGATGATCAGTAGTGTTCTTGTTGGTGATCAGTATAGTTATGATTGGTGATCAAGCCTTTTGCCATAATAATAGATATATGCCTTGTTTGACATATTCATGATTGGTGATCAGTAGTGTTACGATTGGTGATCTGTGAACAAGTGTTGATTGGTGATCAGTAGTGTTATTGTTGGTAATCAATATAGTTATGATTGCTGATGAGTAGTGTTTGTGATCAATAGATGTATGCGTTGTTTGCCATAAATACACATAAACATAATACCTATAATAAACAACTCCCTTTATCATGTGGCCAGTATTTTCGAGGAATGCAGTTGTGATTAGTGATTTGAACTATGATTAGTGATGCATTATATTACATGAGTTCATTAAAGTATGCTATATTTGTTTTATATGTATGTTGTATACATGAATTTGTGGCTTTAATGCAGGCCCCAAAATGATGCTACCGAGGAACAAATTTCTAAAAAAATAAAAAATGTCATTCAAGACGTTAACAATTTAAGTCTGTCTAGCAAAGAAGTGGAAAGGTATTACTCATACTAACCTGCCTTTTTGTACGGTAATAATTTTTTGTTCAGCAAAGAAATCCAAAGGAACACATTCTGATAACAATACAACTTCAAAATTTGTACACTAACCCACCTTTTGTATTCTACAGTCCTAGCGTGGCTTTGGATGCAAAAGAAAGTGAGAAAGGGGATGATGAAAAAAGAGGATCTGCTGAAAAAAGTAGCAGCAGTGCTGGTGAAGGAAAAAAGCATCGCTACAAAGTGTTTTCCCGGAAAATCAAGATTGGTGATGATGCTCCAAACATAAATCCTCAGCTGACGAACAACTACAAAAGGCAAAAGTGACATAAATGTTGAAAGCAGTGCAATGCAGCTACCGGTACCTGATAACTCACTTGAGAAAGTTGCAAAGTGAAATAGCGATGAACAGCAACCCACTGAATTAGATAAAGAAAAAAGGGCTGACGAAAAGACGGAGATGGAGAATAAGGATAATGGTGACAAGTCGCCAGAGAAACTCCTATAAAAGAACATCTTTGTCAAGAACTCCCTCAAAAGCTGAAAAAGAAGAAGAAGACTTATAAGAAAGCAAAGATTGAGAGCAAGAACAATGAAGAGCTCACCTCTAAAAAGCATGCATATGACAAGCAAACAGAGAAAGCAAAGGAAAAAGAAGGGCTTCCCAACAAACCCATGGACAAAGTTTCTAAAAAGAGGAGGCCTGGCAAAGACCACACTGACAAGCCTTTAAGCAAGAAGGCAAAGAGGGAGAAATTTCCAATGGATTTAGGAAAGGGTGACGAGCCTGCACGGAAAAGTGCATCAAAAGGTGGAGAGAACAAGCAGAGCAGCGAGTAGACCATTGTAAAAAATGCTCTAACTAAGGACAAAGCGCACCAAAAATCTCCTACGAAGCTCGAAGATAGAGTGAAACATATTTTAAAATTCCCCACCAAACTAGAGAAGAAGGAAAAGGGGGAAAAGACAGAATAAACAAAAAAGCATAAGCTGAAGGAAAAGCCATTAACTGATGGGCAATCAGAGAGGATGCGATAGTTATCGAAGGCTACAGTAGTGAAAGGCCACGTATCTGACATGGAACTTTTCAACAGTCCGGATTCAGAAGAAAATGATATGACTTATGAATACAAAGAGGTCAATCATGATGACGACCAGATAGAGGCAGAAGAAGAGGTCGTCATTCATGAAACTGTAAATCCTACCTGAAAGAGGAACAAGCGTTCATTACAATCCAAAGGCGATGATGCTGCTTTGGTGCTAGTGAAGCCAACTAGCTCAAGGAAGGACCTTCAATTTGTATAGGAAGTGCGGACTTTAAAGTTTGAGGAGGGTACCAGTGAAAAGAGAACGTACCAGAAGGCATTCATTATGAGAATGACTATGCATTCATTCTCATTTGTAGTGCCTCAGCTCAACGAAGCTCAGGCTGAGGTGGTTAGATCAAAGGGGTTTGCTTCCTTTTTGAAAGTTGATATGAAGCAAATCCCAAGGAAATTTTCGAAATGACTGATAAAGTGCTTTGAACCACGTGCTATCTGCTTCAGGCTTCCTAATGGGAAAAGGATTTCGGTCACAACATTCAATATGTATGTGACCCTGGGTGTACCTTTTGAGGGAAGGGAAATCAACGGAATCACCAAGTCTTCCACAGATGAAGAATATGATGAGGTGCACACTGTGTGGCTTGAAGAATGGAAAAAATCGAGAAGAATGCCCCAGAACTCACTCGAATGCCATAGTTCATTCTGGCTAAAAAGGATGGGGGCGAGAGCTTCAAGAGGAACTTCATCATATATTTGGTGAACTGCTTTTTCAGCGAACCGAAGAACTGCTATTGTTGCAAGTCCATCCTGAAATTTGTCATGGATGTCACCTAGATTGCATCCCTAGACTGATGCCAGTTCATACTGGATAAGCTGATCACCAGTGTCAGACACTACAAGGAGAGTACGGCTGCAAAAGGGGTGCATTTCGACGGTCCATTCTTCTTCTTAATGGTCAATTCTCCTATTCAACAATGCAGCCCTTGGTAAAATTTGTGATCAATATAAGCTAGTCATGATCAAAATGCGGGTCGGGGTGGGTTGAGGGTCGGCAATTTGGTTTTCTTGACCCTAACCCTACCCGACCCTCATGCGGGTCAACATGCCTCCAGCCTTGACCCTGACCCTACGGGTACCCTCGGTGCAGCGGGTCTGAACCAACCCTCAAGCCCTATGTGTATAAAATTAGATTTTTGTAAAAGTTTTTTTTCTCCCACAAAGCTCAACATCAAAGAACCTTCACGAACAAAGGCTGTAGCAATATGATGATGTTCCAACATTTACTATGAGTCTATGATTATTACAACGAGTCTAGTGTTTGAATTTATTAACTATAACAATGTGCTCGCTTAAAACAACGATTCCTAACATCAAAACAACTTTATCTAGCAACATAACAATATCATAGCAGCAAGGTAGCAAGGCAACAACACGGCAGCAAGTCAACAACACAACAGCAATACGAAACAACAACCAAAGAAAAACAACACAACACCTAGCAACACAAAAATCAGCACCATAATGACAAAAATTAGCACCAGAAAAATCACCAAAATACACTTAGCTTTTCAATATAGACAAAAAAAGAGTAAACCTTAATCATGAGTTCATGAAACTTTTTAAGGTTTTAAAGAAGAATGAAGAAACGAAAATGAGATATTACAAAACTTACCCCTACGATCCTTTCAAACAATTATGCTATCATCTTCTCCATCCATATCTTCACAATCATCTTCATCACTTGAGCTTCTTTCCTCTTTGCCTTCACCATTAAGTTCAAACCATTTAAAATTGAACAAAATAAACGGTATATTTTAGAGATATCCATTAAATTACAAACATTAACTATATTTATAAATGAATCATAGAAAATGAATGTAATACCTTCCTCCATCGCTAGCATCCAATCCCAAAGTCAAATCAAAGCTTGCACAGTCTTTAGCTTCAAAGAGCTTCTTGTCAGTATTATTGCTTTCCCACCAATGATAAAAGCTGATTCAAAGGCTACAGTTGAAATTGGAATAGTTAAGAGGTGACGTGCCATAAGTGCAAGAGTGGGATATCTAACGGAAGTCTTGAACCAACAATCCAATATGTCCAAATCCTCAGTCCTCGAATGGTTCGGTTCTCCCAAATATAATTCAAACTCACTCTTACCGATTGGGTATATGCTATCTCTTGAGTGACAAACATAGCCTAATCATCCAATTCAGCTTGGCTATCATCAATAGAAAAATTACCACCCAAACAAGACGTAGAATGTGCAATGTTTTGGAATGACCCACTAGAAGAGGCATGCATATACTCGTCAAACCATAATGACCTTTTCAATCCGATCTCCAACACCTTCACTACCATATATCCTCATAAAACAATACTTCAAAAACGTCACCTCATACCGAGGGTCTAAGATTATATCACAACTCAATGCCAAATTATATTCACTCCAATACTTGTCAAATTTAGCTTACATGTCACTCACCATGTTAGAGAACTCCGCAAAATGAGAAGGGCCATTAGCCATCTCCATTAAAGCACTTTGGATTTTCTAAATCCCCAAAACATATGAGTTAGAGGTAGGCTATTTATTAGCGGAAAACAAATTGGTCACATCATAGAACACCTTCAAAAACTTATGAACACAAGCAAGCTTATCCCAATCATCCAATTGAGGTGCAAGAGATTTCATAGCGAAATCTCTTTCTCTAAAATAAAGGAATACATCTTTGTAATAGAGCACACGATCAATCAAAAGATTAGTAGAGTTCCACCTCACCGGTATATCAAGCCTAAACTTCTTATTAGTTTGCAAGTTAAAGGTTTTCTCAACCACATCAAAAAAAAATTTCCTCTTGACAGGAGATCTATCAACGCACTTAACCATGTTGTGGACACAAGTAATAATGCTAGCTAATGAGTTCAATCCAACTCGCACAATCAAGTTCACAATATGCGCACAACAACGAATATGAAAGAAAGATCCACCACCCACAAGAGAGCTTTTTACAAGTATACGTCGTTTGATATGGTTTACCATTGGCACCGTATATGATGCATTGTCAGTTGTAATGATAACAAGCTTATGTTCTAGGTTCCATTGTTGCAAGAACAAGATTGTCTCATCAGAAACACATTTAGCGTCATAAGGAGGAACCAAAGTCCTAAATCACAAGATTCTCTTTTGCAATTTCCAATTAGAATCAACAAAGTGTGCAGTCACACTTATGTACTCCTCATTAGTGCTATCATTCTTCCAATTATCAGTTGTCATTGCCACTCTTCTAAGGGCATTTAAAATGAAATCTTTGACATTTTCTCTCTCTTTCACATACATTTTGAAGAGTTCTCTCCTTACAGTGTGCCTACTAAAAGCTCTAAATTGGGGATTGAATCCTTTCACCATTTTTCTAAACCCTCGCTTCTCAACGGTGTCAAATGGACGTGAATCCTCAACCAAGTATGTTAACATAAGCTTCATACATTGGGCTTCATGATACTTAAACTTGGTCAAAACAGTAGAACCATGAGCATTAGTATCAGCAGACAACAAGTATTGCTTAATATCATTATGAACCTTTTTAGCACATCTATCTAAATGGCGTTTAAGATTAGAAGTTCCATGTCTACAATTAGCACCCAACATAATTTCACAATGCTTGCACTTAGCTTTATTTTCAGCTGGTGTAAGGCCTTTAATTTTTTCATATTCATCCCGTGCCTTTGACTACCCCTTTGGTTTCTTTGAAGGTTGCTCATACTCTGCATAACCATTCTCGACTGGGACTTCTTGTGGTGTTTGCCTGGATGGTGGAACTCTATTCTTCATGGGAGCCCTACTCATATTACTTTCAGGCTCCATATCTAAAACAAGACATAAAATCGAATTAAATATGGCACCATCACTATATTTTAACACCACATCTGAAACATTTAAAACATTAAAGCTCAAAGAGCCTCTAAAAGCAGGAAAATCACAAAATTGAAGCAATCAATACAGAACCACAAAAAGCATCACCATCTTTCAATCCATTAAAAACATTCAGGCTCAAATCATGAACCACAAAGAGAATCACCACATTTAAAGGTAGCACGTTATGCAGGTATGCTTAATTAAACAATATACAACGTTTAATTGCTAGACAAAGGCTTGTTGCATTTACTACAACTCTTAAACAAAGGATCAAAAAAAGGCTAATCAAGAGGGAGAGGAGAGTAGATTTGGAACAACAAGAATAGTGGTCTTAAATGATAAAGACTAGATATTTGTGTCCATATGTCGAAGTTGTCTGAGTAGTTCCGTTTGTATTGTGGTAACTAGACCTAATTATCTAATTGAACTAGGCACGAGCACAATCATTTGAGACTTGTCTTTGTAGCATCCAATTAAAGCTACAACAGAACTGAAATCGAACACTTCTCACATTCTAAGGTTCAAACCCACCCCCCCCCCCCAAATCTCCTTTACTTTTGGTAAACACAAAATCAAATAGGCATTCAGAGAACTGGAGAACTAAACCTTCTAACCTCAAATCATGAATTAAAGGCTAATCAAGAAAACCAACATCAGAAAAAGGTCGGGGCCGAGCTTTATACCATGTCACGACTTAAGCAAGCATTATCATGAGTTATGGGCCTGTGGGCTGTGCCAGAGCAAGACTCGATGTACTCAAACCGAAGGAAATCGGCAAGGAGTGGTCAGGGTCAGCTGCAATCGCGAGGAATCATCGGCGTTAGCAAGCGCGAGGAGTCGCCGGCATTAGCAAGCACGAGGATTCGCTGGCGTCAGCAAATAGGAAGTGTCGACAGCAACAAGATTGAACCAGACGATGGCTAGACCAAGCTACACAACAGCAGACGAAACAGCGAACAAACAGTAGGACAGAAGTGACGTCGGCGTTGGAGTTCCCGGTGTCAGTAACCAAGTCGTCGGCTTGTTTCAGCGAGAGGGAAAGGAGAGTATATTTGGAAGGGAAAGGGAAAGGGAAAGGGAAAGGAGAGAGAGGGAGAGAAGAGAGGAAGCCCTGTTTCAGCGACAATAGCATACGAAACCCTAAGGCTCCCAGTTTTTAGATTTTAAAAAATATTTTTTTTTAAGGTGAGGGTCCCGAGTCGGGGCCTTTGTCTGATCCCGGCCCTCTCCGTATGCGGGTACCCCCACATTGAGGGTCTGATCGGGTTGGGTCAAAGGCAAAAAATAGTTGCCCGAGCCCTCACTTTTTTAGGTCGCATCAGGTCGAGTCGGTCGGGTCCTCGACCCATTGATCACGTCTAATATAAGCAAACACATTGATCATTAAAAAAACGAATGCATTAGTGATCAACAGTTAAATGACTAGGGATCAATAACTTGTGCTTTAGTGATCAATAAGTTATGCATCAGTGATCAACTATTGATACTTATGTAAGTAAGCTAATTCCTTGTTTTAAGTATTTTTTTTGTATTTCTGTATTTTGTAAATGCTGTACTTGGATAGAGTTATCTTCATTAAGAGGACAGTGAAGAGAGAATTCCCTACAATGTCCACATGGACTAATGAGCACATTAAGAAAAGGATCAAAGACGAGGACCGAAACCATGGTTTTGGGAGAGGCGTTGTTGAACCTCACCTGAATGTCCCACACCCAACAATGCCTAAGTAGCATCCTATTGAAGACATCAAGAGCTCTGAACTTCAGATAGTAAGCGAAAACATACTTATCTTTGACGCAAATTGTTTGAGAAACCCTCATTGGTGATCAATATAGATTCCATTAGTGAGCTCTTTACTTAATTTAGTGATCATTTTAGAATGGAGTCCTTTTGTACATTGTGATCAATAGAAGTAGTATTGGTGATTAAAAGCTGCTTAATTAGTGATAAGTAGAAACAAGGTCAACAATGACTTCAGTCTATCTCTCCATTTTCCCTCGTTGCTTAATTCAGTGTTTGTTTAGTAATTGAGTAATAAGGTTGTGATTGGTTATCAAATGGGCATAGTGCTAGCGATAAAGTAGATAAATCTTTTGTTCTTTTAGCGCGATGCTTAAAGTCTAATATGGTAAGATATTTATTTTTCAAAAAATATAGAAACCCATAGTTGAGAAGGCTGTTGGTAAAGAGACAGTCGAGGAAGCATTTGATTGCTTATAACCACTGGAGGCTTAAGTTAAAGTTGCTGAAGAAGCAAAGAACATAGGATTTCAGGTAATAAAATAACCCCTTTTGTGCCCATTCCTTAGAGTTTCGTCCTTGTGTGTGAATGGCGATTAGTAGTGTATGGTGATCAATACATGTGTGATAAGCGATTCAATATAGATAGAGATTACTGATTAGCCCAACTTAACTTGACTTTTCTGTCTTTGTAAGGATTACGTACTAACTGATCAGTAATCATTGTTTTAGTCATCGTTATTAATAATATTAGTGATCACTGAAATCAGTGTTTACCTATTTTGTTTTTTGGTTAACGTTTATTGCTATTGTGTATAGTAATTACTATAGACTGATGATTGGCATAAGATTGGTGATCAGATTACTTATTGTTCAAACACTACCTATTTTTGGATTGCTCTTTGGTTGGTGATCACAAGAGATGTTATTTGTGATCCGTTGGCATAAGATTGGTGATCATATTACTTAGTGTTGAATTTTTTTGTCAACATTGCTCTTATCTCAGTTATTCTTTGGTTGGTGATCATTAGAGATGTTATTTATGATCCATTTGCATACGATCGGTGATCATGTTATTTACTGTTTAGTTTTTTTGTCGTGACTGCTTCTATTTCAATTCTTCTTTGAGTTGTAATCAATGCTCATGTTATCAGTGATCAAAACGGATGCTTTTAGGGATAAGTTTTCTCTTCATCAATTTTTACAATTCGATGATTGTTCGGTAAGTGATCAACAAGAATGCTATAATTGATCAGCTAACATATGTATTCATTTATTTATTTATTTTGAAAATTGCTGAAAGATGTTGACGAAACCATTTCTACCACGAAACAACTAGCGTTGGCTTACAGAAACTTCACAACCGTCATGGATTGTATGTGCAATATGTACGGTGAGAGTGTTTATCTTCGGAAGATACGAGACGAAGCGAGGGCAATGTTCGTCTCATTTTGCGATGCTCTTACCACAGACAAAGAATCACGGAGAAAGTGCAGTATGGAAGGGCCATCTGCCATTGGCGAACGTCAAGATCTCAACACTGATGTTATGAAGTAGGCTATTGCAGACCTTCAGAGTGCTTATGTGGAGTTTCGAAATCTTCAACCGAAGGAAAAAGCAATCAACGACAATGGTGCTCCTTTATCAGCCCCACACTTTAACTTCACAAACCAGATAGTGAAGATTAAATTTCGGGAACCGTATTGATTGCAGAAGCTAGCGTTACTATTGAAAAGGAAGACCACCGTGAGGATGTGGTGTTGGATCAGCCAAACAACATTATGAAGAAGGATGATAGCATCCCTTCATACAGTCTAGGGCTGGGACTGAGTTAACTGGACAGCCACAGTCCAATTCCTCAAACTTCCTCTATGCCTAATCCAAGCACTGTCGGGGTTAATGAAGATCATGGTAATGAAGATGATGAAGACGATGCTCCATTGAGATTCCCGTTGAGGAATACTTCTCAAGTGAACTGTGAGCTAAGTATAAAGAAACCAGCTGAGAACAAGTCCAAAAAATGTGACGAGCCTTGTTTTAAAAAGGGTAAGGTTATGAAGCACACTATCAAGATTAAAAATCAACCCTACAACAGACCTCTATCTCAAAAGTACCATTTCCTCACAGTGCCAAAGAGCCAGCAAAACATAGCAAACAAGCATTGTCATTAGAGGCTCAGGGTAACCAACGCCACGGTGAGAAAACAGACAATGGTCAACTAGCCAGACATGAAGCTTTCAAACAAACCAAGCCTGCTATGCATGGTGAAGGTGGCAAGCAAACACCTAAATATGATGCTGCAAACCAGCCAGGGCAGCAGTAACAGAAGCTGGCGTCCAATGGACAAGCGCATCAAAAACAAACTGGTGGGGAGAAAGTAAAATTGTCTCATAAAATGAAGCCCACTATGTAAAGCAGTGTCCGCAAAAGAATGACAATTACTCCGACTGCCAAGCACGCAGTCGAGCAGAAGAAAGGAAGTCTCAGGGCTTACGGTGAGCAACAAGAACCTGATTCCAACAAGCTCAAACTGACAAAAGAGGTGTTGCCCAAAAAGGATCATAAGAAGCGTGTGGGTACTGTGAGAACTCCAGAGACGTCAGAGGAAGTACGCCCATCAGATGCATTGAGGAAGCGACAGCCTGAAAATCTGCCTCTAGCCTACTGCTCCCCATATGTGATCCGGCTGATAAAGCTAGACAACGAACTCCCTCAAGATGAGATGGTCATATCTGAGTATGTTTTTGCCAAAGTTGAAGATATGGATGACAGGTAATATCTCTAATCAATCTTCTTGTGTGATACGTGATGCTTTTGGCAAAGCACTCTATTGTGCGGTTAATGATCAAAGGGTATACGATTGGGGATCAGTAGCTTTGTGATTGGTGATTAGTTTTGTCAACACTTGTGTGAATATCTATTTATTTCTCACCCTCACGCCTTACAATTTAATGTTTATCATGAGTGATCAACAATAATGTGATTGGCAATCAATTGTTATCTTTGTTGCTTGTGGGTATTTGATTTACTTTATATAAATGTTTACTTTTTCAGTGTTTTTATTTGGCTAGTGTTGATCAAATGTTATTTACTTGCGTTCAACATGGGTGTAATTGGTGATCAATAGTTTTCTAATTTGCGATCAGTGATTATTTGCTTGGTGATGAATAATTATGATTGGTGATTAGTAGTTTCCTGACTAGTAATCAATTTGGGATCACTTGTGTAAATGATTACTTCTTCTATCATGCAGTGTGATTCAACTGCTTATATGATAATGATGCCCTTTGGCAAGTGAACGTGTTATCTGGTCATTGATCAACAATTTGACATTCATGATCAGTGTCTTTATGCTGGGTGATCATTACTTATGTGATTTGTAATCAATTGTGATTAACTGTGGAAATCTTACATTTTTTATTTCCTGGTAAGTGTGTAACCATTCTTTTTCATTTTGATATTGTAGTGAACCTTTGTTTGACAGTTGCGCCGATAAGGAGGCCACTAGGGTTTCTATGGCCACTCTAAAGCCAGGAGAGGAGGTTGAGATGAATGTCATCAACATATGATCCAACATAATAAATGATTGGGAAAGAAAAAGGGATCTCGTCACTCCAAGCAGACTCTTCATATCATGTGATCAAAGTGTAAGTGCCTCACAGTCAACTTATTGCTCAATAATAACTGCATTAGTGATCATAACTAAAACATTGAGCTATTGAAATATCTACTTAAACAAATTTCTCACTAAGAATGGTTTGTCTTCAGCGGTAAATTACATTGCATAAATATACATCATTTTCTTCTTCGATGCAGTATTTCTTTAGCAAAGAAATGTTGAAAGTCAGTTAATTCGAAAAGAGATATGAAGACTTTAAGGTGGTAATGGATAGAGAGCTAGAAAGATGTTCGTGGATCAAAATCAAACAAGTTGACTTGGTAAGGGCTAATATTCAGTGAATGCACTTAATGCACTTGGCTTCTTAAAAAAAAAGGCATTGATTTATGATGTTAATATCTACTAATGTTCACACACGTTTTTTCTTATTCTTTTTCCTAAAAAAGAAGGTAGATTTTCTTCCCCGTATGTCACATAAGTCATTTCTTTTTGCTTTGCTGCAACTTGAGGGATGACAAGCTTGAGATCATCAATAACTTGCTCATAAGCACAATGTTCAAGTTTGTATATGGAGACTTTCCGTTGAAGTTGGTGAGTTTGAAAAACTAAACTATTTATAACTATGGTGATATTATTACATTACAATTCTAATAGTGTGCAAGCAGAGCAAAGTACTCAGCCTTTACCTGCAGGGTGTACAACATCCTAACCTTGAAATTCTTAAGAGACTAAAGGCGATACGCTTGAAGATGCTATGGAGGTCAAGTATAACTGTCACAGATTGTGCCATATTTCGTATGAGACACATGGAGAGCCACTTTGGGGAAGGAGAGAAATGGCAGTTTGGACTGAATCCAAGTGATGTAAGTATTACAGCATAACATTGACTTTGCTAGCAATACAAAAAACAAGGTTGTTACTAATTCATCATGAACTACCTTTTATCCTTAGGATGCAAGGCTTAATGTTTTAAGGGCGTAGTACTGTCACGACATAGTCACCTATGAGTACAATAGGGCAAGATTCACGATAACTAAAAGGGTGAAAGACTTCAAGGAATTCGTGAAAATTTATCCGAATCTCAAAGAAGATGCTAAGAAGGACTAGGTTTATCCCTACCCTGTTTATCTATATTGCCAATTTGCAATGGACAAGAATTATTTTGTAAATAAAACTTATATTTTTGCATATTATACAACAAATTATTTAACATTTTTGTGCAATTTAGGTTTATGTAAATTTCCATGGAACTGAATCTAGTAGAGATATAAAGAACGATCGCTAAATATACCTATTAATCAGTAAGCAACTGCAAGTAAGAAGATGCTGATCACCTAAAAAGCATTTAGTGCCTACCAAAAATACTTCTAGCGATACCAAACATGCCTCTTTTGATCACCACTACTGGACTATTGATAAAACACTAGGTCTCATTCTTTATAAAAACACATGCTACTATCCCTGATGAGAGCCAACCCCAAAGACAGCAAAATAAAAATATTAACAAATATAATTCACCCAAAATCAACATATTTGCGGTGTGAGCATAAGAACATGTTTTGATCACCAAAGGTAATCATAATGATCACCAAAATTGTAATTATTGATCACCAAATGATATCTTCTATAAAAACATATATTATGATGTTTGATGAAAATGAAGCACAAATGCAATAGAATAACGGTCATCTAAGATATCACTCGCAATATACTTGACAAAAAAACCAACTTATTTATGTTGAAAACCACAAATTGATATAGTGATCCCCAAACATGGTTGGAATGATCACCAAACATAGCTCTAACGATCACCAAAATCGGTGTTGTTGATCACCAAACGTTATCTTCTTTAAAAACATATACTATCACGTTTGATTCGAATAAAACACAAATACAACATAAATATGTTTGGCAAAAAACCAACTTATTTATGGTAATCATCACAAAAGTTCCTGTGACCATCAAACAGGGCTCTAATGATTCAACATAACATATACAATTGATATAGTCATCAATGACAATATGTTTCTATTGAACACTATATATTGATATAGTGATCAGCAAACATAGCTATAATGATCACCGAACACAATTGTAATGATCACCAAAACTAGATCTGTTGATTACTAATTGATATCATCCATAGAAACATATAGTATAATTCTTTATGATCATAAACCACAAATACAAGTATCTTTGACAATATTTTTCATGCAATAGCGACATATTTATGATGATTACCACAAAAGATCCTGTGATCACCAAACACAGCTCTACAGATCACCAAATCAATTTCTAAGTGATCACAAATATTACGAGTTTGCTAGCACATTTTCATCATTCCAACAGCTGATCATCAAAAGGAACACTAATGATCAGTAAAAGCAATCCTACTGATCACTAACTAATACCTAGCAAAAAATAATTTTTTTAATAAAAGAAACACACACGGCCACACATACCCCTAGAGATAGTGCACTAGCGTCTCTTTTTCGAACATTTGCTACTGTCATGGGAAGTAACCTGATTACGGCAGTGGCACATCCGCATGCATGACTGGTGCTCAACAGTCCTCTTAACCGCCGTCTTCATCCTCTTTTCTCTTCCTTTAGTTACGAACGTCAGGGGTGGATGTATCTCAATGTGGTCTGGCATCGCACATCTAAAGTAGATATGCAGATCGGCTACTGCGTTCCTCGTTGACTCGTCACCCATGTCTTGAAGTTGATGCTCGACTGAAATCATTAAACTTGACAACAGCTGCAGCTTAGCGAGGGTGCGCCCAGCCAGATCCATAAACTTGTAAAACTGAGACCACGCATCACCTATGAGCTCATTTTGTGCAGCTATTTCTCCACAAGCATCTCACACAACACTATCAAACTCATACATTGGTGCTTTTGCTGCCATCTTTGTCCACCTATTAATGATATGAGCTGGCAGAATTTCTCTTAGCGAATTGGATGTGAAAACAAGCAGCATTTGAGTGTATGGAATCCCATCCAACTCGAAGAAGTGGCATGAGCACTAGTACTCGGAAGTGCGCTCGTTATACACCACATAACGGATCCTTGTTTTGTTCTCATAATTGTGTTTCATCTCATAGGTCTAGTCACCCTCTATGTTAATGATATCCTGCACATAACTGTACATCCAACCGTTGTATAACTGTCTCTGGAACACATAGAAGTTCGTGTGAGTGTACATGTTCCTCGCATGCTTCTCAATCTCATATGACGTCTTCAGTTCCGGAAACGATGTTAAAGAAGCATTTTCAGCCCTGCGCTCACGATAGTGTTGTGACTCCACAACGTGCACAAATCTGACCCAAAATTCCACCAGACTAAGGTTAGGACAAGTTAGGGAACCAAACATAGAGTTTTGACTCTCAAAACCTGACGTCATCCTCAAAATGCCCCCCAAGAAGTCCTCCTTAAAGTAAACATGCACCCAAAGCTCTCGAATCTTGTATATATAATGCAGCCACTCATTGTCAGTTAAGTCAAACTCCTCTAGCATCTCCCCCTAAGACTCCTCGAACTCATCGGGAGAGTCCAATGCCCATACACACCCCTTGATACGCTCAATGAAATCCTCGCAGCCATTCAGCATATGACCCACCTTCTCAGGGAGCTTTCTCATGATGTGCCACATGCAGAATCGATGGATCGATGTCTCAAAAACATCAGTTGTTGCCTGTCTGATTGTTGGATCTTGGTTTATGATAACTGTTTTTGGCATATGGCTGCCCATGGCAATCAGGAAGCTATTGACGAGCCACTAAAAGGACCCCACCTTCTTATCCCTCAACAAATTGACACTAAAACAAATTAGCTACCCATGGTGACTTAGCCTGGTGAGTGGAGCAAACACCATTGAGTACCGGTTAGTCTTATGTATCGTGTCAAACGACTGTATATCATCGAATGTGGCGTAGCTTTTTCTACTCAGAGAGTCTGACCAGAACACGTTCTTCAATCGGCTGTGTTCATCAACCTAAAGGGCAGCCCGGTGCACAAGCATCCCGCGTTCACGCAGGGTCTGGGGAAGGGCCGCACCCTAAGGGGTGAATTGTAGGCAACCTAACCTGACTTTGTCAGTGGCTGATTCCACGGCTCGAACCCGTGACCTTTTATTCTTCAACCTAATAGTAAAAAAAGAAGCCTGGGTTAACTTCCTGTTTGTTCTTCAACACATCTATAAACATGTGCGCATCTATGTCTTTGATGAGGGGTTCTAAATCTCTGCAGTAATTTTGCAAGTCCTACTATATGCAACCAATGTTTTCATAGCCACCAATCTATTCTTTCAGGACATGATGCACCTTTGACAGTCCTACATTAACTCACACGTACTTGCATACCATGTCTTTATAGACAGAGCTGACATTTCTGTTTGAAGGAAGGAACTGCCTCCTACTGGGTGTGCACAGCGGGTGAACATGCCCCTCATGAAATATGATTATCTCAAACTTCCCATCGCCAGTGGACCTCAAAAGAATATGAGCTTGGCACCCTTCTCTTGTCTTCGCCTGGTTTCGCCTCAGTTTCCCAACTTCAGGGTCGCTCTGGCTTGGGGCATGCCTTTGGCTGTAACCGTAGCAATTTCTGACATCTTGGCAGGTCGATGAATTCCTTCTTTAGAGCACACATACCACTTCCAAGACTTCCCCGCCTTATTCTTCCCGGTAGGACTGCTGCAGATAGTAAAGCCAACATAAACAACATATCTCTTGTAGAATTCAAGGCAGTCCTCAACCGTGTCAAACACCATGCCCAACCTTGGCACAAGTGTCCCATCATCACAGTTCGGTACCCACTCATCTCTGCCATCTATCGACAAATCTGTAAATAGTGGCGTGGTTGACTCGACATGTCCTAGGTAAACATTAGGAAAGCAAAAGGTTAATATTAAATAACAGAAACTGCATCCAACACAAACTCATTACTATAAGCAATGCACCAGAGTCTGACTGTGATGATGGAACCGGCAACGACTGCACTTGGTTACTGCCTTCAACAGTAACCATCAAATGACCATTTGCTGCCACATATTAGACTACCTGTATCAAAAAAAGTGTCTCTTTCAACTAGTTGAAATTTTCTAATTAACTGACATATTATTAGTGATCTATAAGTATAAAATTAGTCATAAAATTTTATAACATTGTTTACTGGTTCAGTCAGTGCTTATGATTCTATGCATGTAAATTCAATGATCAACAAGTATGTTGTCAGTGATCAATAACCATAAAATTAGTGATCACATATGTTTCTCCTTCCTAACAGCATAAATTTTTCTCATTGTATATTTGGTGATCAGTAGACAAGTGTTTTATAATCAGTTGGTTCTAAATTAGTGATCAAATGACTTAGTGTTCACTTTTTTTTGGCACTTTATTAGGATCAGTGATTAATAAGTATAAAATTAGTTATTACAGTACGATGATCATTGGGGAACATATCTAGTAATCAAACAAATATAAAATTAGTGATGAACTCTATAAAATTGTTTACTGGTTCAGTTAGTGTTTACAATTCTATACATGTAATTTGAGTTATCAACAGGCATGTTGTTAGTGATCAATAGGGATAACATTAGTGATCACAAATGTTACTCCTTCCTAACAGCATCGAATTATCTCCTTGTATATTTGGTGATCAGTAGACAAGCGTTTTACCATTCGTTGGTTGCAGATCAGTGATCAAATGAGTGAGAACTCTTTTTTTTTTTACAGTTTGTTAGGATCCATCCCTTACAATATGGTGATTACTGGGAAACATATCTAATGTTCACCAAATATAAGATCATTGATAAGTAGGAACAATATTAGTGATCACCAAATATAAGGTCAGTGATTAAGTCATCGAGTCAACAGACACTGGTACAACTTCATAGAAAGGATTTACTTCCAATGGGGTGATCAATAGGAAACAGAATAGTGATCAGATAGTATAAGAATGGTGATCAATGCACGTGTCATTAGTGATCAAAATTGGAATCAACTACATTTCTGATTCAGCCTACAAACAAGCTCAACAGTAAACATTATCAAAGTCTCATAACCTCTTACAGTCAAAAACATAGAGAACACCCTTAAAATCAAACTAACAACCACGAATCTATTGAAGTTAAAGAAAAAGTTTGCAATTTCGTGCAATTTAGGGCAAAATAAAGCAAAAAAAACAACTCAAACCTAACAAGAATGAAGTAACTTATTGTAATTCACTCACATGAACTAATTTCAAAAAGATTTAGTCGCTAAATTTACCATCAACTATGGCTCGTTGTTGCAGTAACTCAAATTCAGAAATTGCACCCAGAGACACTTTAACAATCATGAGCAAGAGCGCCAAATAGAGATCGAGATAAAGAGACAGAGAGAGAGGGGGAGAGAGAGAGAGAGAGAGAGGGGGGGGCGGATAGAACGAGCAAAGGAGCTAGCCACAAAGGACGCAGCGAGGAAGAAGAAGCTCGAAACAGCTCGACGAGGAAGAAAGAGAAAGAAAGGCACTGACTAAGAGGTCACGTAAGGTAACTTTTATTCCCAACTCTTAGATCAAAATAAACAGCCAACATTGCTTCATTCTACTCGTCCTAAGGAGTATCTCATCATA
>JACYFF010031958.1:80060036-80105282 GCA_017589665.1 Selenicereus undatus | reverse complement strand
ATATATATGTATTTATGTATGTATGTATATAACAATATATGGTTTAATATTGTTGACTAAAATTAATGAATTAAATTATACACTATTTGGGTGTAAAATTTCAAAGAAGAAATTTTCATTTTCAATTATTAATCCTTGCAACGTTTTATATATAATTTACCTTATTATTATTTTTGCAATCGCTACTATATTTATTTCTGTATTATTGTTATTATTATTATTATATTTTTTCGTCAAAATGATACATTTGTAACTAAGCTAATTTTTATTTAGCTGACATTTAAACATTTATTAATATTCGAACGGATTATTTGGGAGTGTAGTGAAAGTCATTTTAAGGTGATTAGCATGATTTTAGGTTCAGACCGTTGCATCGTTTACCCGCATAATTCCAGAATATTGCAATTGGTGACTGGGTCATTAATGATAGGCATTGAAAAGAGGAGGCGGGGGTGAGGAGTTGAAGGGGGGTGACATACACCCTAAGCGCACGGATGTTGTGGTCTAGAATGAATATTGTCCCTAAGGACTAATGCAATCTATCAAGTTTTATCCTTCAAAAATCTTAGGCAAAATAAGTTATCAAATGGATTGATTACCTATACTTCTCTATAACAAATTATTACATCTATCAATGAAAAACGTCTGGGGTTTTGCTTTGTCTTTAATGAGTTAGATCTATGAATGGAGCATGTGCTTTTCTCTAATTTAGATTATTCAAAGGATAAGAACCCAACATAGTTCAATCTTTTCTCTTAAATAAGCTGAGTTACTTAAACTAATCCAATTACCATTCTTTGAGAAACAATTATATTAGTCTACCTTAAAGATCTTCATTGTCAACTTTCCTCTCAACATGCAATTCTATTTCAAGAACTACCAAGTTAAGTCTAGTCTTGTTAATCTAATAATGGGTTTATCGTTTTAGTACTTCGCCCTACTATCCAGTTTAATATAAGTAATTTGGTCTAAATCACCCACAGTCAATCAAAATACAAGATAGATTGAATCAATTAAATAACATAAGCACAAGATTTTGATAAAAAAAATTAAGAATGTATCAACATTATTTGGCTAAGAAATCCATAAACTAATAGAACTTGCCCCTCATGTTTAGTGTAACTAAAACTAAATGTGTTCAAACAAAACATAAATATAACTAGAATAATTCTAAATAGAGTTCAATAAGTCAAAGAGAGAAAATGCTTAGCCACAATGGAAATTCTTCAAATGATCTTGTAATTTTCAAAGCATCTAGTTGCAAATTCCTTCCTTAAAACTTCTTTTTGCTCCAAATTGATTGGAAAGAGATGAACTAAGGGAAATATTAGTGATAGTATGACTAAAATGCCCTACTAAGCAGCCAAGCACCTTCAAATAGCCACAATTAAGTACTCTCAACCAAAGATTCAGGAGAGAATGAAAAGACATGGTGGTTGTAGGCCACCACAGACCATGGCCTCCACCACGAACCTTCTGTGGTTGCCTTTGTCTCAAAATTCCTTCTTTCTTCTTTGCCCCATGGGTGCATATGAATGGGGGGATCTGTGGTGAGCCAAATATCATCCATTAAAGGGTCAACCTTGGGTCAAAAATGTCTTAGAACCTGCAAAATATATCAAGCAACCATACCCACACGTAAAATGGGAATAAGGATGCAAATCATACCTTAAGGCGCACAATCCCTTAAAAAAAATGCTAGCTAATGACCTTAAACAATGCATATTCTATGCACTTATCAAACTCCCCCATGCTTGAACCATTTCTTGTACTAAGCAATGATAAGATGAAAAGGTTTTATTCACAACCTCCCCAGGCAAGACATTAGTAACGTCTTCAATGATAGGACTAACCCAAAGTTAGTCTAAAAGTGATCAAAATAATTAGCA
Organism: Selenicereus undatus; assembly: GCA_017589665.1. Classification (NCBI taxonomy): domain Eukaryota; kingdom Viridiplantae; phylum Streptophyta; class Magnoliopsida; order Caryophyllales; family Cactaceae; genus Selenicereus; species Selenicereus undatus. The sequence goes on along the minus strand of JACYFF010031958.1, from coordinate 80,103,393 downwards.
ATCTGATAGGAGAATGGATTTTTCAAAAAAATCCCTAAAGACCACAATGTCAAAATTTGAATCAATCACCCAAAATCATCTTATACAATCACAACAACACATGAAATACATAGAGCTAGAAAAAGAGGTAGATCCTCACTTTTAGTCATGTGACAGCCTTTACTTAGGTGTTTAAAGTAGAGTAAGGTTCTCTCAGCTCTCATTCCAAAGACTCAAATCTACTATAAGCTTGCTAAAACTCTGCAATTTTCCATCATTAGAATACAAAGCACATTAGGCAATCAACAGAACTTTGATATGTTGTGAAATAGGGCTACAAGTAAAGGTGAAGAGGGAAACAGACACTTTGGGAATATAGAGCTCAAAACCACGGACTAAGATCAAAACTAAACTCTGCCAATTTTTCATGAGATTTACCCCGTCAAACCATTACGACTCAAATATATACAATCAAATCCATTTGTACTACTCACATGAGGAGAAGGTGTTGAACCTCAAAAGCAGGTATATATAATGAAAAATGTCAAACTCTTTTATTCTTTTTTGTTTTGGGTTTTTTTTGTTTTGTTTTCAGATTTTTTTTCATTTTTTTCCAAAGAGAATGATCACGTAAATCAACATTAAGTACTTTTAACATCTCTCTAACAAATCATAACAACCAAGCCATTATCAATATTAGGGATCTCTTATATAACAAAAGTACATAAATCCCTTATTTTATTAAACCAACTAAACCAACCACCAAAAGATCTCAATAACCCTCATACTAACTCCCAATTGCAATATCATGAAGTGAAACTTAGTAATCTTGGCCAAAGGGTAAGATATGTATTTTGTCAGGGGCTATATATGAAAGTTCACATCAATAAACATGGGCTCAAAGGGGCTAGCAAGGGGTATATCATGCATATCAAGAGTGGCTATTTGGTCAATATGACCCAATAATACAAAGAATGTCTCAATCTTTTTTCCTAAATGCATATGCTAAGTGTGATCTTGAATGAGGGTCAAAGCAATTTCTAGAGAAACAATGTCTAAAAAGAGTCACTCAAGAAAAATACAAAGAGACTAATATTGATGGATTAGTCTTTGAAAGCTCAAAGCCTCACGAGCATCTACCACGATCATTATTAGCTCATCAAGACTTACATGCCAACATGCAAAGATGAAGTTGGGCAATCAACTTGTATTCAATGCATGGTCAAAATAGGAAGCTCATTTACAAAAAACTAATTCCAAACACTTTATTCACAATTGGGCATATTTAAAGGAGCATATCAAGCCAAAGAAGACTACCTAATCTACGACTTTCATCATCAGATTTTTTTTTTTCAAATTTTTCTCTCTCTCTTGTTTTTTTATTTTCAATGCAAACCTACATGGAATTAATCCTAAAATGCAAATATGATATATTTGCTTCTAATATCTTAAATGCATAAAAAAATTGTAAAACTATGAAAACAAAATTAAATGGGCTAGCTACATGTTCTAACTACTAGTTAATCCTAAATGCAATCATATACAATACATACACATTCACATACACAAGAGATCATTAGCCATCATTAATCACAATAAATTCAACTTCTCCATGCTTAGACAAAGCCTTGTCCTCAATGCAAGCACATAGAAACAAATAGGGCCAGGGAAGTAACAAGGAGTACTTGAAACGATGGGGAAAGAGATGGTGTGGTCGGTCTTGAGAGATATGTCAATCGCACCAAGTCTCTAAACAAGTTCTAAAATTCTGGAAGTGTTGATTTTGGGAGGCAAGCATCCCACATAGCTCATCATGCCTCTCTTGAACAAAGTCATGAAGGACAACGTTCTCAGATTGGACATAAGCTCGTAAGAACGCTTGCTCCTCTTGGATGGACCTAAGGGTAGCATGCACATCATCAAAATCATGAGAGGAGGACGATTGGTAAGAAGTAGAAGCTCTAGGTGAGCAGGTGGGGGTGCGGCGCAAACCACCTCTTCATCACCAGGTAAAAAAAAAAAGAGATTGTAGAAGGGTGGTATGCTCGACATTGGGGAGAGACATAAGCTGTTTAGTGGTCCACATCCAACACACTTAGGCAGCTTCCACATTAACAAATTTTGTTTACTGAAAAGCAGCCACTTTTAGCCGCTGGAACTCTATCATCGGGATTAGACTCAATGCCAATCGACCTAGCAATGGGGGCAATGAGACCCCTAATTATAATCCTCTCTACTGCACTAGTGGCCGCATTATACAATTGATAGAAAAGAAAGATACTAGGTCAATATGGGTACCATCCATCACACTAGGTAAGAAGTACAACTCCTACATGCGGGGCACACTGAGGCTATCCTCCCTAGCAAAAAGGCCACAAGCTAATATCCTTTGGGCCACTTGAATACAGGTATTTCTAATGACCGTGTCTTTAGAATGACTAGAATTATACCGATAGTCCCCCTTAATTTCATGCCAAAATTAATTCGGGATAGACTATTTTGGACACAATGATATAGTAAGCTTATACTAGGTGAAAAACCAAAGATTTCATTAAAGGCATTTAAATTCAATTCATGAAACTCCCTATTCAAGTAGATGTTAATATTATCCTCTTGATAACGTGGACAACTAGTAACCTTAACATACAAAGTGCTCAGAAATTCAAGTGCTATGTCATTATAGGTGTGGTCTTGAGTCTCCAAAACTTTACCCATACCATTTCGAGTAAACAACCAATGTATATAATCCATTAAACCCAAGTTGGTCAATAAATCCTCATCAAAATATCTAGTAGCAACAATTCTTCTACTACTCAAAGCATTGTATCGACCAATATGGTTCGGATTAGTTAAACTAAGAGGGTGAGGAGCATTACCTCCAGTCGTAGCATTGGTTGATGTGCGAGATGCCCGAATCGGCCTCTCCAGTGCTTGCCCTAAAGGTCCTGCTCCTTAGGTGATCCTTGCCTTCTTTTTTGGTGCTATTAGAAAGATGTTTCAGGGTAACTTGAAGATCCTCAACAATGGAGAACGTAGGGGCACGGGAAGAGAGAGAACGTCGAGAAATGTGGTAGAATTGAAGGTAATGGAAGTGGAAAGATGGAAGATTAATGGATTAGAAGAAGAAATTTGGAATGAAGGAAGTGAATTAAAGATTGGGGGTAAAGGGTTTCAAGTTGGAGAAGATGGCGAAAATGAAGGGGAAATTGTAGGAAATTTGAAAAATGGAAGAAGAATTATATGAAATTTGGGAAATTTGAGGATGAAGTAGAGGTAGAATAGAGAGATTTAAAGGTGTGGGTATGGAGGTTGTAGAGAGAGATGGAGATGTTTAAAGACAAAAAATCATAAGGAAAAATATGAATGAAGGGGTAGGGTCTTTTTTCGATTAAAAACCCTTGACTGCAGGCAACCGGGGGTCACCATGGACCGTGCTCCCCACCATAAGCCTTTTGTCTAGTTTTTTATTTTTTTTTGGACTGGGGTTAGGGGCGGACTGTGGTCTTGGCCGCAGACTATCCATGGTCAACCCTAAGTCTTGACTTTTGACTTTTCCTATCATAGACCATGGTCGATATCCCGGATAGGCAGTGGTAGACTCTGCCTCAACCCTTTTTTCCATTTTTTCTTCTTTTTTTCTTTTCTTTTACTTTTGTTTCTTTTTGTTTTTCCTTTCTTCATATGCCCTAATGGCTATATACAACAAAGGCAAAAAGAAAAAGAAAGCTATAAAATGGCTAGCGTTGCCTCCCAAGAAGCATTCTTTTAGGATCAAGAGCGCGACCTTCCTTCTCTATCCTTGAACGGGGTCTATGAGAGTATGGACTACGGCCTTATCAATGGTTTCTACCACAATGTAAGGCTTAAATCGTTGTCTATTGACCTTAAACAAACCGGTGGACTTACTCCATACCTCCACCGCACCGTGAGGAAAGACGTTAGTGACTTTGATCAGTCTTGACCACTAGGATCTCAACTTGCCCAAAAATAATCTTAATTTGTAATTGAACAAGGGGACCATGTTAGCTTTCTCAAATCTCTTCTTTCTAATGTGCTTGTCATGCCATCTCTTAGCCCTCTCCTTGTAAATCTTAGAGCTTTCTTGTGGCTCTAACCTCAACTCATCAAGCTTATTGAATTGCAATATTCTCCATTCCCCGATGCATTAAGATCAAAATTGAGCATTGAAATAGCCAAATTTGCCTTGTGTTCCAATTCAACAGGTAAATAGAAAGACTTTTCAAATGCTAGTCGATATAGAGCAGTGCATAGAGGAGTCTTGTAAGCAATCCAGTAAGCCCATACGGCATCATCAAGCTTTAATGAGGATTAATCCACCAGCTTCTCCAACGTGCTCTTCAACTCTCTATTGGATAACTCAACTTGGCTGCTTGTTGAGGGTGGTAAGGTGTAGCGACCTTATGAAAAGCCCCATATTTCTTCAAAAGAGACTCCAACAGATTGTTGTAAAAATGAGTCCCATTATCACTCAAAAGAGCCCTCGGTCTACTGAACCTTGTAAAGATATTCTTCTTAAGGAGCTTTATCACCATCTTAGAATCATTAGTGGGAGAAGCAATGGCCTAATCAACCACTATAAGGATGCAGAGGTTGTGGTACGAAGGAGGGATTGACCCCATGAAATTAATTCCCCACGCATCAAAAAGTTCAACTTCACGAATCCCACTTTGATGCATCTCCTGCTTCCTAGAAATATTCCCCATTCTTTGACTTCAGTCATAGGTTATAACAAACTTCCTTGCATCCTTGAAGAAAGTGGGCCAATAGAAGCCTGCTTGAAGTACTTTGGCAATGGTCTTCTCTGGACCAAAAGTTTCCACCATAAGTTGAAGCATAGCAATGGTGAAGGATACTATGGACCTCATCCTCAGGCAAACATCGTCTATAGAAACCATCTCTACATATCTTATAGAGTAAAGGCTCCTCCCATACATAATACTTAGCATCGGCTAAGAACTTTCTTTTTTATGGATATGATAGCCCAGGGTGCAATACTTCACACACTTTATGATTCACCAACTTAGCATACCACAGAGTGGCTTGGTGAGAAACAATAAGGAGTTAGTCATTTGGGAATGAATCATCTATAGGGAGCTTGTCCGTTAGAATAGCCTCAGGGCCCAAGCAGGACAAATGATCGGCAACCACATTCTCTAGCCTGACCTTGTCACAAATCTCTATGTTAAACTCTTAGAGAAAAAAAAACATAGAATGAGGCGAGGCTTAGAATTGCACGTCTTCAAAAAGTGCTTTAATGCGGCATGATCAGTTAAAACAATTACCTTGCAATTGTTCAAGTACAACCGAAATTACACAGCATAGTTCACTTGAGCCTTATCCAAAGTCCAACTTGCATAGTAGATGGAATATGGCTTGGTGTCCAACTTTGCCCCAAAACGGCTCCCAATGCGTAGTCACTCGCATCACATATCACCTTAAAGAAAAGTTCCCAATCCAGGGCTTGCATTGTAGGAGTTGAAATCAAAGTCTCTTTCAACTTGAGAAAAGCACTTAAACATTCCTCATTAAAGTCAAAATACACATCTTTGACAAGTAATTGCGTGAGAGGTTTTACTATTTTGGAAAAATTCTTTATGAAGTGCTAGTAAAAACCAACATATCCTATAAAACTCCTCACACCCTTCATAAAATTTGGTGGTGGAAATCTTTTAATCACCTCCACCTTTGCTTTGTCAACTTTAATGTCTATATTACAAACAATATGCCCTACGACAATGCCCTCTCATACCAAAAAAAAATGACACTTTTTTCAATTTAAGACCAAATTCATATTCTCACATCTTTCTAACGCTTTGGACAAGTTATGCAAGCAATGGTCAAAAGATGTACCACATACAGAAAATCATTCATGAATACCTTTATAATATCCTCAATAAAATCAGAGAACATGGCCATCATGCAATGCTGCAAGGTGACGGCCGCATTGCCTAGTGATAAGTACTTAGAGTTTACTTCATTTTTGGGTCATTTTGTTGCATTTTTAAAAAGATTTATGAACTTTATATTATAATCTACACTCATATCCCTGCTTCCCCTTGGGTATGGTTCTTCTCTGTGTTTTACAGATTTTTGACATTTTTACCCCAGCTTTGACCCCCAATCAAGTATGATTTTACTCTTCACATATGCACCCAATTCACCATGTCTGTGGAGCAAAAGAAGAGTCAAAGAATTTCGAGACAGAGGTCACCATAGACAGTCCGTGGTAAAGGCCACATGATGAGCCTTAAACTACTTGCCTCTTCATCTCCCTTTGTCTTGTGGTTGTGGATGCTCGAGTTTTTGCTTAAAAAGGTTGTTCTGCTGCAGAAAGAGAAGATAACTCATCTCACTTCTCACTCATCTTTCTCATATTTTTCATTAGAATTAGAATTCTTAGCTTATATTTTAGAGTAAAAGAAGAAATTGAAGAAAGGCTTTAGCTTTTAGAGGTTTGAAGATTGGGATACCATTAGAGAACACCACTATTCCTAAGTTTTCTCTCCCTTTAGTATTTTCTTGAACTCTTTCTTTAAATGTTATTAACTTTGAAGATGAGTGAGTAGTTTATTTAATCTAGGGATTTGTTAGCTAAAGTGTTGATGTTGGATCCTTAATCTTCATTGCTTGTGCTTATTTTGTGTTGGAATGCTTGAATTATACCTTGTGATCGAAGTGCTGTGAGTGAACTTGGCCAAATTTGCTTTCTTATGCAAGATAGTTGAGCGAAGTACCAAAAGGAGAAACTTGCTATTTGACCGAAAAGATGGGACTTGATTTCGCAATACTTGAAAGAGATTTTGTTGTTAAGAGGAAACTTTGGCCAATCAAAAATCTACAACTTAGACTAAAACAAGGATATTCGAAAGAATGTTAATTGAATTGGTTTAGGCAATTTAGTTTCCTTCAAAGAAAAGTTGTGTTTTAGTTTGATTGCACTCCTTTTAGTGATCCAATCTATGTAAAGTGTGTGATTTAATCCATTGATCCAACTCTTTACTAGATGAAACAATTCACTAGATATTTTAATTTCATTGAATTTTCCACTTAGTTAATTAGCTAAATTCGAACAACCCATTGGAATTTGTTTGCTTAGCCTTTTATGATAGGTCAAAACTTAATATAGTATATTTGGCATCTATGTGAATGATATTACAACTAAACTACAACACCCATCCGCTTGCGGTAGTATCAAGTTTTTGGCGTCATTGTCGGGGAACAATTTGTCGATATCGAGTTTGCCCTTTATAAATTGACTAAGCATTTTTGTGTTTTTTTGTTTTATTTGTAATTTTTTATTTGCGTTGGTAAGGTTTTTTTAATTTATTTTGGCGATCTTTGCAGGATTTCTCCACTTATATACGAAGTTCCTGTCCTTCTGAATTCAATTCGAAAATATATAGGACTTTTCGCTCAAGGAGGAAGAAGTTAAAGTTAGATGAGCAAAGAGCCATAGCTTAAGAACCCTCTTCAACGATGGCAGAAGGAGGAGGTGACCAAAGAAGGACGCTTCAGGATCTTGTCACCGTGGGAGTCCAAGACATTGCCTCTAGCATTGCTCGACCAAACATGGGAGCAGAGCTCAAGGCGACTCTTATTTCCATGGTGTAACAATCCTAATTTGGAGGCACCCTATTAGAAGTTTCCAACTTACACATCTCGGTATTTTTAGAGATACGTGACATATTGAAGCTCAACGAAGTTCCTACTGACGTCATTTGATTGTGGTTATTTCCCTTTACCCTTAGGGGCAAGGCGAGAGCATGGCTTCATTATTTGGCTCCCCTATGCATCATAACATGGGACGAGCTCACCAAGGTTTTTCTTGTAAAATTTTTTCCTTCAAGAAAGAAGGCGAGTTTAAGAAACCAAATCACTACCTATTGCTCAAAGGGAAGACGAGTTGCTCTATGAAGCTTGGGAGCAGTTCAAGGACCTATTGAGGCTATGTCCACATCATTGGCTCTAGTAATGAATGATAGTGCAAACCTTCTACAATTGAGTTAATCAACCAATGAGATATATTATAGATGTGGCGGCAGGTGGCACTCTAATGAACAAAATAGAAGATAAGGCTTACAACCTTATTGAGAAGATGAGGCTTAATAACTACCAATGGTCCAATGAGAGAAGTCAACACAAGAGGGTTGGAGCTAAGTTAGCGCTTGATTCTATTTCTATACTCTTTGCTAAAGCTGATTCCATGTCTCAAAGGTTAGAACGATTGAATGCTAATTCCATTAGTTCAAGTACGCTTTCCCCATCATGCGAAATATGTGGGTCTGCTGATCATTTGACCGTGAATTGTCAAGCCGGGAGCCCATTTGCCTAAGATGCTAGTGACCAAGTCAATTATGTCAACACTTATAACCCTAGACTAACTAATGATCCATTATCCAACACATACATTCCAGGTTAATTAGAGGAATCATGACAATTTCTCCTATGGGTCTAATGGCCCTTCTATGCCTGAAATGAATGTTAGACCACCTTACCCTCAACAAGCACCTCAAAAATCCAATTTAGAGGCCATGATGGACAATATGCTTTTGACGCAACAAAAGTAAGACGCATATATTAAGAAATTAGCCTCTAAGGTTGATGTGCTTACTACTCATAATAAGATGTTGGAAGCTCAAATTGCCTAACAAGCTACCTCTTCATCCACACCCCAGGTAGACTTCCTCGTAAGCACCAACATAATCCTGGGGAGCAATGTAATGCCATAATTTTAAGAGGGGGCAAGTAACTTAAGAGACCTAAGGGGGTTAGCTATGATAAGCATTTGCATGATGGAAGTGATGTGGCTGTTGAGAAGGAGGTGTCTACTCCTTCTAATGATGTGATAGGTAATAACGTGCATAATTCTGATAAGGTTCCTAATGACCCCAATAAAACTTCCCTAAGACTTTATGTTCCACCTCTACCGTTCCCCCAAAGAATGGATAAGGCTAAGCTTGACCAATAATTTGGGAAGTTTTTAGAGGTCCTGAAGAAACCATACATTAACATTTCATTCACCGATAACTTATCTCAAATTCCTTTTTATGCTAAGTTTTTCAAAGAGATTTTGTTTAATAAAGAGATTGTGGCATTGACTAAAGAGTGTAGTCCTGCAATCCAAAACAAGCTCCCTGCTAAGCTCAGGGATCCCTGTAACTTTTCTATTCCTTATCTGATAGGGAATGTCTCAATAGATCGTGCTTTGTGTGACTTAGGGTCCAGCGTAAGTTTAATGCGCCTTTCACTTGACCAAAAGCTTGACCTAGGTGAAATAAGACCCACCACCATCTCCTTACAATTGGCGGACCGTTATGTAAAGTACCCCATGGGTATTTTCGAGGATGTCCCCATTATGGTGGGAGATTTGTATGTGCCTGTATATTTTGTGATCCTTAAAATGGAAGAGGGTACGCGCACCCCCATCATTCTTGGCAGGCCGTTCTTGGGTATCGCAGGGTGCCTTATTGACGTTAAAAACGGTAAACTATTGTTTGATGTGGAAGATGAACATGTGGAACTTAACTTGACTAAAGCTTCTAAATTTCCTTATCTCTCTAATGAGCTTCATCGGATTGATGTGGTGGATCGTTTGGTACATGGGATAGTGTCTAATAATGTTTCTAATGATCCTCTTGAGCACTGTATATTGAATTATGGTACTACTAAGGATGAAAATCCCAAAGCAGCAATGTGTGCTCAGTTTTTAAAAGCTTCTCCATAAGTTCCACCAACCTTTGCCAAGGTGGAAGCTAGTGAATGATGACGCGCCCTCATCTGATGAGAAATGTACTGTCGAGGTAGAATTAAAACCTCTTTCTTCTTCTTTAGGGGATGAGTTTCTTGGCCCCAATTCTACATATCCTATGATTGTGAATGCGAGTCTAAACACATCTCGAGTTGACTCTTTGCCAAGAATACTTAGTATGCATTGTAAGTCCATAGGGTATACTCTTGATGACCTTAAAGGAATTCACCCTTCTGTTTTGTATGCATCGTATTTTGATGGAAAATGACCATAAACCCTCAATTAAACATCAAAGAAGGTTGAACCCTAGTACGCAAGATGTGATTAAGAAAGAAATTTTTAAATTGCTTAAGGTCAGCATTATCTACCCTATCTCCAATAGTAAGTAGGTGAGCCTGGTCCATGTTGTGCCTAAGAAGCGGGGATGATGATTGTAAAGAATGAAAACAATGAACTGATTCCTACTAGGACAGTTACGGATTGATATATGTGCATAGACTATAGGAAATTGAATAAGGGAACCCGTAAGGACCATTTTTCCCTTCCCTTCATTGACAAAATGCTCGAGAGTTTGGCCAAAAATTCCTATTTTTGCTACTTAGATGGGAATTTGAGGTTTTTCCAAATCCCTATCCACCCTAGTAACCAAGAAAATACCACCTTTACTTGTCCATACAATACATTTGCTTATAGGAGAACACTATTTATGCTGTGTAATGCCCCCCCATATTTCAGTGATGCATGATGGCTATCTTCTCTGAATTTATCGAGGATATAATGGAGGTCTTTATGGATGATTTTTCTGTGTATGCTATAACTTTGACCATTGCTTGAATAATTTTTCTAAAGTTCTACCAAAATGTGAGGATATGGATTTGGTCTTGAACTGGGAAAAGTGTCATTTTATGTTACAAGAGGGGGTTGTTTTAGGCCATATTGTTTCCAATAGGGGCAATAAAGTTGACAAAGCAAAGTTATAGGTAATTGAGAAATTACCCCACCTATTTCTGTAAAGGGTGTAAGGAGTTTTCTTGGACACGTTGGTTTTTACCGACAGTTCATAAAAGATTTTTTGAAAATTGCAAAACCTCCTACCCAATTGCTTGTCACAGATGCACCTTTTGAGTTTAATGAAGAGCGGTTGAGCAGTTTCTACAGGTGGAAGGAGACTTTGATTTATACTCCAATTTTGCACGCTCTAGATTGGGGATTGCCTTTTAAGACAATGTTCAATGCTAGTGACTATGCAGTGGGAGCGGTTTTGGGGCAACAAAAGGACAATAAGCCCTATGTCATCTACTATGTTGTGTATGCCTTCGAAAAATTCCGCCCATACTTGATTAATTCCAAGGTGATCATTTTCACTGATCATGCTGCATTCAAGCATCTCTTGAAGAAGTCTGACTCTAAACCCTCTCTCATTCGCTGGGCGCTTCTTCTCCAAGAATTTGACTTGGAGATTTGAGACAAAGCCGACCACCAAAATGTAGTTGCAGATCACTCATCTCTTTTGGATCCCAATGCCACACCAACAGAGGAGCTTCCCATAGATGAGTCTTTCTCGAATGATCAACTCATTGCAATATCTCATCAAACCACTCCATGGTATGCTAATTTGATGAATTTCAAGGTCTGCGGAGTAATGTCATCTAAGTTATCTTATCAACGAAGGAAGAAATTTCTTTCTGATGTGAATTGTTATGTGTGGAAGGAGCCTTTTCTCTTCGAGCTGTGTGGAGATGGTGTTTATGGAAGATGTTTGCCAGAAGATGAGATTAATAGTGCCCTTCACCATTGTCATGCTTTAACTTATGGTTGAACTAGACAAGACCATTGCGAAGGTGCTTCAAGTCGGTTTCTTTTAACCTACTCTCTTCAAAGATGCAGAAACTTGATCATGACTTACAATCGATGCCGACAGACAAGGAACATTTCCAAAAGGCATGAGATGTCACAAAGTGAGATTCTTGAGGTAGAACTTTTTAACATTTAGGGGATTGACTTCATGGGTCCATTTTCTCCTTCTCAAAATAATCTTTACATCCTTGTGGCAGTTGATTATGTCTCCAAGTGGGTAAAAGTCATTGCCTCTCCTACCAGTGACTCCAAGGTGGTAATCAAGTTTCTTAAAAAGAACATCTTTATAAGATTGGGCACATCGAGAGCTCTTTTGAGTGACAATGGGACTTATTTTTGCAACAAGCTACTTGAATCTCTCTTAAAGAAGTATGGGGCTTTTCATAATATTGCTAAGTCTTATCATCCCCAAAGAAGTGGTCAAGTTGAGTTATCTAATCGGGTTGAAGAGCATTTTGGAAAAACAGGTCGATCGATCACTAAAAGATTGGTCTATAAAGCTTGATGATGCTCTTTGGGCTTACCGAACTACTTACAGAACTCCCTTAGGCACCACTCCATACTGGTTAGTGTTAGGCAACTCTTGCCTTTTGCTGGTTGAGTTAGCACACAAAGCGTATTGGGCAATTCGAACTCTTAACTTTAATCTTGAGGCGGCTGATGAGAAGAGAATATTGCAATTGAATGAGCTAGATGCGTTGCATTTAGAAGCCTATGAAAGCTCCACATATACAAGGAGAGGACCAAGCAATGGCATGACAAGCCTATCATGAACAATAGGTTTGAGGAAGGTGACTTGGTCCTATTATTAAATTCCAAGTTGAGGTTATTCACGGGCAAGCTAAGATCACGGTGGTCGGGACCATTTGAAAGCATAAAGGTGTTTCTTCATGAAACTGTGGAGGTATAGAGTGAGTCCACTGGCGCATTCAAGGTCAATAAGCAGCGTCTTAATTGTTATTTTGTGGAGGAACCCATTGACAAGCTCTTGTCCACACTCTTACAGACCCTGAGCCCTTATAGATGAGAAGGTCGAGCTCCCGACCTTGAAAGAGTGCTTCTTGGAAGGCAACCTAAGTTCATTTTGTAGCTTTTGTTTTTGTTAAGTTGTATTTCGCTTGTCTATATATTTCTTTGTTAGTTAACAAAAAAAAAGGGAAGAGAGAAGAAGGAAAAAACACAAGACAAAAAAATGATCTAAAGATAAAGAACAAAACAGAAAAAAGAAAAAACATCAGAAAATGTAATAAGAATGTTTTAAGGGCTCATGACAGGAGCCACCATGGAGAGTTTGTGGTCACTACCACAATTTGTGGCGAGTCTCTCCATCCGTGGCCAAGGGTTTTTCTATGCCCTTTGACCCGACATCTCCTATTTCATCTTCAACCTTTCGACTTTCTCTCTCTCTAAATTCTCTCTTTCTCTCTCTGCAATCCCCATAATCACAACCTTCACAACTTTAATTTTTACTCAAACACCATCAAGTTTCGTTCCTTCTTGTTTTCTTCACTCACTCCAAATCTCCTTTAATTTTCTCTCTTCTAGTCTTCTTTCACTCACATTTTTCCCATTTCATACCTAAAGCCTCAACAACCCAACTTTACCTTCCAATCCTTCCAAACTTTCCCATTTTCTTCCAGATTTCTTCCCCACTAGCCTTAATTTTCATAGATTTTTCGTTTTCTACCATTTTTCTTCCTATTTCTTCTTAGTCAGTGTTCAGAGCATTCACACCCATTCGCTCTTGATAACCATGGCACCCAAGAGGAAAGTAAAGACCACTAAAGAGGCAAGGGTATCGAGTCAAGCACTCATACGCGTAACTAGGGCTGGCAATGGGGTAGGTATGGGGCGGGTTGAGCCATACCCTCACCCATACTCGTTTTCGAAAATCATACCCATACCCATACCCGTGCCCATACCTATACCCATCGGGTATTAAAAAATAAAATTCATACATATACTCATCGGGTTTTGTATGTTCACGAGTTTTATCTGGGTTCACATGAAAAACAAAAATTAATACTCATATGCAACTCATATCCAAGTACGATATATATTTTTATCATTATAAGATTGCATAGTTGTGATACTTTGGGAATATATTGGTTAGAAATGTGAAATCAAATACATTATTAACTAATTTCTTGTTAGAAAGGCTTAGGCTGGATTTAAACCGGAAAGATGTTAAACTAAAATAATTTTTTTCTTATTATAAAAACGGGCACGAGTAGGGTGCAAATAAGGGTTATACCCATACCCGTATCCATACTCATACCCATTTTCGAATACCTATCCCTTACCCATTTTAAACCCATTTTTGCCACCTACTTGGGTTTTACATGGGGCGGATTTGCAGGTTTTAAATGGCTACGGGTGGGGGTGGCAAAACAGGTCGAGAAAGCGACGTGAAGTTTTGCTTTTATTTGGTGAGCTTACGTATTTGTCCTTCTTTATTTATTTTAATTTAAACGTTCACTTACAAATTTGCCCTTTTCTTTTTAGATTTCTTTTATTTTAATTTTAAATTACTCTTTTGCCCCTGCTATTTTTGTTTTATTTAATTCTCGTTGTCAGAGTAGTATGTAATTTGATAGTCACTTATATCCATGTTTCCTTGATACCAAACAGTGCATATAAAAGTTAATTCTAAAAATGCAATATTATCTTTTAATATCTTTCTATGTCTAGGTTCTAGATTTTCAAGTAAAGATGATAATTGACTTAGTCAAGATTTATAATGATTAAGCATTTGTTGACAAATACTTCTAGTTGTACAGTAAAAAGTTCTTAAAAAAATCAAAGGCAGTTCTTCTGTATAATATTCTAGATTGGGTAGATAAAATTTGTTTCCAGTTATATAATTTCCATATTGATCTATTTTAGCTATAGTTTGAAATCTATGTCTGGGGTTTAAAAGATTTCTATATGAAATCATTGTTTCAAAATTTTAACCAAGGTTGTATGGAGCAAGATGATCTTTCAGAGATTCGTCCAGTTCTTTAACCATTTGAGTATTTTTGCGGATAAGATGATTTAATAACTTATGATACTGTTTATACGATTTGCGATATGAAATATTTAAAGTATTCTTAATAACTTCATATTCTACAAGAGAAGAATGAAGTAGGGCTTGGTGTTATGTGCTAAGATTGTGATAGTCATTCCTTAGAGCAGTGATAGAACTAGCTATAGTGAAATGAGAATTTCTAAGAGAGTGGTTGTGACAAAATAGGTGACTTGATGGTAGCTCTGCCATAATTCTTTTAGTTTGATCAGTTAATATGGCTCTAATTTACTACGTTGGTGGGCTCTGATACCACTAAGAAGTGGGTCTGGCAACTTTTCGTAGAAAAAGGTTTAAAACTCCTTGATGAGAAGTCAATATTTAAACAAAGAATGGATAACAATCAAATTTCTAACATGGTACTCCCAGCATAATAAATCAAACTACCAGAGTTTTAAAAAATTATACCTTATCAGTTTTTAGAGTCTCTCGTTGAGATACAGAATCTTTTGATCTGCCGCTACGCCCTTCTCCTCAAGGGCCTTACTTGTCTTACTTCGATCTTAAATTCCCTTTCTCACTTTGAGCTTCTTTAAACAAGAGAAGATAAAATTTCAAGAATTTCTGAATAGTTCCTTTTATTAGACTGGTTTCCCAAAAAGGAAGTTTTAGAACAACATTTGCAGAGCGCTGGCTTGAGTGATCTTTTCTTCGCTCAAATTTCTTCTGCCCTCTACCTTCTATGTTTACATATTTATATCCTTCTAAGGGATGAAAACCATCTGGTTTCTAATATTGTTAAAGCTAGAGATAAGCTTTCGTCAAAAGTTTTGGGCTCGCTATTACCTCCTTTGTGGACTTTTGCTTGCTAAAAGTTGTCGGAAACTTTGTCTTGCAATTTAGGTGTAATAATTGCTGCTAGTTTATCTGATAGTGTTGGAAAAATTTTGTGAATAGTTGATGGTGACGGTTGTCAACAATAGTTGCTAGTTTATCTGATAGTGTTGGCAAAATTTTTGCCTTCCATCCATCTTGATAATGGCAAAATCTAAGTCGTTCTTAGTAGTGCTTGCTTTTCACCCTCTTTTCTGAGTAGTTTCGCAAATTTGCTTTTAACAATGGTAGATCCTTGAAGGTTCTCAGGTTCTAGTTGCAGGAGAAATGCTAATAGTTCATCATCATAGTTGTCTTCTTGCATTCCTTCCTTGGTAATAAGAACACAGTCTTTTTCTCTTAATAACCATTTCAATCCAGATGTATAAAGATTATCTCCATGGCATTTAACGGCTAAAGCTCTACCAGATCTTCTATTATTTACCAATGATTCGTCAAATCGAATCTTTTCAAAAGTTTTTGAAGCTTCAATATTTAGTTAGAAGTTTTTTAAGATATAGCCAACTTGTATAATACTTAATATAGGGTAAATTATACCAGTTTATGGATCTTTTTCTAGGGGAATAGTATGGAACTTTACATAAATTGGGCTTTTTTTTAGAGTCTTCAGTGTTTGGAGCAAATTTGTAGGGAAGTGTGATAAAATCATCTTGTCCACAAAATACTCAAATGGTTAAAGAACTGGACGAATCTCTGAAAGATCATCTTGCTCCATAAAACCTTGGTTAAAATTTTGAAACAATGATTTCATCTAGAAATCTTTTAAACCCCAGACATAGATTTTAAACTACAACTAAAATAGATCGATATGGAAATTATATAACTGGAAATAGATTTTATCCACCCAACAACAACAACAACAACAAACTCCCAATGTGGGTCCCGCATTCGCGGGGTCTGGGGAGATCCAGCTGTAGGCAACCTTACCTCTACCAGTATTCCTACCCATAGAGAGGTTGATTCCATAAGACCCACAAAAACAGCTTTGAGAAAT
Source organism: Selenicereus undatus (assembly GCA_017589665.1). NCBI lineage: Eukaryota > Viridiplantae > Streptophyta > Magnoliopsida > Caryophyllales > Cactaceae > Selenicereus > Selenicereus undatus. Next base: position 80,086,893 of record JACYFF010031958.1, on the reverse strand, counting down.
AGATTTTATCCACCCAATCTAGAATATTATATAGATGAACAAGCCTTTGATTTTTTAAGAGCTTTTGACTGCACAACTAGAAGTATTCGTAAACAAATGCTTAATCATTATAAATCTCCACTAACTCAATGATCATCTTTACCTAAAAATGTTGAACCTAGAAATAGGAAGATATTAAAATATAATATTGCATTATTAGAATTAACTTTTATATGCACTGGTTGGTACCAAGGAAACATAGATATAAATGACTCTCAAATTACATACTACTCTGACAACGAGAATTAAATAAAACAAAAATAGTAGTGGCAAAAGAGTAATTTAAAATTAAAATAAAAGAAATCTAAAAAGAAAAGGGCAAAATCGTAAGTTAATGTTTAAATTAAAATAAATAAAGAAGGACAAATACGTAAACTCACCAAACAAAAATAAAACTTCACGTCGCTTTCACGACCCGTTTTGCCACCCCACTCCATAAGCAAGGAGGGACTTTGGCTCTAAATAAGTAAAATTTGAGGGACTAAGGTGCAAAAGAATAATAAAACTTATAAAATTAAGATCTAAAAGCAATTATTCAAAACTGAACCTTTATGGAAAAACCTGAAATACCAAAACTAAAGAGAATTCGCAAATAATTGCAAATTTATACTTAACCTTTATAAAACCTATTCGAAAGAAGAAATTCACCTAAGTAAACAGTATTATATGCAAAAACTTGAACACCTTCGAATAAATAACCATTCTGTAGAAATAATCTGGAAAATTGAAGATACACTTGACCTCTTAATATATGAAGAAGAGATAAGAGCTTATCTAGAATTCCTAGTAAATTTAGACTACAATAATGATAACAATTTAAACTAATTTCATATTGAATACTAGTTTAACGACGAAGACTAAACTAATGAGTTTTTCCCATATTGAAGCTGAACTTTAAAAAGTAAGAGACGAAATTAAAGAAATAAATGAATCTATTAAACAATTAGTAATACAAATGCAACTATTAAACATGAATTTTCAAATAAAGTTAAAACCCAAAGAAAACAGAGAATATAAACAAATAGAAATTAAACTTCGAGAAAAAATAATTCCTAATAGTGACGATGAAAATTATATAAAACGATATCAAGAAAGACTTTTAAAGTATCAAGAGCAATCTTTACAAAAAGTGTTTGAAGAAAAACTTAGGATTTGAGGAAAAGATAAACACGAAGAAAGTGAATAATAGGAGAATACAATAAATCTATTGAAGAACTATTAAACGAATTTGAAAATCTCCAATTTACAGAAATAGTTAAACAAGTAAATATGCCATCGGGAGTTCCAACAGGAAGTGTAGGAAGCAATAATCCACCTAATTACGAACAAGGAGAAACTTCTAACCCCTTTACAAACAATAGAGGAACAAAAACAAATAAAAAGGCAGAAAACTTTTGTCATAGAAGATAGCAAAATATTGATGAAGGATTTAAACCAAAAAATCCTTTACTTTTAGAACCAATACCAACTTGAGGATGTTTTTTAAGCTTAGGTTGCGTAACTGATAAAAGAAAAGCTTTAGATACATGGAGAGCCTCAGTACTATTATCTATAAATCAAGAGTCAATTTATGCTGCTGAAGATAGAGATGTAAACGTCATATACGACTTAATAACTAATTCTTTTCAAGGAATAGTACAAAACTGGTATTCAAGAATTTCCTCAAATATACAACACTTAATAGGACTTGATGTAAAAAGAACTTTACAAATGAGTATAGAAGAAGGAGCATGGACATTTGAAAAATATTTAATTGGACAATTTGAAGGCTATGAATACGTTGCAAATCAAGAGCATGCTAGATATGAAAAAAGAAAAGAAGATTTATATAAATTAACCAATTTAAGAATATGCAACCTATGCAACTTTAAGAGTTTCTTTTGTGAATTTGACAAACATTACTATGAGCTGTATGATTCCTCAGAAAATCAAGAAACTTATATTCAATCATTAAATAAATTTCCTAACCCATGGAATAAATATTTCTTTGGAAAATTTGAAGAATTTGCTAAACATCCTAATATCTTTAGATCAGTAGCCGCAATACAAACTTTAATAAACAGAGAAATGATTCAACTTTGTCTACAAGAAGGCAGAAGAAGATACATCAAAGAAGTAACTCTATGTTGTGAAGATATCAAAGAACCAGGACAATATGGTTGTGAAAATTATCCTATTTACAAACCAAAAAGGAAAAGAACTCCAAGGCAAAATATAAGTAAAACTCCATCAAGAAAGATATCTGAAAGAAAAGTTTCTAAAAAGAAGACTATCAAACCAAAGAAAACAAAATTGGATAAAGCAGAAACTGAAAAATCAGTAAAGAAACCTCAAAAAAGTAATAAACATTTTCAACATGAAAACTATCACAAGAAAATTTTAACCCGGAAAATAGATATTATAAATGAAATAAAAAACCAACCTCACGTCAATATTGGAATTGTGGAGAAATTAGTCATAAATCAATAGACTATTATAAAAGAAAAGCTAATATAGTAAAATTATTTTCAAAAGAATTTGAAGAAATTCAAAAAGATCTTTATCTAGTCAATTCTAAAGAATATGATATGGTTTCAAGTTATTATGAATCTATTAGCTCAGAAGAAGAAACAGAAACATCTAAAACAGAAAGTTCTTCAAAAACAAAAGATGAATACTGAAGAAACGAATACAATCCAACAACAAGAACAACAAAATAATGAAAACTATGCTAGAATAATTACATTCAATCAAAAACTATATTCAAAAATAATAGCAATAGATTTATCACTTAAAGATCCAAGGAATTTTATGAAAAAATTAGATGATTTATTTACTAGAGAATTAATTAGATATTTTAAATTATACACTCCAGAACAATCAGTTAAAGTTCAACACCTAAGGGGTAATATTATATTAAGAATAATGATTCAAGAGACAATTGAAAAATTCTTAAGTGAAATAACCTCAAAAGAACGAGAATTAATTAAATATGTTCATCTGCAAGGAATACAAACTGCTGTAAAAGCCTATTTCAAATAAGGTATTAATCCAACAATCATTTTATCATTGCACAATCAAAGATTTAAAAACATTCAAAAAAACCTTCATGGAACCCTACAAGGAAATCTAATTTATAAGAAGTTAATCTTTGAATGTTATCCAAACTACTCGAGTACTCTACAAAGTAAAAATATTGAAGATACTCTTAATCTACAATTTAAACTTCTAACAGATATTTTATTACAACCAGGAAATGATGCATTCTCTTTCTATTACAGAGGATTATATATTTTTTCTAACACAAATTTTCCTATAAAAGAGGTACATCAAACAGGAAAAATAACTATATACCCAATCTTCTCAACTGTAAGCACCATTATTACACCACCTATGCAAGAAGCACGGTTACCTGCATTCACAAACTTTCAATTAGTAGATGAAGATGAAGCTTCAACTAATTATGAAGCTCCTAGACTTTCTTATACAAAAAAATGAATGTGGATAGCTAATCAATCAACTTTACCAAGAAGCTTTGGTATGACAAGAATACCTAGATTTCAACCTAAAAGTATAACCATGACAAATAATAATAAAACTTACAAAGTTAAACTAGAATACTTCAATGGACAAATTTAGATTGCGAATAAAATCTTGATTCATACTGGATCATCACAATGTCATTGTATCCCTTCACTGCATCTGAATATAACTTTGTTACTTATGATGGAAGAAAATCTACCCTTAATCAAAAATCCAAAATAATGATGAAGACTCCTAGTTCTATTCTTCTAGAATATGAATGTTATATTGATCATTCTATCAATAATGAATATTACCATATTTTACTCGGAATGAACTTTTTATATCATTTCAATACCTATGATATAAAACCTAATCAAATCACTTTAGTTGATAAGAACAATGTAATAATACTTGACAGAATATGAAAGAACTTTATACACCTATCCTTACATATACATATATTTATGTAACTGTGAAAGAATTAGATATCACTATAACTGCTCTAATAGATACTGGATCAAAAGTAACCTTTCTTCAAGATTTTCTATTACCCAACAGGGAAAAACTTCCACCCAATTGCAAAATTAGAATCAAAGGTGTTCATCCTACAAAAACATATTTAGAACTTGTACAAAGTAATGTATAAAGTATTTTAGGAAACAAAATTCTTAATATTCCATTGGTATTATGGTATAACTTAGGATATGATATTCTTTTGCGAAATGATTTCCTTAAATAATTTGCTAAATTTACCCAAACCCCTTATGTTGTTTATCTCACTATAAAATGTGGACATACACTAAAAATTCCAACTCTAAAATACCCTTATAGAGTCAAAGCGTGGTAGACAGGGATATGAACAAATTGCACTTTCAACACAACTTCAAAAACCTATCTTCCAAACTAATATAATTAAAAAAGAGGATTTAATTAACAAATGAAAACAAATTTATTCTGAAAATCCTTTACAATTTTGGAAACCAGAACATCCAAGAGTTAAAATAGAATTAACTCAAGAGGTTTATATTAAAGAAAAACCCATGCTTTATACCCCAGTAGATGTAAAAGAATTTTCTATAAAAATTAAAGAATTATTAGAAAAAGGATTAATATGTCCATCAAAGGAAGCTATTCCTCACCAGCCTTTATGATTATTAATGAAGCTAAAAAAAAAGATGAAATAAAGCTAGAATGTTTATAAACTATAAAAAGCTTAATCAATTCACCAAGACTGATAATTACTTTTCACCTGATAAAGAAGTCCTGATTAATCTTATACAAAATAAAAAGTATTTTTCAAAATTTGATTGTAAATTAGGTTTCTGGCGAATAAAAATGGAAGAAGATAGTATAAAATACACTGGATTTAGCACTCCACAAGGATTCTATGAATGGATAGTTATGCTATTTGGACTTAAAAATGCACCTAGAATCTTTCAAAGACGAATGGATAATACCTTTAAATATCTTAACCCTTTTCACGTCGTTTATGTTGATGATATATTAATAAGTTCTACAACGCATGAAGAACATGGAGAACATCTCCAGCAATTTGTAGAAACTATAATAAAAGAAGGAATATGTTTAAGTGAGAAAAAAGCTACTATAGAATAGGAAAAACTGAATTCTTAGGATTTGAATTGGGATCTAACGATAAATCTTTACAAAATCATATTTCAAGAAAAATAATGGAATATCCAAATGAACTCGGAACTGAAAAACAAATTCAAGGATTTTTAGGTCTACTCAATTATGCCAGTGCCTATATCTCATATCTAGCGAAGAAAAAGAAAGACTCACAAAGTTTATTAAGAAACAATAATACAAAAGGATGGAGTAACCATCATACTCAAATAGTTAAAAATCTTAAGGAAGAATGTAAAAATTTACCACAATTAAAATTACCGGAACCAGAAGATAATTTAATAATACAAACCGATGCATCCGATAAAGTCTGGTCAGCAGTATTGAAAACTAATCTTAATAAAATATGTGGATATCATAGTGGAACTTTTTGTTAAACTGAAGAAAATTACAATACCATGGAAAAATAAATTTTAGCTATAATACGAGGAATTAAAACATGGAGACTATTTCTTTTACCTAAACCGTTTAAGGTTTTAACTAATAACAAAGCAGCAACTGCTTTTGTTAAACAGGTATTAGATAATGGACCTCATGCTAGAAAAATTTGTAGAGGGTAAACTTTTTATCTCAATTTAAGGTTGTTTATGAACATGTTTCAGGAAATCACAACTTTCTTGCGGATTATTTAACAAGAGAAGCTTAATATCTCAACAATGACGACTCTAAAAAACTCAAAGAACTTGAAGACATCACGATTGACTTCAATGAATATTTAGAAACTGTTGCGGTGAATCTAGAGCATCTGGAAACTGGCTTCTAAGACATTGTTGCAAATGTTCGGACTGAAATTGATGAACTCGCTAAAGGAACTACAGAAATTATTGGTGATATGAGAAAGGATCTTGAACAAGGACGGACTGGTATTTCAGAACTTATGAAAACTACTAATTCTTTTAGATCCACAGCCTCTACTACATCACCATTGTCTACTAGTTCTGCGAAGCCAGCAACTTCGCCAACTATACAAACTACAACATCAGCGTCCACTGAGCCCAGTTCAAGCTCTCCCTTTCTTGAAAAAGAGAAGGAAATGCTAGAACTCAAGGTGAAACTATTATCTAAAAGAACTATACAATCAACTATACAAACTAAACGACTTGTTCCTTTTGATATATGTGGCTCATTTTTTATAGAATACTACAAGACCACCCAGCAAGTTTACTAGAAACTAAATGAAGCTCCATAAGTTTTTTACAGTGGAGGAAAATCTCTATTGGCTCGACTCACAGCTTGTATCGGAGCTAACCCGGCCATCATCTACCAATTCTACAAATACGAATATATTGACCCTGTATATCCAGGAGTTCCAACAAGAAGCATAGGAAGTAATAATCCACCTAATTATGAACAAGGAGAAACTTCTAACCCCTTTACAAGCAATAGAGGAACAAGAACAAATAAAAAGGCAGAAAACTTTCGTCATAAAAGACGATAAAATATTAATGAAGAATTTAAACCAAAAACCCTTTACTTTTAGAACCAGTACCAACTGGGGGATATTTTCTAAACTTAGATTACGTAACTAATAAAAGAAAAGCTTTAGATACTTGGAGACCTCAGCAGTATTAAATACAAATCAAGAGCCAATTTATGCTGCTGAAGATAGAGATGTAAATGTCATATACAACTTAATAACTAATTCTTTTCAAGGAATAGTACAGAACTGGTATTCAAGAATTTCCTCAAATATACAACACTTAATAGAACTTGATGTAAAAAGAAATTTACAAATCAGTATAGAAGAAGGAGTATGGACACTTGAAAAATATTTAATTGGACAATTTGAAGGCTATGAATACTTTGCAAATCAAGAGCAAGCTAGATATGAAAAAAGAAAAGAAGCTTTATATAGATTAAAAAATTTAAGAATATGCAACCTATGCAACTTTAAGAGTTTCTTTTGTGAATTTGACAAATATTACTATGAGCTGTATGATTCCACAGAAAATTAAGAAACTTATATTCAATTATTATTAAATAAATTTCCTAACCCAGGAATAAATATTTCTCTGAAAAATTTGAAGAATTTGCTAAACATCCAAATATCTTTAGATCAGTATCCACAGTACAAACTTTAATTAATAGAGAAATGATTCAACTCTATCTACAAGAAGGCAGAAGAAGATACATCAAAGAAGTAACTCTATGTTGTGATGATATCAAAGAACCAAGACAATATGGCGGTGAAAATTATATTAATTACAAACCAAAAAGGAAAAGAAATCCAAAGAAAAATATAGGTAAAACTCCATCAAGAAAGGTATCTAAAAGAAAAGTTTCTAAAAAGAAGCCTACCAAACCAAAGAAAACAAAATTGGATAAAGCAAAAAGTGAAAAATCAATAAATAAACCTCAAAAAAGTGGTAAACATTTTCTACATGAAAAACTATCAGAAGAAGATTTTAACCCTAAAAATAGATATTATAAACAAAAGAAAAAACCAACCTCATGTCAGTCTTGGAATTGTGGAGAAATTGGACATAAATCAATACACTGTTATAAGAGAAAAGCTAATATAGTAAAATTATTTTCAGAAGAATTTGAAGTAATTCAAAAACATCTTTATCTAATCAATTCTAAAGAATATGATATGGTTTCAAGTTGTGATGAATCTATTAGCTCAAAAGAAGAAATAGAAAAATTTGAAACAGAAAGTTCTTCAGAAACAGAAGATGAATACTGAAGAAACAAATACAATCCAATCATAAGAATAAGAAAATAATGAAAACTATGTGAGAATAATTATATTCAATCAAAAATTATATTCAAAAATAATAGCAATAGATTTATCACTTAAAGATGCAAGGAATTTTATGAAAAATTAGATGATTTATTTACTACAAAATTAATTAGATATTTCAAATTATACACTACAGAACAACTAGTTAAAGTTTAACACCTACAAGGTAATATTAGATTAAGATTAATGACTCAAGAGATAATTGAAAAATTCTTAAGTGAAATTCCCTCGAAAGATCGAGAATGAATTAAATATGTTCATCTACAAGGAATACAAATTGCTGCAAAAGCCTGTTTCAAAGAAGGTATTAATTCACCAACCATTTTATCTGCATGATCAAAGATTTAAAAACATTCAAAACAGTCATCTTGGAATCCTAGAAGGAAATCTAATTTATAAGAAGTTAATCTTTGAATGTTATCCAGACTACTCAGTTACTCTACGAAGTAAAAATATTGAAGATACTCTTAATCTACAATTTAAACTTTTAACAGTTGTTGGATTACAACCAGAAAATAATGTATTAACTTTCTATTATAGAGGATTATACATTTTTTCTAAAATGAATTTTCCTATAAAAGAGGTACATCAAATAGGAAAAATAACTATAGACCCAATCTTCTTAACTATAAGCACCATTATTGTACCACCTATGCAAAAAGAACAGTTATCTGCTTTAACAGACTTTCAATTAGTAGATGAAGATGAAGCATCAACTAGTTATGAAGCTCCTAGATATTCTTATACAGAAAAAGGAATGCGAATAGCTAATCAATCAACTTTACCAAGAAGATTTAGTATGACAAGAATACCTAGATTTCAACCTAAAAGTATAACCATGACAAATAATAATAAAACTTACAAAGTTAAACTAGAATACTTCAACGGACAAACTTGGGTTGAGAATAAAATCTTGATTGATACTAGATCATCACAATGTCACTGTATCCTTTTAACCCTTCCAGTTATCACTGCATCTGAATATAACTTTGTTACTTATGATGGAAGAAAATCTACACTTAATCAAAAATCCAAAATAATGATGAAGACTCCTAGTTCTATTCCTTTAGAATATGAATGTTATATTGATCATTCTATCGATAATGAATATTACCATATTTTACTTAGAATGAACTTTTTAGATCATTTCGATACCTATGATATCAAACCTAATCAAAGCACTTTAGTTGGTAAGAACAATGTAATAATACTTGACAGAATATGAAAGAACTTCATATACCTATCCTTACATATATTGATGTAACCGTAAAAAAATTACATATCACTACAACCGCTCTAACAGATACTAGATCATAAGTAACCTTTTTTCAAGATTTTCTATTACCCAATAAAAACTTCCATCGAATTGCAAAATTAGAATTAAAGGTGTTCATCCCACAACAACATATTTAGAACTTGTACAAAGTAATGTATCAATTATTTTAGGAAACAAAGTTCTTAATATTCCACTGGTATTACAGTATAACTCAGGATATGATATTCTTTTAGGAAATGATTTCCTTAAACAATTTGCGAAATTTACCGAAACTCCTTATGCTGTCTATCTCACTACAAAATGTGAACATACACTAAAAATTCCAACTCTAAAACATCTTTATAGAGTACGCGCAAAGCGTGGTGGATAGGAATATGAATAAATTGAACTTTCAACAAAACTTCAAAAACCTATCTTCCAAACTAATATAATTAAAAAAGAAGATTTAATTAACAAATGAAAACAAATTTATTCTGAAAATCCTTTACAATTTTGGAAACCAGAACATCCAAGAGCTAAAATAGAATTAACTTAAGAGGTTTATATTAAAGAAAAACCCATGCTTTATACCTCTGAAGATATAAAAGAATTTTCTATACAAATTAAAAAATTATTAGAAAAAGGATTAATACATCCATCAAAAGGAAGCTATTCCTCACCAGCCTTTATGGCTATGAATGAAGCTGAAAAAAGACGAAATAAAGCTGGAATGTTTACAAACTATAAAAAGCTTAATTAATTCACCAAGACCAATAATTACTTTTCACCTAATAAAGAAGTCTTGATTAATCTTGTAAAAAATAAAAAGCATTTTTCAAAATTTGATTGTAAATCAGGCTTCTGGCAAATAAGAATGGAAGAAGATAGTATAAAATATACCATATTTAGCACTCCACAAGGATTCTATGAATGGATAGTTATGCCATTTGGACTTAAAAATGCACCTAGAATCTTCCAAAGACAAATAGATAATGCCTTTAAACATCTTAACCCTTTTGTCGTCGTTTATGATGATGATATATTAATAAGTTTTACAACGCTTGAAGAATAATGAGAACATCTCCAGCAATTTGCAGAAACTGCCATAAAAGAAGGCATATGTTTAAGCGAGAAAAAAGCTACTATAGAATAAGAAAGAATTGAATTCTTATGATTTGAATTCGGATCTAACGGTGTATCTTTACAAAATCATATTTCAAGAAAAATTTCCCACAATTAAAATTACCGGAACCATAAGATAATTTAATAATACAAACTTATGCATCCGATAAAGTTTGGTCAGTAGCATTGAAAACTGATCCTAATGAAATATGTGGATATCATAGAGGAACTTTTTCCAAACTGAAGAAAATTATACCACCATGGAAAAAGAAATTTTAGCTATAATACGAGGAATTAAAAGATGAAGACTATTTCTTTTACCGAAATCGTTTAAGGTTTTAACTAATAACAAAGCAGCAACTACTTTTGTTAAATAGGTATTAGATAATGGACTTCATATGAGCAAAATTCATAGATGGCAAACTTTTTTTATCCCAATTTAATGCTATTTATGAGCATGTTTCAGAAAATCACAATTTTCTTGCAGATTATTTAACAAGAGAAGCTGAATATCTCAACAACGATGATTCCAGAAAAACTCAAAGAACTTGAAGACATCACGATTAACTTCAATGAATATTTAGAAACTGTTATAGTGAATCTAGAGCATCTGGAAACTGGCATCCAAGATATTGTTACAAATATTCGAACTGAAATTGATGAACTCGCCAAAGGAAATACAGAAATTATTGGTGATATGAGAAAGGATCTTGAACAAGGACAGACTGTTATTTTAGAACTTCTGAAAACTATTAATTCTTTTATATCTACATCCTCAACTACATCACCATTGATATCTACTAGTTCTATGAAGCCAGCAACTTCGCCAACTATACAAACTACAACATTAGCTTCCACTGAGCCTAGTTCGAGCTCTCCCTTTCTCGAAAAAGAGAAGGAAATGCTAGAACTCAAGGCGAAACTATTATCTAAAAGAACTATACAATCAACTACACAAACTAAACGATTTGTTCCTTTTGATATCTGTGATTCGTTTTTTACAGAATACTACAAGACCACCCAGCAAGTTTACTGAAAACTAAACGAAGCTCCACAAATTTTTTACAGTGGTAGGAAAATCTCTATTTGCTCGACTCACAGCTTGTACCGGAGCTAATCCAGCCATCATCTACCAATTCTACAAATACGGACATATTAACCTTGTATATCTAAATCTCAAACTCACAAAAATATCACACTTCCCCACAAATCTACTCCAAACACTAAAGACTCTCAAAGAAGGCCCAATTTATGTAAAGCTCCATACTATTCCCCCTAAAAAAGATCCAGAAACTGGAATAACTTACCCTATAATCAGTATTATACAAGTTGGCTATATCTCAGAAAAATTCCAACTAAATATTAAGGCTTCAAAAACTTTTGAAGAGATTCATTTGACGAATCATGGATAAATTACAGAAGATCTAGTGGAGCTTTAGCCATTAAATGCCATGGAGATCGTCTTTATACATCTAGATTGAAATGTTTATTAAGAGAAAAAGACTATTCTTATTATCAAGGAAGGAATGCAAGAAGACAACTATGATGATGAACTGTTAACGTTTTTCCTGCAACTAGAACCTGAGAACTTTTAAGGATCTACCATTGTTAAACGTAAATTTATGGGACTGCTCAGAAAAGAGGATGAAAAGCAAGCACTACTAAGAACGACTCAGATTTTGCCACCATCAAGACAGAGGTAAGGCTAAAATTTTGCCGACACTATAAGACAAACTAGCGACTATTCTTGATAGCCTTCACCATCAATTATTCACAACTTTTTGACAAAATGACAAGCAGCACTGATAGCACCCAAATTGCAAGACAAAGTTGCTAACAACTTTTACCAAGCAAAAGTCCGCAAAAGAGGCAACAACGGGTCCAAAACTTTTGACAAAACCTTAACTCTAGCTTTAAAAATAATAGAGATCGGATGGTTTTCATCCCTCATAAGGATATAAATATGTAAACATAGAAGGTAGAAGGCAAAAACAATTTAAGAGAAGAAAAGATCACTCAAATCAGCACTCTGCAAATGTTGCTCTAAAACTTCCCTTTTGGGAAATCAGTCTAATAAAAAGAACTATTCAGAAATTCTTGAAATTTTATCTTCTCTTGTTTAAAGAAGCTCAAAGTGAGAAAGGGAATTTAAGATCGAAGTAAGACAAGTAAGGCCGGTGAGGAGAATGGCATGGCGGCAGATCAGAAGATTCCGTATCTCAACAAGAGACTCTAAAAACTGGGAAGGTATAATTTCTTAAAACTGTAGTAGTTTGATTTATTATGTTGGGAGTACCATGTTAGAAATTTGATTGTTATCTATTCTTTGTTCAAATATTGACTACTCATTGAAGAGTTTTAAACCTTTTTCTACAAAAAAACTGCCAGACCCGTTCCTTAATGGTACCAAAGCCCACCAACATAGTAAACCAGAGCCCTATTAACTGATCAAACTAAAAGAATTATGGCAGAGCTACCATCAAGTCACCCATTTTTTCACAACCACTCTCTTAGAAATTCTCATTTTGCTATAGCTAGTTCTATCACTGCTCTAAGGAATGACTATCACAAACTCAGCACAGAACACCAAGCCCTACTTTGTTATTCTCTTGCAGAATATGAAGCCATTAAGAATACTTTAGATATTTCAAATTGCAAATTGTATAAACAGTATCATAAGTTATTAAATCATTTTATCCACAAAAATACTCAAATGTTTAAAGAACTGGACAGATCTCTGAAAGATCATCTTGCTCCAAACAGCCTTGGTTAAAATTTTGAAACAATGATTTCATCTAGAAATCTTTTAAACCCCAGACATAGATTTCAAACTACAGCTAAAATATATCGATGTGGAAATTATATAATTGGAAATAGATTTTATCTACCCAATCTAGAATATTATACAGAAGAACAAGCCTTTGATTTTGTAAGAACTTTTGACTGCACAACTAGAAGTATTTGTCAACAAATGCTTAATCATTATAAATCTCAACTAACTCAATTATCATCTTTACCTAAAAATGTAGAACCTAGAAATAGGAAGATATAAAAAGATAATATTGCATTATTAGAATTAACTTTTATATGCACTATTTGGTATCAAGGAAATATGGATATAAATGACTTTCAAATTACACGCTACTCTGACAATGAGAATTAAATAAAACAAAAACAACTGGGGCAAAAGAGCAATTTAAAATTAAAATAAAAGAAATCTAAAAAGAAAAGGGCAAAATCATAAGTTAACGTTTAAATTAAAATAAATAAAGAAGGACAAATATGTAAACTCACCAAATAAAACAAAACTTCTGTCGCTTTCTCAACCCATTTTGCCACCCCGAGGTACGGGTTTTATTGCCATCCCTAAGCGCACCCTAGAACTCCCGAACCTCAATCAATGCGAGAAACTGTGGTAATATTTGTAACTCCCTTGGTTTAACCCATCCAAAACATGTTGCTAGATACAATGTTTTGAGTAGTAAGCTAGGTTTTGCTACTCGTTATTATAATGAAGATTTGTTAACTTGATTGGGTTTGTTGGATGACATTCGTTAGTTGTTTGCTCAGGGAGGCGTGGGTTAATCTTTAGAGATTAGGGACCACATCCATCAAGACCTCACCCTTGAGTTTTTGAGTACATTGCATGTTGAGGTCACGAGTGGCCCTCATTGTTAAGAAGTATACATTTCCTTCTACCGCAATAGAGAGTTTTATGAGATTAACTTGAGTGCCTTCAATAGTATATTTGGTCTTCCACCGAGTATAGTTTTGGCTTATCACCATGTACCCAAATGTTTTTTGGTATGAAATTTCTGGGGATTATCAGTATGATACAAGTAACTTCGAAGACACCATTTATTAGAAATCCTTGTATTCGAGTGGCTTAGAGATTACTTGCTTGTGGTCTATTTGCTAGGGAGGATAGTTTGAATGTGCCTCGCCTATCTGAGTTGTATTTCTTATATAGCATGCTCCAAGGTGACCGTCTTGACTCGTGTTCTTTCTTGGTCAAGCAATTACATAGTGCCTCCACTAGTTCTGCATAGAGGATTGTGATTGGGGGCCTTATTACCCCTATTGCTAGGTCTGTTGGTATTGACTTGAACCCCGATGATAGAGTTCCCAGTTCTAAGCGGTTGAACTTAGCCACTTTTAAACAAATGAAGCTTCGTAACGTGGAGGCTAGACGTGTTTGTTGGATTTATCCTGGGAACTAGCTCATGCCTCTCCCTAATGTTGACCATACGACTCTCTTGAACTAGGCTAATCTTTACTTTACATCAAGTGATGAAGAGTCGGCGTGACCCGCACTACCTCCTCCCCCTACTCACCTAAGGGCTTCTAGTTCATCCCAATCGTCCTCCTCCTCTGATTTACTGGTTTGCATGCTAACCTTTAGTCAATCCAAGAGGAGCAGGCGTCCCTCCAAGATTATATTCAACTTGAGCATACCGCACTCCATGACTTTGTCCAGGAGCGACATGATGAGCTTTGTGGGATGATTGCTTCCAAGAACCAATATATCCAGGACTTTAGGGATTGTTTTGAGAGTTGGCATGGATTGGCATATTTCTCAACCCCACCCACCTTCTTCTCCACCTCCTCCTCCTTTTTAGTTGTTCTTTTTCTTCCCTATTGAATGATTCTTATGTCCTTGCATTGAGGACAACACTTTGTCCAACCATGGGAGAGTTGTGTGTTTGTTTGTGACTGTGTGTGTGAGATGTAGGTGTAAATAGTTTGCATTTTAGGTCATGCATTTAGAATTAGTTTGTATTTTTAGTTGATCATTTAGTTTTTCTTTTTATTTTAGGTTTTTTTTCTTAGTTTTAATTTTATTTTGGCATTTTAAATTTTTCATTGCATTTTAGGTTTAGCATGCATAAAATGAAAACAATACAAAAAAGAAGGCAAAAAATGAAACAAGAAATAAAAATGCTCCAATAATGAGTCTTTAGACTAAGTAGTTTTCTTTGGCTTATTTTGACCCTTTTTGTTATGCCCATGTGTGAACAAAATGTTTGATTATAAGTTTTTGAATTGTGCTTCATGTTTTGTTCCTCATGTTGACTGCGAGTCGATTACTCAATGATTCTTTGCATGAATATTTGGTACATGAGATCTAATAAGCTAGTTGAGCTTAGGTAGCTGTCCCGTGAGGCTTTGAGTTTGAGTAGACTAATTCATCATTTTAGTCTCATATTCTTTTATATGTGTGACTTTTCCTAGATTTCAAATCTCTAAACCTTGTTTTGACTCTTGTTCAAGATCACATTTAACATGCACCTTTAGGCAACATGATTGAGGCATTCTTTGAATTTATAAGCTACATTGACCAAATAGTCATCCTTATTATGTATGATTTGTCTTTTGCTACCCCCTTTGACCCTTAACACTTTTTGTTGATGCAAACCTATAATATGATCCTTGGCCAAATACATGGATTATCTTTTAGCCAACACTATAGAGTTTCATTAGTTGATTGGGAGTAGTTTGTGGATAATGACATTCCTTTTTGGAGTGATTTGTTTGGATGTGATAAGGGATTTACGTAGTATTTTCCTTGGTGTCAATTGGGTTAAATTTTGTGAGTTGTTAGAAAAGTGTTGAAAAGTGCAAAATTTTCCTACTATTATCCTTCTCTTCGTAAAATTAAAAAAAAACAACAGCAAAAGAAGAAAAAAAAACTAACAACATATAAACAATGTTGAATGCAAAGAAGAAGAAAGCAAAATAATATAAGGATTTGGCATTGATTTCATATTCGATATACTTCAAAAGTTTCTCTCATTGTTGACCAACTAGGGTGATTTTGTTTATTTGAAATGTGTCGGTATAAGGAGTACTTTTGTGGAAAGTTGAGCAAAGATGATTTAGACTCACAGTCTTTGGCTTTGAGCTCCACAAATCTCAACATATTTGTTCCCTCTTACCCTTACCCATAGCCCCATTACAACCCTATTAAAGTCCTCATAATTCCCTAATGTGTTTTACATTTTAGTGGTGGCATTGGAGAGTTTTACCAAGCTTATGGTAGATTTGATTCTTTGGAATGAGATTTGACAGAACCGTATTATACTTTAAACACATAAGTGATGAGTGCTTCATTACTAAAGTGAGGGTCTACCTATTCTTTTAGCTCTACCTATTGTATGTGCCAATATGATTTTTTAAGTTGATTTGTGTGATCGATTCAATATTTAATGTGATGATACTTGCTCTTATTTCGCAAACTTCATTCCCCTATCTGTTTTGCAATGTTTTCAATTACTTTTAGGCTAACTTCTTGAGTCAATTTGGCCATTGATGTAGCTACTATTGTTTACCTAAGGAGGTTCTTCATCATCGCTCTGGTTTTATGGTTACTTGGGAACAAGCAACGGTTCAATCATGGGAAAGTTTGATAAGTGCTCAGAGTATGCTTTATTTTAGGGTTGTTTTGCTGCATTTTTAAGGAGACTTATGAACTTTATGTTATAATCTACACTCCTAATCCCGTTTTTACATGGGTATGGTTCTTTTATGTGTTTTGCAGGTTTTTGGACCTCTTTGCCCCGGCTTTGATCCCTAATTAAGTATGATTTGACTCCTCACCGATGCCCCTATGTCACCATACCTGTGGAGGAAAAGAAAAGCTAGAGAATTTTGAGACAAAGGTTACCACGGACAGTCCCTGGTGAAGGCCACTATCTGTGGTGAGCCTTAAACTACTTGTCCCTTCATCTTCCTTCGCCTTATCGCTGAGGATGCTTGAGTTTTTGCTTAAAAAGGGTTGTTTGGCTACAGAAAGAGAAGAGAACTCATCTCACTTCACAGTCATCTTTTTATATTTTTCATTAGAATTAGAAATCCTAGTTTATATTTTAGAGTAAAAGAAGAAATTAAAGAAAGGCTTTGGCTTGTGGAGGTTTAAAGATTGGGACACCATTGGAGAATCACCACTGCTGCTAAGTTTTCTCTTCCTTTTGTATTTTCTTGAACTCTTGCTTTAGATGTTGTTAATTTTGAACATGAGTGAGTAGTTTATTTAATCTAGGGATTTGTTAGCTAAAGTATTGGTGTTGGATCCTTAATCTTATTGCTTGTGCTTATTCTGTGTGAGAATGATTGAATTCTACCTTGTGATTGAAGCATTATGAATGAATTTGGCCAAATTTACTTGCTTATGCCAGATAGTTGAGTGAAGTACCGAACGGAGAAACTTGATATTTGACCGATAAGATAGGACTTGATTTAGCAATACTTGAAAGAGATTTGTTTGTTAAGAGGAAACTTCAGCCAATCAAAAATCTACAACTTAGACTAAAATAAGGACATTCGAAAGAATGTTAATTGGATTAGTTTAGGCAATTTAGCTTACTTCAAAAGAAAAGACTTTATTTTAGCTTGATTGCACTCTTTTCAGTCATCCAATCTATGTAAAGTGTATGTTTTAATCCATTGATCCAGCTCTTGACTAGGCGAAACAATTCCCTAGATATTTTAATTCGATTGAATTTCCTAGTTAGTTAATTAGCTAAATTTGAACAACCCATTGGAATTTGTTTTCTTAGCCTTTTATAATAAGTCAAAACTCAATAAATTACATTTGATCTTAGTGGGAACGATATTAAAACTAAACTACAACACTCGTTCACTTGCGGTAGTGTCATATGGCCCAAATGGCATCCTTCTTTATGCAAATATACCATGTGGACAAGTGAAGGTGGTCTCTTCTTGGGCATAAGGTGAATGGGGATTTGGGAAAACCCCGAATACACATCTAGGTAGCAAAAATAAGGGCTCTTGGCCAATCTTTTAAGTATTTGGTCAATAAAGGGAAGGGAAAAGTGATCCTTACGGGTGGCCTTGTTCAACATCCTGCAATCAATGCATATTTTCCAAGGATTCAACTCCTTATTCTTATTCTTGACAATTGTAATCCCCCCTTTCTTAGGGCCAATGTGGACCAAGTTTATGCACTTACTATTAGATATAGGGTAAATAATACTGGCCTTAAGCAATTTCAACATTTCCTTTTTGACCATCACTTTCATGTTTGGATTTAACCTTCGTTGGTGTTCAATTGAGGGCTTATGATCACCTTCTATTAAAATGCGATGCATGCATACAGAAGAGTGAATTCCTTTAAGATCATTAATAATATAGCCTATGACCTTATGATATAATCTAAGCACTCTAAGTAAAGAGTCAATTTTAGATGCTCTCATATTTGTATTAACAATTACAAGATATGTAGAATTAGGGTCAAGAAATTCATTCCTCAAAAAAGAAGGAAGAGGTTTCAATTATACCTCTAGGCTTGTTTCGTATCAAATGAGGGTTTATCATCATTCACTAATTTATTCCTCAATGTAATGGAATAGAAGCTAAGTGTGGAACTAAACCACAAACTAGTTATTCAGAAATGAAGGCATTTAGAGGCAGAAAAGAGTGCAGCCGTAACAACTGAGGTCCAAAAGCTCTTAGAAGTAGGCTTCATAAGAGAATGCCAATACCCCGAGTGGGTATCAAATGTTGTCCTGGTCAAGAAACCCAATGGCAATGGAGAATGTGCGTTGACTTCACTAATTTCAACAAGGCGTGCCGCAAAGATAGCTATTCACTTCTAAAGATAGACAGCTTAGTCGACTCCACATCCAATCATAAGCTCCTTATCTTCATGTATGCCTTTTCAGGCTATCACTAGGTCCCTTTGGCCAAGGAAGATCAAGAAAAAATAGCTTTCATTGTCGACGCTAGCTTACACCGCTACGATATAATGCCTTATGGGTTAAAAGATGCTGGAGCCAACTACCCATAACTTATCAACAAAATCTTTGCAACACTCATAGGAAAGACAATGAAGGTATACGTGGACGACATGATTACTAAGAATGTCAAGGAAATCGACCATGTTAAAGACTTGGCGAAGACCTTAAAGATACTCAAGCATTATTGAATGAAGCTTAACCCAAGAAAGTGTACTTTTGGAGTTAGGTCTAAAAACATGCTTGGGTGATATGATCGATCAAAGAGGAATTGAGGCAAATCCCAACAAGGTTAGGGTCGTGCTGAACATGAAGTATCCTACAACAGTGAAAAAGGTGCAAAAGTTGACCACTGCATAGCCGCACTTGGGAGATTCATGTTAAGATCAGCGAATAAGTGTCTTCCTTTCTTCAGAGTGCTAAAGAAAAACGTAAAATTTAGATAGGATGAGGAGGGTCAACAAGCCATTCAAAAACTCAAAGAGTAATTGGGGAGACTCCCCTAGATAGTGAGTCCTAACACTAGAGAGCCATTGTCGGCGTACCTTGCATGTCCAATCATGCAATAAGTGAGGTTCTACTAATCAAAGGGGATGGACAACAACTCCTGATCTACTATGCAAGCCATATCCTAGTAGGAGCTAAGCAACGCTCATTAAAAAGCTTACATACGCCTTATTGATTGCAAGTTGGAAGTTGCACCCTCACTTTGAATCTCATCCATCACTGTGCTAACCGGCCAACCCTTACAAAACACTATTGAATGGCATAGATGCTCCGAAAGAATGTTGAAGTGGGCTATCGAGTTCGAACCCTATGGAATCAATGATGAACCTAGCTAGAAGAGCAATCAATTTTCAAGCCCTTGTCCATATTTCATTGTTGAGTGCTCGATTTCGAGTGAGCTGAAGACAAAGGATACAAGTTATGAATGCTATATGTTGGCAGATCGGCAACCGATGAGGGAAGTAGAGCAGGGTTGATTGTGGTATCTCTTGAAGGGCGCCCATACGAACATGCATTGAAATTCATATTCAAGACATCTAACAATGAAGCCGAGTATGAAGCCCTATCGGCTAGCATGGAAATTTACAGTGAATTGGGGGCAGAATGCCTTAAAGGCTTCTCTAAGTCCCAACTTATGGTGAGTCAAATGAAGGGGGAATATAAAGCCCATGATCCATCCATGGTAGCTTACTTAGCTAAGGTAAAGAAAAAGTACACCATGTTTAAGAAGTTCGAAATCGAACATGTGCCTTGATCAGAAAACCGGCAAGCTAATGCCTTGTCAAAGCTCATTAGCTCTTCTCCAGATGGTCTCCCAAATATTGTCAATTAAGAAATCTTACAATAACGAACAATTGAAGCCAAAGAGTTGGTATGGATTGACAGAAGTGAACATAGATGGATCCCCTTATAGGATATTTGCGTGATAGAACCCTGCCACAAGATCTGAAAGAGGTTCACCATATCAAGAATAGATTGAATAGTCTTATTACATAAAAGGCTCATCTATAGGAAATCCTTCTTGCCCCCTCCCCTAAGATGCACTACTCTGAAAGAGGGCAATAGGATCTTGGCAAAAATACATGAAAAAGAATGTAGATTACACATTGGAGGCCGAAGCCTTGCAACAAAGGCACTAAAGACTAGGTACTGTTGGCCAAAACTCTGATCAGATGCAATGGAGATGGTAAGAAAATATGCAAAATGCCAATGATTGCACCCTACCACTAGCCATGCACTCCTCGGACCACGATGCATTCCCTGTTGCATTTTGCAAAGTGGGGCATGGACATACTAGGTCTTTTCCCAAAGGCAACGAGACAATGCAAGTTTCTCTTTGTAGCCATGGATTACTTTACCAAGTGGGTAGAATCGAAAGCAGTGGCATCCATTACTAAAAGGGAGGTTCAAAAGTTCATATGGAAAAACAAATCACAATATTTGGTGTTTCAAGGGAAATGGGGTTTGATAATGGTTGTCAACTCAGTACTAACAAGGTACAAAACTATTGTGTTGAGTATAGCATCAAAATAAGATTCATGGTTATTGCTAAACCCAAATAAATGGACAAGCTGAATCCACTAACAAGCAAGTCTTGAATGGGCTTAAGAAAAGGATGAATGATATAAAGGGATTGTGGACGGACGAACTCCCAACCATGCTTTAGTCCATTCGGACAACTGAAAAGAGTGCTACAAGATAGACTCCCTTTATATTTGTTTACGAATTTGAAGTCGTGCTCCCAGTAGAGTTTACCATCCACACTCAACAACAAAGCACTAAGGTAAGCACTCCACTTGCTACATATGGTAAGGGGCGATGTTTACCTCAAGGTAAAGATAGCCAAAATCAAGATGACTCGATTCTACAACCTTAAAATCAATGAGATACCCCTCAAAGAAGGCAATTTGATCCTAATGAAGATGGAGACTACCAAAAAGGGATCAATCCAAGGGAAGCTCACTCTCAATTGAGAAGGCCTATACATGATCATTGAGGAAGTGCACCCCAGGACATTTCGACTCGCAACACTTCAAGGAGATGGGATCCCAAGAATCTGACACTCCAACAACCTTAGGAAGTACTGCGTATGATGTAAGGGAAGGGTAGCACAAGTTGTTTACGTAAAACAAAACATGTTTCATTGTAGTATATTGGTTATATGTTCGATTGGCCCCTGATTTTATCCCTTATGAATTTCAATGAATGCTTGTTTCCTTGTATTCGTTTCTTGATTGTTTGTCATTAATTTTAGGCGCAAAGCAGTTTAGAATGAGATGATAAATATAACCAGGTGATAAAACTTAACGATAAACATGGCTAGTAATCGAGGACATGCTGATGTAACGATCAGTTAAACCTGCTGATGACCAAATTCAACCCACAAATGTTGTGATAGATATTGGGAACAATAGGATGTTAGCTTTGCAACCGAACTCATCCTACCTCCTCAAGGAGGGGGTCTAAGTAGGTGGGACACATTAGATGATGCACTAATGCAAGGATCAGCTTGTTCAGCTGATATCCAGACCCATCCCCTGAATGTGGTAATAGGCACTGGGAACAATAGGACATTGGCCTTAGAATTGAACTCGTCCTACCCCCTTAAGGAAAAGGTCTAACCAAGTGTGACAATTTGGTTGAATGATACATTGATGTAAGGATTAACTCGTTCGACTAATGTCCGAACCAATCTTGTGAATGGTGTGATAGGCATTGAGAATGGTAGGACATCGACCTTACAACTATACTCATCCTAACTCCTTAAGGAAGAGGTCCAACCAAGCATGACAGTTTGGTTAGATGATGCACTAATTCAAGGATCAACTCATTCGGCTGATGTCGGACCCATTCCATGAATGTTGTGATAGGCATTGGGAACGATAGGACGCCAACCTTGCAATAAAACTCGCTCTATTCCATTTTGACCATTATTGAGGGACATAACCAAGAGCAACAGTTTGGTTAAATGATATGTTGATGCACGGATCAACCCGTTCGACTGATGTCAGGACCTATTCTATGAATGTCGTATAGGTAATGGGAACGATAGGACATCGGCTTTGCAATCAAACTCATCATACCTCTTTAAAAAGGCGGTCTAACTAAGAGCAAAAGGTTTGGTTAAACAATATGCTGATGTAAGGACTAAGTAGTCCAACTGATGCCTCGAACTATCCCGCTACGCCCTTAGCAAATAGGGGCTAAGAAGCAGGCAATCGACTAGAATCTACTCAATAACCATCTCACACGTAAGGAGACATTTAGAGGACTATGGAAATTTGATATTGTACCAAGGATTACACCTTTTAGCCCTAAGGGTCCAGGAGGCCTTTGGATCATTAGGCCGATTTGCTAAGCAAATAACTAAGGCAAAAGAATATTGTACAAACAAGAAACACATAGATACACCACTGAGTGTACGACCAAGCATGTGAAGTGGCCATGCACACTAAGTAAAATCATAACATATGCTCCTATATACAAAATAAGCAAAGAAAGAAAACAAGAAGTCTAACAAAAGTTTAAAAGCCTAAAGAAGAGGGTGCTCATGAAGGAGGCATTGAATTTAGGTTCCATCTTCCCCATCATCGTCTTCCATTTACTCGATTATAAGCAACCTTCAGGAACAATTATATGTCCAATCATAAGACGAATGGCCTTAAAATGAGCTATGAGAAAATGAACATTTTGTATAGCTCTTCCATTCGAAAAAAATGAGCCATAAGGGATCACTCATTCAGTTTCTCTATTTGGCTGTAAATGTGGTAAAGTCGGTCTTTTCAATTAGGCGACGACGAAGCCGAGCCGAAGAGTCTTCAATTCGACTACAACAACCACGTATGACAACGTCAAGTTGAAGAGTCTTCAATTCAGCTATGGCAACCTCTTCGATTTGGCAATGATGAAGCCAAGTTGGAGAGTCCTTAATTCGACTGCGGCAACATCTCTGATTTGGCCATGATGAAGCTGAGTCGAAGAGTTTTCAATTCAGCCACGGCGACCTCTCTAATTCCGCCACACATTGAGTTGGAGAGTTTTCATTTCTGCCACAACGGCGTCTCCAATTTGGCCATGATGAAGCCGAGTTTGGGAGTCTTCAATTCAACTATGAAAACCTCTCCAATTTGGCTATAGCAACGCGGAGCCAGAGAGTCTTTGATTTAGCTATGACGATCTCTTCAATTTAGGCATAACGAAGCTGAGTCAGAGAGTCTTCAATTCAGCCACGACCACGCCAAGTTGGAGATTCTATAATTCGACCACGAAGACCTCTCCGATTAGACCATGATAAAGCTGAGTCGGAGAGTCTTCAATCCAACCTCTCTAATTTGGCCATGACGAAGCCAAGTAAGAGAGTCTTCAATCTGGCCATGGCGATCTCTCCAATTCAACCATGACCATGCCCAGTCAAAGTGTCTTTAATTCGGCCACAAAGATTTCTTTGATTTGGTCCTGACGAAGCCGAGTTGGAAAGTCTTCAATTCTACCACGATGACCTCTCCAATTCTTCCACGACCATGCCAAGTCGGAGAGTTTTTAATTCAGTTGCGGTGACCTCTCTAATTTGGCTGCAGTGACCTCTCTCATTTAGCCATGATGAAGCCAAGTCGAAGAGTCTTCAATTCAACCGTGGTGACCTTTCTGATTCGGTCATAATGAGGCCGGGTTGGAGAGTTTTCAATTCAGTGGTGGCAACGTCTCCAATTCAGCTACAACCACGTCTAGTATGTCTTCAATTTAGTCGGAGTCTTCAATTTGGCAGCGACAACCTCTTCGACTTAGTCATGATGAAGCCGAGTCAGAGAATCTTTAATTCTGCACTGGAGACCTCTTGTATTCGGCCATGATGAAGCCAAGTCGGAGAGTCTTCAATTCAACTAAGATGACCTCTCCGATTTGGCCAACGATAACACTGAGTTGAAGAGTCTTTAATTTAGCTGCAACAATTTGGCACTTCATTCACAATGAAGCCAATGTAGAGTGTCTTCAATTTGGCTGTGCGACCTCTCCAATTCAGCCATGGTGACTTTAAGCCTGCGAGTCAGCCTTCATCCAATGGCTAGCATCTGATATGATGGCACTAGACACACAAATAAAAAGAAAACAAAAAACAAAAGCTGAAGATAGCCCTCCTGAGCGGGGCTAGTTAATGGAGAATGGGGGTCCTCCCTTCTCTCTATTCGCGTAACCAAACGGAGAGAGAGGGTCCTCCCTCCTCTCTATTTGATTGAGCTGAAGAGAGAAGATTAGGTTCTCCCTCCTCTCTATTCGCTCTAGCCGAATGGAGGGAGGGGATCCTTTCTCCTCTATTCAGCTTCACCGAATGGGAAGGGGAGGAGTCCTCCCCTCAATTTCGCCATGACGGAATTGGAAGGGGAGAGATGTTCCCATTAATTTCATTTAGCCTAATTGAGAGGAGAAGGAATCTCCCCCCTGTCCCATTAATTAAATGGGGAGACAACATCTTTACATGTAAGCCCGACCAAACCCAAAAGGCGAGGATATTTGCCCACCTTCAGATAGAAACGAGGAAGGGAAATAGCCGCAAAGGTTGCTATGGATGGGGTTATACAAAGGAATCCATTGATAAAAGAACACAATAAGAAAAAGGTCAAAGCATGAAAAGTCTATAAATTACAATCTACAAAAGACGCAAGAATATTCAAGACAATAACCGACAATTCATAGATATTGAGTTTTTGGTACAAGGCAATCAACGACAACATTATAAGCTCGAGTTACATTAATGCAGCAAGAATGCTGCTTGAAGAATGAAATAAGAAAAAGCTATAAACCACGCTAAGTCACATTGTCCCGTCATGATAAAGGTGAGCGAACAAATTATTACACATGCTTTAAAGCTACAAGAAGCTAAGCTAGATCAGGTATTTGATGATAAGAATGCACCCTCATTTCTTTGCACGAAGGCCTGGTTTTCGAATGAGAGTTAGCAAAATTTCACTTGAGCTAGCCTTATCACCGTCATCCTTTCCTTTAAGTGGAATTTCCCTCAGCACTAAGGAAGGTGTTCTTCTCACACTCGAATCTAAAGCCACAGCTTCATGACGTTGAACTAACAAATCATGACGGGAATCCAACCATGCTTTGAGCTCACTCCATTTTTCAAACCTCAATGGCTACAGCAAGACCGACCATGATGTCCTCACCGGTGATCCTAAAGTCAAGAGCATTCTGATAAATAAAGGCATAGAACATTCTGTGGACAAGCATAAAATCCTTTGCCCAGTGAGCAACCCCCTTCGCACTTAACTTGTTAATGTGAGGGCATAGTCTCTGATAGTCATTTGGGAGAGGCTTAGGTGAGGCAGAAGTCATTCTGATCAAATCTAGAAGGGAAGATGACTAAAGGATTTAATTCGGAGCTCTTCATTTTACCCCTATTTGTATCCATCTCATTAGAAAGCAGCATCATTCCACTTCTCATTATATCATCTCAGGAGACATTTTGATAAGATTTAAGGGGCTAAATGAGTAAGACTTTTAGGACCTCCCAACAAGAGCCTAACATATAGCACAGACAAGTCAACTAAAATCAAAGGTTGGCCACACGGAAAGAAGAGGGAAGCATGATGGGTATAATGGTCACTTTTACCCCTAGATTAGGTACTTACCATTTTACCCTTGGGAGCTGACTCCAAGGCCATAAAACCCCAAGTTACACCCCTTTAAGGGGATCTTTTGCACTATTTATGAAATGACATCTTAACTTCACATACCCAAATACAGTGCATTCTTTCTACATCTCTCTTGTTTCTACCTCATCCTTTCTTGAGACTAACTTTAGCATTGCATGGCCCTTGCTCAAGAAAATCGTCACGGCCAACCATCATGTAGGCCATCAAAGATAAGTCCTGACAACTCTCCCAACTAAGCGACCCGTCAACCGAAAGAAAGTCCAAGCTTCTCTCCCCCCTCATCTAAGTTTCTTCTATAATAGTCTATGTGCATATGTATATATGTATCTATCTATCTATCCATATACGTGTATACACACACACACATACACATACAGACATACATACATATGCATAAGTACACACACACACACACACACACACACACACACACACACACACACACACATATATATATATATATACATGTATCTATATACGTATATATATATATATGTATATATATATATATGTATATATATATGTATATATATATGTATATATATATATATATATTTATATTTATATCTATATAAATATATAAATATGTGTATGTGTGTATGTGTACATGTGTGTATGTATATATATGTAT
>JACYFF010031958.1:79988506-80058107 GCA_017589665.1 Selenicereus undatus | reverse complement strand
ACACACACACGTATTTATGTATGTATGTATGTTTGCATGTATGTATGTAGGTTTGTATGTATATATGTGTGCATGTATGCATGTGTGTATGAATGTATGTATATATATATATATGTATGTGTGTATGTACATGTATTGTTTTGGAAGAAACTTAGATGAGTTGGTGGTGAAGCCCAGACTTATGCTTAGTTGATGTGTTGATCGATCACTCGAACTGACGTGTCCACTCTTTGGTGACCTGCACAAAGGTCAACCCCGGGTGTTTTCCCGAGGAAGGCCCCTTCGACGCTTAAGTCAGTCTCATAGTGAATTAGATAACAGAAAAAGGGAAAAGAGCATAGAAAGAGTGAGTTTACTATTTTGGGAGTGTTTGGTGAGTAAGTCACGTCATGAGTAGTGAATAAAGCCCCCCAAAAGGGGACATATTGGGGGTATTTATAGCCTTGGGGTTGGCACCAAAGTGCAGGATGGGAATTTCCCTATTTGGGGGTCAAATTACCATTATACCCTCCAGCATCTTTCTTCGTTCTTTATGGTCAACTCTAACCCCAAGTTGACTTGGCCAGCGCCACATGTCGCTTTCCTACTTGGAAGGTTCGCTAAATATCCCAATCATTTAGCCCTTCATATCTGAACGGAATGCCTCCCGAGGTGTTTAGTTGAGATGTAGATTTACTTGCTTTGCACTTTCAAAATGTTATAAATATGTCCACTGCCTCCATTTAAGGCTCAATTCATTCACAAATTCACAATGGCCCTGTTTGGTTGCATCAGCTGTTTGATAAAAAAGAGCTGTTTGACACCTCTTTAGCTGTTTTGACCAAGTCAAACAGCTAAAGAGGTGTTAAGTAAACAGCTATTTCAAACAGTTGTTTTACCCCAAACAGCTCTTTTTCAAACAGCTAATCTTAATAGCCTTTTGGGAACAGCTTTTTATTGAAATTACAATACTACCCAGAAGTTCAAGAAAATTACACCCATGCCATTAATTAACCTTTCCTCTCCCTGGCAGTTCATTTGAACATAAGGGCAATATTGGAATTTTATCAAATATACATTCCAGAAACAGCTAACTTTACCAAACACTTTTTTTGCAAACAGCTAATTCAAACAGCTAATGCAAACAGCTAAATTAAACAGCTAACACAAACAGCTAACAGCTGTTTACCAAACAGGGCCAATGTGCAAGCACAGATTTCCCTTTCTTAGGAGCAAGAAGGATGTCGAGCTTATCCTTTCGTAGTTCAATTTCTAGAAGCTTTATGCAGAGCCCACAATTTCTTCGCGCAGACCTCTCCTACCTCACTGGTCATCACTCTGCTCTTGTTTTACAAAGGCCAAGGTTGAGTGTTATGCATATGATGTTTGGATTCCAGAGATAGTGTAGCTAATCTTGTATGCCTCTATTCTTCAGGAGGCGATTCGTTTCAAGATCGTCTCGCCCCTCATAGCCCAAGACTTGATAAGAGGCTCTGTAGAAGTTCCTCTGGGAGAGTTCTGAGATTTGGTTGGACGCAAACGGCGAATGACTAGTTTGGTGTTACCGGCATAAAGCGAGTGTTAATGCCCCTTCTGGTTATCAGGGCGTAGAGAGTTCAGACTGATCGACATTTCCCTTTCAGCCTCCCTAAGGTATCTCTGCAAATGAGCAAAAGAGGCTCCTATCAAAAGGGACAAAGATGAATCTTCCTATGAAGACAAAGAGCAGCCCCTTGAAAGAAGAGTTAATCATCTCTTTTAAACCCAGAGACAACTAATTCCAAAGAAAAAGGATGAGGTTGCTCGCTTGGTGGAAACGTGCCCCTATTTGCTAACTGGAAAAGGGCCCTTCCCGACAGGAAGAAAGGTCTTCCTTCATCGAAAAGGAGTTCGGCTCAGCCTCGTGGTCTTGATATTGTTCTGCCAGCTGTTTCCTATCCATCACTGATGAGCTGAAGCACCTTAGCATCTCCAGCCATTTTTGTACTTATTTGTAATAGGCATCTGTTCCCCGCTTGATGTGTACCCAGACTATGGGATCATTGTTTTTGTTGTTATTTTTGCTTGTTTTTATCTTGTACTTGAACCTTCGGCATTAATTAATTGTTCGACGTTGCTAATGTAACTCTGCATGAATATTAATGCATCATAATTCCTGGGCCTTTTATGTTTCCGCTTTTCTTTGCTTGTTCCAATGGACTTCTTTGCATAATCTTGTCTATGGGAGTTGTGTGAAGATGTCCTCATGTTACCTATTTTTGTTCACTCAATTAATAAATTGGGAACAAGTTCTTCCTTTTGTTAGCCGAACAAAGAGAGGATGTACTCCTTCTCCATTTAGCTTAGCCAAATAGAGAGAGAAGGAGGTACTCCTCTATTTGGCTTGGCCGAATAGAGAGAGGAAGCCAACATCCTCCGTTCGACTTGGCCGAATAGAGTGAGGAGGACTCCTCCTCTATTCTGCTGAGAGAATAGGCACTCCTCCTCCATTCGGCTTGGCCAATTAGAGAGGAGGCCATCCTATCCTCTTCGGCTTGGACGAGTAGAGTGAAGGGCCACCCTCCTCAATTCAACTCAACCGAATAGAGAGAGAGGGGGGGGAGAAAGCCATCCTCTTCTATTTGGTCCAACCGACTAGAGTTTAGGGGTTTTCCTCACCTATTCGGCTGGGCCCTACCCATGGGGGCCACCTCCTCTTGCCTGCTTCAGATTTTGACAAATGGTACTTCACTTAATTATGGGTCGTCAAATTTTAGCGCGCATCTTGAGGAAACTCCAATGCATATATATGCGTCTTGCTTATAACTCATTTCACACTCTCATTCATGTGCACTCCCAAATTTCCTAGAGAAAGAAACTCTGAAATGGGGAGTTTCTTGTCTCTTCGATCATTTCTTTCTTGCTTTATCATTCTTGTATCATAGCTATGCCTTCATTCATTTATTATCTAGGATCATCCTCTACCCCTCTTGGGTTTTGGAGAGGATATGTGTCGTAATAACTCTGCCAATCTATGCCCACCTTTACTCCTTGAGGAAGGCATCAGTCCCCTAGAGTATTACCAAAATAACTTTGAGTCAGAGACTAGGCATCCCCAGAGTTTGCTTGCGGTGATTCCATTATGGGATTTCCTCCGGACTAACCTAAATTTCCTTGAATAGGGCTCTATTAGGTCACTATCTCTCGATTCATACTCTTCGGGTATGCTTGTATCCTATCCATGAGAGGTATTCATAGCTAACCTACCTCTTGTGCATTTTGCTAGCATAGGTATGCTGCCCACAAACATAGTCTAGGAGCCGGAGTATAATCCAGTCCCTTCGAGTGGCCCTTCCAAGTCTGACCCAGAGTGCGGGTTGACTCTCGTTATATCAACACTTCCTTCCATGACAAGCTTAAAAAATCATCAATTTTGAGGTGAAGTTTTCTTTTCAACGCAACTATAGGGTGATTGTTCCCTCACCTACAGATACCGTAAATAACCTCAACTCTGGGATGTATAGCGGTATACCTAGAAGCCTTAGAGTATGGGCTTCAGTTTCCCCTTTCTAAGATTGTCATGGAAATCCTCCAAATATATGATATTATGATGGCCCAACTTGTCCCCAATGCATGGGCATCCATTCTGTCGTGTATCGTAACATGCATGCTCAAGCATGTTGAGTTCATGGCCTTAGCTTTCATATACATGCACATCACTCAATAGAACATTAAGACGTGCGAAGGGAAGAGTTGGTGTTGAATGATTACTCGACCCAGCTTCATGTCTAGCCTAAATAAGCCATCATCCTTCCACAAATGGAAGTACCAGTTTGTATATGTAAAGTAGGTAGACGGGGAATGGATCATTCCCATTTGAAATAGGCAAGGCCCGTGTAAGGCTTGGAATAAGCCTCACACTACGCCAGGGGAAAAGGAGATGGCTACCATAAACTACTTCCAACTTGCCAACTCTATTCATCCCAAATCCAGGACGACCATAAAGGTTCCAACCAATTGGTTCACTCGATGGGTGTTAATCAGTTACGAATGTTTCCTTTACACTGTCGAGCTTAGTTCAGCTATCCATCACCACAACTTTATTATCACTTTGGTGATTTGTTCTACGTTTTTCTTTACTAGCCTTACTCAATTAGAGTTTACATTTTGCATAGACAGCAATCGACATATCATTCAAAATGAAAAGCAAGCTAACAAAGGAAGAGAGGAGGCGCCTTGACGATGCGAGGTGAGAGAAACAGGTTAGGGAGCAGGTTATCCAAAAGGTCTAGGACATTCCTTCTATATGTTATTCTTCTTGGTCATGCAAGGCTAGCCTAACCAAGCGTGTCCCTTCCCTGAAGTGTATCCCCACTTAACATAGCTATCGCATTGGAATTGCAGACCAATAGTTAAGTGTTGGAATACTTGAAGACTCTAATACGCCCTGAGCGAGTTGAATAGGCTTTTTCTTATCCCACTGACATTCCTACCCATGGGGGAACGAGCAGTGGCCCCTCGAGTGTTCCTCCCACTAAGAAGAGAAGGCCATCTTCGCGAGTCCCTATCCCTCCTAGTTCAACCAACCATCACTCCTCTGAGGGCTAGAGCTCATTCCTTTCAACTGACTATGAGGGAAGGTACCACTACTCTGGGAGTTTTCCCAAAAGTGGGAGCTTGCCCGTACTTTAGGCTCAGAATAGGTTTCTAGCGTTTTGGAGGATGCCCATGTCTACTTCATGGAGGTATGAGTCCTTATTGGTTTCAACTTATTTTTCCTTCATGTTTCATTATAACCTTCTCATCTCTTCGTTTCAGGGTATGGTTCGTGCTCCTTATTGGCTGTAACTTGTTTTCCTTTCGTGTTTCATTATGACCTTCTTATCTCTTTATTTCAGGGTGCGGTTCGTGCTTTCTCTGCCCTTCGTTCGGTCCCCTCTCAATGTGTCACTAAGGCCGAGCTTAACTTGCTTATGAAACAGATGATGCATGACAAGAAGGAGATAGACTCACTCAACGAAAGGATCTGAGCTGACAAGTATAAGAACTGAGAGGTGGAGCATAAGTTGAAGGAGTCAAAGTGCAAGTTTGAGGCCGATAAGGCTTTAATGGAGAGCAAGCCCACCAAGCTCAGCTTGACACTGCTGTCATCTCCTACGAGAAGGGATAAGAGGTCATGATGGACCTGATGACTCAGGCTGCACGAGAGTATGATGGAGGCAAAGGGGGTGTTCATACCAAATTGGGAGATTCTCTTGAAGTGGGCGATGTGATCAAGATAAAAGGAAGCTAACGCCCATGCCCAGAGAAAGGAGAAAGCTCGCTTAGAGATCGCTCGCTCTCACTTAGTTGTGGCATCCACCGCCCATCCACCCTCCCCTGAGTAAACCCCAGAGAATCCACCTGAGGATGATGCTGAAGCGAGCTATGCTACCGATGAGGTTGCGGGAGATGCCGATGATGATGCGCAAGCCTAACTACCCCTTCTGCTCTTTCTCTCTTTTCTAGGCTGCTTGGCTTTGCTTCTATGAGCAACTAATTTTTTCCATGGGCCTTCGAGCTATGGTTTTATAAACATCTTTACTTCCTTGCTTTATTTATTCAAAACTTATGTAAGCATACAATGACATTTTATCTCATATGCGTGTATTACATTTCTCATGGGTAGATGCTCTGTTTCGCCATATATCTTTGCATTTATTGGCATTGCTATGTGTTGATATCAAGTATTGAAGGGTTTGCAGATTTATCGATTTAAAGTTACCCACCCTTCAAGGGACTAAAGGGGCTTTGCCCCTATCCCTACGGAGGGGGTATGGTTAGCTAAGTATGGTCTTGCCGTACACCTACCCTTTAGTCCCTGGGGGTTGGAGGTGTTCGTATGAGGAGTTTGGTTGCGAGACCGACATTTTATTGTTCTCATTGCCTGCTATGGTGTTCATGGGCTAAGTTGGGACACCTGTCGATCAAGCTAATCCTTGCATCAGCATATCATTTTACCCAACTGCCGTGCTTGGTTAGACCCCTTCCTTGAGGGGGTAGGACTAGTTCGGTTATAAGACTAATGTCCTATTGTTCCCATTGCCTAGTACAACATTCATAGGTTAAGTTCGGACACCAGCCGAACGAGTTGATCCTTACCTCAGCATATCGTTTAACCAAACTATCACGAATGGTTGTACCCTTCCCCTAAGGTGGGTAGGATGAATTTGGTTACATGGTTGGCATCCTATCATTCCCATTACCTACCACGACATTCATGGGCTAAGTTCGGACACCAGTCGAACAAGCTGATCTTTGCATCAGCGTACCTCGCCATTTAGATTTGTCGTTAAGTTTTTATCATTTCATTGCACCTGTTGTCGCACCCTAAGCCCTTATGCCCCCAAAATTAACGACAGTCAAAGAAAATTAAATTAGAGGAAACAATCATTTATTTAAATTGTTAGGCGATAAAATCGAGGGCCAACCGAATATACAGTCATCCTACTAAAATACCTTTCTTTTACACAAACAACACAACTTCCTCCTATCGACATCATACATAGTACCTCCTAAGGTTATTGGAGTGCCATGTTCTTGGTACCCTTTCTTCTTGAAGAGTTGAAATTCGAAAAGTCCCGGGGCGTACTTCCTTAATGATCATATACAGTCCTTCCCAATTGGGTGTGAGCTTCCCTTGGATGGAACCATTTCTGGTAGCCTCTATCTTTCTTAGGACTAAGTTTCCCTCCCTCAAGTGTCTCTTTTTGATTTATATTTGTAAAATCGAGCCATTCTGATTTTTCCAATCTCTTCCTTGAGATAGGCGTCTCCCCTTACTCCAGGCAACAGGTCAAATGCCTCCCTTGGGGCCCTATTTTTAAGGTCCTCTTGGAAGGTAGTGATTCAATAGGTTTGGACAATAACCTCTACTGGAGACAAGGCTTTGGAGCCGTAAACAAGCAAGAAGGGGTCTCTCCAGTTGTGTTATTCTCAGTTGTCTAAATGGACCATCGTATGGCCGGGAAATCATCAACCCATAGTCCCTTTACATAATCTAATCTTTTCTGAGCCCATTTAAGATCTTCTTGTCAGTGGATTTGGCTTGCCCATTTATTTGGTGTCTAGCAATTGCTGTAAACCTTGTTTGGATGGTATACTTGGTGCAGTACTCTCATACCTTTTCAGTATCGAACTGTTGGCCATTATCGAATATCATTGCTCTTGGGACCCCAAATCTTCTTATAATATTCTTCTATATGAACTTATGAACCTCCTTCTCGGTAATGGATGCCACCGCCTCTGCTTCTACCCACTTAGTGAAATAGTCCACCGCGAAAAATAAAAACTTGCACTACCCCGTTGCCTTTGGAGAAGAACTCAGAATGTCCATGCCTCACTTTGCAAAAGGCAATGAGAAATGCATTGTCATTAAAGGGGTGGATGACTGGTGGTGTGGGTGGAAAATCATTAATAGTTGCCATAATTTCTAGCCATTTCTATCCTATGCAACCAAGTGTGCGCCAGGAGTGGCCTATCTTCTATGCCTTTGTGGCCAAGCTTTGCATCAATCGTCTGTTCTGGTATTTCGGCCGAGATCCTCTTACCTTCTTCCGATGTAGTGCATCTTAGGAGGGGATACGAAAAACCTTTCTTGTAGAGGATCCCTTCATACAACAAAAACCATTCAGACCTCTTATTTGTGCAATCAACCTCTTTCACATCTTACAGTAGGGTTTTGTTGAGCGAATAATTGATGAGGGGTTGCATCCATGTCTCGCTTATACCGATCCAAACTAATTCTTTAGCATCAATCGTCTGTTCTGGTAAGATCTCCTAATGAATGCTCTTAGGATGTCCATCCGAGGAGGAAACGAGTGAGCTTCGACAAGGCATCAACCTTGTCAATTCTCCGACCTAGGTACATGCTCAATCTCAAATTTCATGAACATGGAGGATTTCTCCTTTACTTTAGCCAAGTAGGCGACCATGGTTGGATCGCGAGCTTCATAGTCACCCCTTACTTGACTCACCAAGAATTGGGAGTTGGAGAAAGCCTTTAGGTACTCTGCCCCTCATGCGTTGTAAAATTCCATCCCAACCAATAAGGTAACGTACTCAACCTCAATGTTGAACGTCCTGAACATGAACTTCAGTGCATGCTTGTGCCCTTCGGGTGATACCACGATCAATCCGGCTCCACTCCCCGCATTTTTTGCTGACCAATCAACATATAGCATTTATGCCTTACAGACCGTCTCATGGGGTTCATCTACGATGGAGCATTCAGCAATGAAGTTAGTAAGGGCTCGCGCTTAGATTGCTCTTCTTGGTTCACAGTTGATGTTGTAAGGTACTAACTCAACAACCCACTTTAACATTCTTATAGAACTTCCATATCGCGCAAAAGTGTCTCGCAAGTTCTGGTCGGTTAAAACAACAATTCGATAAGATTCGAAATACACTTCCAACTTGTAATCAATAGGTGTTGCGATTTCCGCAAGTATACGTGTAACACCCCAAGTGTGGCTTAAAAGGATCAAAGCGACTACTTACATCACCAAAGGTGCACCTTTCTTTTCGGGAAGTCCACTCTTAAGAACTCCACAGTTAAGTGTGCTTGCTGGGGAGCAATCTTGGGATGGGTGACCTCTTGGGAAGTTTCCCAGGTAACGTGTGAACGAGGACGAAGCACACCGAAAAAACTTGTGGTGATTTGTGGGGCCAGTCGACGATCCTTGAAGCCGTTATTGGTAAGACCTGCGACTGAGAAGGGTCGGGGCTTTACAAATTGTAATACCCCAAATGTGGCTTAAAAGGATCGAAGTGACTACTTATATCACCAAAGGTGTACCTTTCTTTTCGGAAAGTCCACTCTTAAGAACTCCACAATTAAGCGTGCTTGCTGGGGAGGAATCTTAGGATGGGTGACCTCCTGGGAAGTTTCCCAGGTAGCGTGTGAGCGAAGACGAAGTACGCCAGAAAGACTTATGGTGATTTGTGGGGCTAGTCGACGATCCTTGAAGCCGTTATTGGTAAGACCTATGACCGAGAGGGATCGGGGTGTTACAGATGGTATCAGAGCCGATCCGCGACCTTGAGCTGCACCTGTGGATGGAGAGCCCATGGACAGTCACCTAGCAGGGCAAAGATACTGGGTGTGGACCGTCGGTCAAGAGGACGCTTAAGTCGGTCAGTTAGTGAGGCACAATGAAGACGTTGGGCACTTCAAGTGGGGGTGATTGTAATACCCCGAGTGTGGTTTAAAAGGATCGAAGTGACTACTTATATCACCAAAGGTGTACCTTTCTTTTTGGGAAATCCACTCTTAAGAACTCCACAGTTAACCGTACTCGCTGGGGAGTAATCTTGGGATGGGTGACCTCCTGGGAAGTTTCCCAAGTAGCGTGTGAGCGAGGACGAAGTACGCTGAAAAGACTTGTGGTGATTTGTGGGGCCAGTTGACGATCCTTGAAGCCGTTATTGGTAAGACCTGTGACCGAGAGGGGTCGGGGCGTTACAATACGGCTTATCATTGTAACATTTACGGGTGTCGATCCACAGGGATGTACTGTGAAATTAAATTGCTAATATGTCGAATTGACTAACAAAGAAGCAGATGATAATAACAATTTAATGACAATAAAACTAAAACAACCAAAAGAATGAAGAACAAAATCCTTAAACTATCCTTAAACAAAATCCACAAGCTTGGCATAACGGAATAAGAGCCAAAGCAACAGAGCAGAAGAATGACAACAAATACACAACTTAGAACGAAACTTTGAATCAGCCCAAAACCAAAATAAAAAACTTGAATTTCATAACCCTCAAAAATCGAATACTTCCCCACTAAACTCTTGAGTCTTGGAGTTGAATTTGAAACAAACTCAAAATGAGGGAAAAAACTAAAATCAACTACTGCCGCCTACTATTTGTCTGTCTTCAAATTGAATTTTTTTCATTTTTATAGCCTCCAGTCGACTTTTCATCATCCTTCAATTCTTCAATTAATCCTCACTTAATCCCCTTTGTAACTGATCTTGTGATTGCTCCAATTAATGCCTCCCTTCTTGAGAGAATAAAATGAATTGAAGATGCTAATATGGTTTAATTGATGAATGGATTTAAGAAGAGAGAGAGAAAGGTAGCCATGGCCTGTTGTAGGGAGATGAAGAGCGAGGCTTTGGGCATGTAAGGATCGAAGAGGAAGAAGAAAAGATGGGGAGGAGCGGTTATTGGGAATCACGTGACAAGCACGTGCCAAGTAAATGAAGAAAAGAAAAGGGAGCAGTTGGGCGTGTGGGCTCTAACCTAGAAAAGAAGAACAGGCCCAAAGACTAGCTGGACCGTCCTGTGAGAGAAAAAGAAGGAGAGAAAGAAAAGGTAAGGGCAGGTAATGTTGGGTCGCAGCTGCAGAAACGCTTGGATCGGCCCACACGTGAAGCAAGGGAAAGAAAAGAGAGATGGAGCTGCCTAAGAAAGGAAGGGGTGGACTGGGCCAGGGAAAAGAAAAAAACGGACCAGCCCAACTGGGGGAGAAGAGAAAGAGGGAAGGGAGGTCGGTCTTCGGGCCTGGGCCGCTGAGCTCGAATCATTCTTCTCCTTCTCTTGAGCACTATTTATTATTTTTCCCTAGGTTTTTCAATTCCTAAAAAATGAATAAAAACACTATTAAAGTCCTAATTTAATCATTTATTTTGAACAATTATTAGACAATAAAAGGTATAAAATGATGTAATTTTAGGTTGAACAAATACCCCCACACCTAAGTTTTGCTCATCATTGAGTAAAATAAAACTAAAAAAACCTAGAAAATAAAATAAAACCATAACTCACTTTCGTAGGAATCATAGTTGCACTTACCATGTGCAACAAGCCCTTTAAACCCCTAGGTTACCCGTAGTAGACGGGGAAGGTCTCATGAGGGTTTACAGAAGATATACCCACAAAATCTATAAAAGAAAGAAAAACAAAATCAAAAATCTTTTTGTGTTTTCATAAAAATCTACATATACAACACCGGGGAAAAATATATACACATTCTAATGAACCACATTACTCAAGTAACCAAAGTATTAGATCACATATAAACGCAATGTACACATCAAGAAATCCCTAATCCCCACCGATGACATCTATACACGATCTTTCACCCCACTTAAAAATTATGTACAAGCATGACTGGTATAACCTTACTTTAGGACAAATGTGAAACACTCCCACTCATGTGTTTATAATATAATAAGATTCACTCAATTCTCTTCTAATCAAACAAACTACCATAAGCTTGCTAAGATTCTTGATTCTCCACCACTAAAATACAATATGCAAAATAATAATCAAGAGAGCTTTTGAGGGTTGTAATGGGGCTAATGGCTAAGGTTTAAGGGTAAGAGATGAACAATTTATTTGAAAAATGAGGAGCTAAAAGTCATAGCTAATGAGCAACCAACACTTACACCAATTATGATGAGCACATACTCCCTCAAAACCAAAGTAAGAACACTCCCTAATTACAGTTGACCATTGAAAATGAGTATAGATAATAGTACATCCATGCCAAACACTCTTATTCACAACCCTTTTTTTGAAATTTTGAGATTGTTTCAAATTTTCTTTTATTATTGTTTTTTTTTCAATGGAAACTTCCTCATTTTTTTAAAAATTTTTCTTGCTTTTGTTGTTTTCTTCCTTTTTTTCTCTTTTTTTCATGAAAGAAAATTAATGATTAGCATGTACAAGAAAAATACAACTCAATTTCCAAATGATCACATGAAACATTCCCTCATATACCAAAATCAACCACCAAATTCATAAAATACCCAAAAGCTACATTCCAAATAATGAAGTGTTTCCCCACTAGCCTTAGATTAGAGGAAGGATATGTGTTTAGGCCAAGGGCTAAAATGAAAGGTTCACAACAAAAAAGGGTTAAGGCTCAAACAGACTAACAAAGGGTAAAACAATCAAATTCAGGTGGCAATTTAGCTATGTAGCTCACAAAACAAATGAATGTCTCTATCATATTATCATAATGCACATGCTAAATGTGATTTTGATGAGAATCAAAGCAAGTTCTAGAGATGTAATCATGGAAGAGACACATATGGAAGAAAAATGTGAGACTAAATTCATGAATTAGTCTATAAAGCTCAAAATCTCGCGGGTTCATCTACCATAGTCAAGCTTGCTTAAATAATATCGGGGGTTAGGATTGTATACAAACATCATACTTTGGAATAAGTTCTATCAATGCACACCACATCTATATACAACCTAATTCTAGGGTACAAGAGATCATAACCAATCATAATAGCACATAAATTCCCTAAAAACAAAACAAAAATAAAAATATTTTTGGATTGTTTCAAAAAAATTTCATTTTTTTTAAATATTTGTCAAAGGTTTCCCCAGCCCTACATCTAAATCTCACAATGTCCTCATTGGGAGTGAAAAGAAACATAAAAACCTAAAATAAGAACGTATACACAAAAGAAAACATGACTCAAAACAAAGAAAAATGACAAGACTCCAAACTCGAAAAGAAAATAATAAAAATAAAACAACACAACAATTATATATAAAAGAAAACAAAATAAAAAGACGAGATAAAGATGAAAGTTTATAGTAGGTCAAGTGTAGAAGTACACTTGAGCTATAGCCTCCTGAAATCTGCTTAGATAGAGGCTCATAGAGCATGAGCCACTCCATATTAAACGAAACATTGCTACTCAAATCAAAACCCATTAGAGCACGTAGTAGCTTATCAAACAGGCAAGAACAATTCTCTATAAGAGTACAATAATAGAAAGTAAAGAGTTGGTGCCAAAAAGAGTACATCCACCATGCGAATGCAGCACAAGTAAGGGCCCTCTTCAACTTGTCAAACTATTGGGCCCAAACATCAAACATGCAGACATATTTAAAGCTAGCCAGTAGGTGGGTCATTGGCCTAGAAACTTTATCATAATGAATGAATGGTCTAGGCAAAACAGTAGGTGCAAAATCCACAAGTTCGTATATTTCAATATATGTAAGAGTATGGTCCAAAGCAAAAGTCATAGGCACAAAAATCTACAAATTCAGACTTACAAGGTTCAACAAGGAGATCAGTAACGATGGGGTCAAAAGAGAAAGATTCATATTCAACATAAAAACCTTCATTAAGACTTTCGTTGATATCCAACCCACATGAAAAAGATTCATATTCCACAGAAAGAATAGCATCATCTAAGTCTAAATTAGTAGGCTCAACTTTCTTCTCATGTGACTCCTGTAAATACATAGCTTCTGACTCATCTATACCATGATGTTCAACGTCAAGTGTGATGCTCATATCTAACTCACCAGCAGTGCCAAATTGCTCACCCACCTCAAACTCACAAGAGTCATTAAAAGGGGCGGGTGCATCGGCAGAAATTAAGACATCATCAGCAATGTCCTTATATTAGCTAGGTGCGGGTGCAAGGTTAAGGAATAGAGATAGAGGGGGTCACTCTCTTATTCTAGGCTATGAAAAGGCATGACATCATTCAAGTTAGGCCTAACAAGATAAAAGGGATCAAAATCGTCATAAAGACTAACCACAGGGTTAGGAGATCCTAAACTAGAGTCAAACTTATTACAATTCTCCATACTCTAATTAAAACATCGAGAATATTCAATACTTCTATCTTTCATTGTCTCTACCACTTTATCAGTCAATTCATTTATCTTCTGCTCAACACTTGCACATGTAGCATCCACATAAGCACGATATGGACAAGTATGAACATTATAATCAGAATACTCACAATAATTGCACAAGACATAAAGTACACAAGAGTTAGACGGGTCATATGAATCCATAAAGTGCTCTCGGTGGCAAGGATTAGCATGAAAACATACTCGCCATGTGTAGGGTTTCGTAAAGTCCCTCTAGCTTGTTCAAACGCATAGGTGTCCCAAGCTAATTTTTTAAAAGCAATCTCATACCTCGTCTTGAGTTTTAGTTAATAATTCCAGTAAACCTCCAAGATATACGGACTCTACATAACTTCTAGACTCAACATTTAGACCCACAGAAATGACCTCACAATTTTCCATTTTTAAAAATTTTGATTCAATTGAGCACGATAATCATTAAGTCTCAATAAATAACTCCAAAAATATTCATGCTCGAATGGTGGGAAGTTGAATACTGACATTCTTGCAACTCTTGTTTCAATTTCAAGAATTTTCCAATTTTTTGGGATTTTCATTTTTTTTTTCAATTTTTGAAGGGTTTTTTTTTGTTATTGAAAGCAAAAGTGAGAGAAAAAAAACAATGACTCTAAGACAACTAACTATAAACTAATGACTTAAACTAAAAAAAAAACAAGACTGCCAAATAATCAAGTTAACAATATAAACTAACAAAAAGAAAACTACGTGACCAAAAGAAAAGAAAGAACAAAAAGAATCAAACATCAAAAAGTAATCTAA
The DNA here is from genome assembly GCA_017589665.1 of Selenicereus undatus. Taxonomy (NCBI): domain Eukaryota; kingdom Viridiplantae; phylum Streptophyta; class Magnoliopsida; order Caryophyllales; family Cactaceae; genus Selenicereus; species Selenicereus undatus. Next base: position 80,043,701 of record JACYFF010031958.1, on the reverse strand, counting down.
TACAAAAAATAGACAAGAAGCACACACACAAAGCATGTACACTATTTCTTTTTATGAACTTGTTTTTGGGTTTTTTATTTTTTTCTGAGTTTTTTAATTTATTTTTGTACAAAGAAAAGCAAAAACAAAAAGTAAAATAATATAAGGAACAAAATAAGAATAGAAAACTCAAAATAACAAAAAGAAAATCGAAATACCTAAACCTAAATAAGCAAATTCTAAAAAATAAAATTAAAACAAAAAATCTAAGCCCTAAAATTAAAACCGTGTACACAAAAAATTCCACACAATCACAAGAAACATGAATATATATTTTTTTGAATTTTTTTTCTATCCCTAAAAAGTCCAGAAAAATCCAAACAGAAAATTAATTCCAAAAATCACAGAAAATTTTATACAGTTCCAAAAATTCCATAAAAATTCACGCGGACTCTAAAAATCATGAGGAATCCACGGAAAATATTGGCATAGAAAACTTCAAAATAGAAATGTGCCAAATAATTGAAATAGAATCCAAAATTGGTGAAAATCTACTCTAATGAGGTTTTTTGGTCATGCTCTTTGCTTTGCTGCACACAAGCCAGACCAGTTAGTAAAATAAACACTAAAAATCATATTAACTTGATCCTAAACAAAAACAAAATCAAAATGAAATCTAGACTAAACTAAAACTGAATCAAAAATTGGAACGAAAACAAAAATGAGTCAACGACTCAAATAACTACAACTCAACACAACCTAATTTCACAATCGCCATCCCTGGTAACAACGCTAAAAACTTGTTGTGATTTTCGCAAGTATACGACTTATCGTTGTAACACTTACGGGTGTCAATTCATAGGAATGTACTGTGAAATTAAACTGCTAATACATCGAATTGACTAACAAAGAAGCAAATGCTAATAACAATTTAATAACAATAAAACTAAAACAACCAAAAGAATGAAGAACAACATCCTTAAACTATCCTTAAACAAAATCCACAAGCTTGGCAGAACGGAAGAAGAGCCAAGGCAATAGACCAGAAGAATGACAACAGATGCACAACTTAGAACGAAACTTTGAATCAACCCAAAATTGAAATCAAAAACTTGAATTTCATAACCGACAAAAACCAAATATTTCCACACCTAACTCTTGAATCTTGGGGTTGAATTTGAAACGAACTCATAATGAGGGAAAGAAACTAAAATCAATTGTTGCCGCCTACTATTTGTCTGTCTTCAAACTGAATTTTTTTCATTTTTGTAGCCTCCAGTCGACTTTTCATCATCCTTCAATTCTTCATTTAATCCTCACTTAATTCCTTTTGTAACCGATCTTGTGATTGCTCTAATTAGTGCCCTCCTTCTTGAGAGAATAAAATGGATTGAAGATGCTAATATGGTTTAATTGATGAATGGATTTAAGACAAGAGAGAAAGCTGGCCATGGCCTGTTGTGGGGACATAAAGAGCGACGTTGTGGGCATGAGGACTAAAACAGAAGAAGAAAAGATGGGGAGGGGCCGGTTTCTAAGAATCACATGATAAGCACGTGCCAAGTAAATGAAAAAAAGAAAAAGGAGCAGCTGGGCATGTGGGCTCTGACCTAGAAAAGGAGAACAAGCTCGAAGACTGGCTGGATTGGCCTGTGAAAGAGAAAGGAGATAAAGAAAAGGTGAGGACGGGCAGCGTTGGGCCGCGGCTGCAAGAACTCCTGGATCGGCCCACACGTGAAGCAAGGGAAAGAAAAGAGAGAAGGAGTTGCCTGGGAAAGAAAGGGGTAGACTGGGCTAGGGAAAAGAAAAGAAGGGACCGACCTAGCTGAAGGAAAACAGAAAGAGGGAAGGGAGGCTGGTCTTCGGCCCTGGGCCACTTAGCTTAGATCATTCTTCTCCTTTTTGGCTTGATCCAAAGCTTCTCTTGAGCATTATTTATTATTTTTTCCAATTTCTACAAAATGAATAGAAATACTATTAAAGTCCTAATTTCATATTTATTTCGAGTAATTATTAGACAATAAAAGGGTATAAAATGATGTAATTTTAGGTTGAACAGTAAGGCATTTGCAACTTCTCTATGAGTGGGCAGCGTTACTCAGCCCCTGTTAGGAAGTGGCCCACATAGGAGACCGGGAAGTTCTATCTACCTCTTTCCACTGTTAACATCACGCTCACCACATGATCAGAGACAACAAGGTATACCAACAATGGCTCTCCTACCGTGGGACTTAACATCCAAGGGAGTCTCCCAAAGTACTCTTTGAGGCTTTGGAAGGCTTGCTCCACCTCGTCTGCCCATCCAAAGCACATATTTTTCTTTAGGAATTTGAAGAAAGGAACGTATTTATCAGTTGATGTCGACATGAATCTCCCTAATGCGACTATACAACCAGTCAGTTTTTGCACCTCCTTCACAGTTGCTGAGGACTTCATATTCAGCACTTGCCTTGACTTTGTCAGGATTTGCCTCAATGGCTCCCTGGTCTATCATGTGCCCTAAAACTTTTTCAGATCTAACTCTGAAGTGCACTTCTTAGGGTTGAGCTTCATTCCATAATGTCTTAGTGTCTTGAAGGTCTCCTCTAAATCTTTCGCATGATTGATTTCTTTGACACTCTTAGTGATCATATCATCGACATAAACCTCCATTGTCTTTCCTATGAGTGCCGCAAAAACTATATTGACAAGTTGTTGGTAGGTGATTCCCCTATTCTTAAACATAAACGACATCACATTATAGCAGTACAAACCGGTGTCGAAAACGAAGTCATCTTTTCTTAGTCTTCCTTGGCCTAATGAATTTGGTGATAGGCTGAGAAAGCATCCATAAAACTGAGGAGTTCATGGTCAGTCGTAGAATCAATTAACTTCTCTATCTTTGGCAATTCATATCTATCCTTGGGGCATGCTTTGTTCAAGTCCATAAAATCAACGCACATTCTCCATGTTGCATTGGGTTTCTTAACCAAGACGACATTCGATATCCACTCGGGTTACTAGCAGTCCCCTATAAATCCGGCTTCCAAGAGTTTCTGAACCTTGGCTGCCGCAGTCACACTCCTGTATGCCCCCAAGTGCTTGTGTTTCTGAATGACGGACTTGTGGTACACTTCCACACATAGTTTGTGTTCCATTATACTAGTAGCTATGCCGAGAATTCCAGAAAGGTCGAATGCAAACACATCAATATATTGCTCTAAGGGTTTAGCGATTGCATCGCTTATTATTAGGTCAAGATCCTGCCTAATCGAAATTGCTTACTTTGGGCACTCGGGGTATAAGGGTATGGACACCACTTTGGAGGTGGGTTCCAAGCTGGGTCTTTCGTGTTCTTCCGCCTAGGTTGAGAGTACTACCATTGCTTCCGTAGCCACCTTCTTTCCAGCCTTGCTTGGTAGAGATATCTCACATGTAGGGGGTTCTTACTTCCACCCTAAGGACTTCAGACTTACACAATAACATTCCCGTGCCATCTTTTGGTCTCCATACGATTTCCCTACCTTACCGTCATCCAGTTCAAACTAAATGAGTAGCAGGTAAGGTGCCGTCGTGGCTTTGATGGCACTAGGGGTCAGTCATCCTAGGATGACATTATATTCCATAGGAATGTCCACCATTAAAAAGTTCATCTCTACAATTCATGAGTTGTCCTTATTGCCTACTTGGACAAGTAATTTCTTAGTTCTGAGGAGTACATGGCTTGTCCCCCGAACCCCACAATAGGAATCTCGACTACTTCCAAGTCCTTTTCGTTGTATTACAACATTTTCAGGCGTTGAGGGTGATGATGTCAACATAACTTCATGTGTCCACATGTATTCGACGAACCATGGCAGTCAACATTATTGTCTTTCTTTCCTTCTGGTTCACAATGATTGTGATCCTCACCTCATCCCCTGCTTAGGAAGTGATTGAGCTGCCCTTGGTCGGCTAGCTTGTGGAGGGCTTTCTTGAGCTCATGACACGCAGAGGTGGTGTGCCCGTAATCCTCATGGTATTCACAATACTTGTTCTTATTCTTGAATTTTGACAGAGTCATAATGGGCTTTGGTCTCCTTAGCATTGGATTGCCCTTGATTTCCATGGTGATGTTCCAAGGGATGGTGTGGAAACGCCAAACTCTTTCCTCGTCCTTCCTAGGACGCTTGTCCGTCTGAGGACCCTTATCCTCCCCTCCTTTTTTTCGACTGTCTTATCGGTCAAAGTCATCTCCGACACATATCTCCATGATTTGTATGAAATCTTGAGCCCTTCTTAAGGCTTCTGCCAACGTTATCACCTTACTCTCAGCAACGGAAAATTTGAACCTTCCCAGGAGCAATCCATTGAGGAAGGTTGTGTAAACCACCCCATCTGCAAGTCCAAGATTAGGACGGCTTCACGGTTAAACCTCATCACGTACTCTTTCAAGTCTTCCCCTTTGGTTAGCTAGATTTTGGCAAGATGAATGCTACTTTACCGTTCTTTTTTGCTTGCTATGAAGTAAGCACTAGACAACTTGGCTAACTGAAGGAATGAGGTAATGCTCCCATGGGGAAGGCAATTAAACCACTCCTACTCGATCCCATTCAATATGGCTAGGAAATAACAACAAAAAGTAACGTTGTTAACATCTTGCACGTATATTTGTACCTTATAGACTTCTAGATGGTCATCAGGATCGGTAGTTCCATCGAAGGGATCTATAGTTGACATCTTGACTTTCATGGGGCACGACGCCTCCATGATTGCTCTACTGAAGGTCGTTGAGAAGGAAGACAAAGATCCTCTCTTTGAGGAGTCTCAGATCCACAGCACAGGAGGCTTGGTATGGCCTAACTCAATTAAGGAAGGCGAACCACATTGCTGGGATGATACCACCTACTTCGATCTCCCTCTTGGTGTTGGCCGTTCGGAGGGGATATGAGTACTATGGGGTACTTGAGTTCCCATCGGGGTCCTTCCCACGGACCTCGCAGGCGAAGGAACTCTTTATTTAGAGCTCCCAATTTTGAGTGATAGGGGGTGAGAGAACTCCTTTTGCTCCTTGTACCATTTGGCTCCCTTACTCTTAGATGTGTTGGGAGTTGTGACGAATCGGGTGGAAGCGACACTAGTGTGGGTTTTCTGGAGAGCTTGCTTAGCTTCGATGATTCCCCTAGCATCCCCTCCTTGTAAAGAACTCGAATCCCTTTGGGGGTGTTGGCTCATAGCATGCTGGTATGGAGGGCTATAGCCAGGCGTTGGTTCTTATTCGATTACCCTCGGATGGGCTCATGCTGATGCTCGGTTGCCTTCATCTTTTCACACACCCCTCGAATCACTGCTTCTTGCACATGTCTAAGTGTCTCCCCTAATTATTCTGGTGTAACAAATTGCTGAGTGGATAGGCGATCTATTGAATTTTCTTCGAAATTCTAAGCCGGACTGCCACCATGCCCCCTTGGGGGATCCTCGGCTAGCCCACACTTACCTCTCTCCCTGCTTCAGCGCTTTAGATCGTATGCCAACTATTTTGCTGATGCTTCCTTATAGATGGCCTTGTTTCAGAAGAAACTTGGATGAGTTGGTTATGAAGCTCAAACTTACACTTGGCCACCGTGTCGATCGATCACACAAGCTTATGTGTTCACTCCTTGGTGACTTGTACAAAGGTTCATTCTGAGTGTTTTTTTTCTGAGGAAGGCCCCTCCGACGCTCAAATCAATCTCAACGTGAATTAGAGTAATAGAAAGATGGAAAAGAGTAGGGAAAGAGAGAGTTTACTGTTTTTGGGAAAGTGTTTCGGAGAGTGTTTGGTCATAAATCCTGAAAAAAGCTCCCAAAAAGGGCAGAGCCTTGGGGTATTTATAGTCTTGGGGTTGGCATCAAAGGGCAGGATGGTAATTTCACTATTTAGGGGGTCAAATTACTATTGTATCGCTCCAGTATCTGTCTTCCTTCCTTATGGTCAACTCTAACTCCAAGTTGACTTGTTCAGTGTCACATATCATCTTCCTATTAGATGGATCACTAAATATTCCAATCATCTATGTACACACACTACACACATATATGTGTACGTATGTATGTATGTATGTATGCATGTGTACATAAACACACACACACACACACACACACACAAGTATATATGTATATATGAATATATATGTGTATGTATATGTGTGTGTACACACACACACACATATATATGTATATACACACGTGTATATGCATATGTGTGGGTAAGGTTTGTTGATCGCCAAACTTAATTATAATAATAATTAACTAGATCTATTAATCACTTTACCCTTTTCATAATATATTAATGTAATGTTTGGTTAGATGTAATCAATATTGTAATGTAAACAACTGTATAATTGTATTTTCATTACCTTATTTAGTTGTATGAAAGTATTGTAATAAAAGAATTATCTTGTAATTATGATGACCACAAACTAAGTAATCATGATTACCTTAAAAAGTGTATTGCATTATATTATCATTACATTATCTCCAACCAAACATTACATAAATCTTATACAAGTGAAATAGCTCCCTTTATATATATATATATATATATATATATATATATATATATATATGTGCCAATCCTGCTACGTACACTCGCACTCCTCCCTCCACGCTCGGCTCACGCTGTCTGCTGGCATATAGAGAAAATAATTGATAAACGTCTGCCAAAAAAGTCGTGTCCTGTCAGCTCTGCTAGCGCTTTCAAGAACCTAAAATCTAAAAAATAACCCCCCCCCCCCCACCCCAAAAAAAAAACCAAAAGAAGTGGGCTTTAATTTCAACTTCAAGCGTTTCTTCTGGTTGCTCTTCACTACCCACTCTAACAGGCAGAGCGCAATCCCCCCCCCCCCCCCCAATTTTTTCCCCTTCTTTCTAGCTCCAAATTCCTCCCACCCAGTACTAAAATTGAAAGATAACTTCTTGATTGGTAAGTGGTAGAGTTCTTGTGGGCTCATTTTTTCTGGGTATGTCATGTATCGTTTAATTATCAGCATTTTGCTGTATTATACTCTTTTTGCAATGCAATAATCTCTGTGAATTTGTTGGTGGGCAATGAGCTAATGCTTGGGTATTTCTGAACCAAATTTGCTGTCGATCTTTGTAGATCTGATTCAGTTGCTAGAAATAGAAGTTGCATTTTTCTGCCTTGAAACGATTTTTAGTAACTTCTAAGCTACTACTATTTACTGAACTTGGATAATTGCATGAAACAGAAAATAGGGCGTAAGTTAAAAAGAAATTTTTTTTGGGCCCTTTTTTTTTTCTTTATTCTCTTGCTCCACTTCGGTAGCTAGATTTCTCTATCTGGGCTTTGGTTTCTTCGTAGATTTCCATTCACGGTGTAGAGATAAAGGTGTTACTTTTGAGCTATTTTGTTGCTTTCTATTGAGAAGCACTGTATCAAGTTACATTGTTCTTTTACATTTCTTTCCTTTTTCTGGGGTTTGTGGATCGGAGGACTAGTAGATGCTTTCCCGATTCCAGGTTCTAATGGAAAAGATTTTTTCACGATAACGAAGGTGAAGCACTGCCATAATGCCATACATAATGTGGTAATTGTATTGGATGATATATGTAATATGTTCATATGAGCCCCTTATGTCAACTAATTATGTGTTTAGCGCATGGGTTTGGTCCTCATTGTCAATGTGATAATTCATGTTCACATTTTTGTTTATGGGATTCACCTAGAAATGACTTAAAACTTATGTTGGGCTTTTTATGTTGTCACTTTGTGATGATGTCTTTCTATTTGGCGGTCATGTTTGAAATATGTTATCTATGCTTGCTGAATAAGGTTAAAAATGTTCTATTCAGGTCAGCTTGACTGCTGCTCCACCAGCGCAGAAATAGCAACATTATTCAGAAATGGTCTTAGGTCTCAGGGGCAAAAATAGGAGCGGTCCCAGTGTTAAGGTCGATTACTTAATCCATGTTAAGGATATCAAGCCTTGGCCACCAACACAATCACTGAAGACTGTCCGTTCAATATTGATCCAATGGGACAATGGAGATCGCAATTCTGGGTCTACTATTGCCGTGGATCCTTCCATTTCTGATGGAAAAATTGAGTTCAATGAATCATTTAGACTTCCTGTTCTGTTGTTGAGAGATATATCTATAAAAAATGGCGATACAGAAGTATTTCATAAGAACTTGCTAGAATTCAACTTGTATGAACCCCGCAGGGATAAGACAGTAAAAGGGCAGTTGCTGGGGACAGCCATTATAGACTTGGCAGATTATGGTGTTATCACTGAGGCAACCAATATAACTGTTCCTGTGAATTGCACCAGGAGCTTCAGGAACACGGCACAGCCAGTTTTATACCTTAAAATCCAGCCATATGATAAGGTTCGCTCAAGCTCAACCCTAAGGGGCAAATTAGAAAAAGAATCTTCCCTGGACAAGAATGGCGTAGATTCAGTTTCAGCACTAATGGGTGAAGAGTATGCAGATGAAGCTGAAGTTGCTTCCTTGACTGATGATGATATTTCGTCACACTCCTCGCTGACTGCTTCATCTGCTCTTGAGGCCAATGGAGCTTCACCTTCACAAAATAGGGAGGTACGCAGTATGCTAATGTGTTTCTTTCTAATTTTAGCTATTTTCCTGTTGCCCTATCAGTATCTATGATTCAATGGTTGTGTGCGTTCTTACATGTTTTATGGGGTGTGCTTATGCAATCTTTCTTCTGCACTTGATCTTTATTAGATCTGCGATGCATGTGTTTTCTCTTGTTATAAAATGGTCTAGTGATATATGGAGGACACATCTTGCCCATGAACTTGATAAGAGAAAGGTAAATCATGGAGGATTTTCTGTAGAAAGATGCAATGGATATTCGCCTTATGCATCTTAGCAACATATATAATTTTTACAATGTTATTCAATTTTTATTCATTTTATTATATTGTTGCAGAATGGGACAGACAGGGGGAAATATCCTCCTGGGTTGGGCACTGAAAATCAGGATCATAAAAAGTCAAATCTGAGGGTGGAAAGGGATCAAAATGACAATGTCAAGGATGGCTTTTCACATGATATATCTGCGGAAGGTTCTTCGAGTCCTGTTTGCTCAACTAATGCGGCTGCTTCTCCATCTGATACCTCTAAGTTGAAGTTTCAAACGAACTCCGAATATGCTTCTGCCTCTGGGAGCAAACCTTTGATGCCATTCTATGGTCATGGAAGTGGGCAACAGATCGAGAAAGAGGCTGTTAATGCAAAGGGTAGAGCTGATTCTAAGTCAATATCAGAGGAAGGCTCTGCCTCTAAAGAAGTTCCAGTGGATGTCTCCGAGGATGAGAACTCTGAAAATGATGCTCAACCTGTACCCAGAAAAAAGAACTTCTCAGAAGTAGCAGCTTCAGCTAATCTTGATGACGTAGAGGCTGATGACAGAAAAAAGCATGAGCAAAGTGAACAGGAACAGAAAATGCTGGAAGAGAAAAGGCATTTGATAGGATATGAAGGATATGAATCATCCAGTAGATTTTCACAGGATGATGTTTCAAAGCAAGTCTTAACTGACTCGCCTTTAGGTAGGGATAGACCCAGACAAGTGAAGTCAGTTCGATCCCTAATGGATTCTGTGAGGGGCAATGGGTTGGCAGATGGTGGTGTTAAAACTTCTTTGAAGCACGAAGCTAAGGTTTATCCAGCAGAGAAAGGAAGTGCTTCTCCTTACACCAAAGCCCAAGTACTAGAACAGAGATTAAAAATGCTTGAGGGAGAGTTGATTGAGGCTGCTGGTATTGAAGTCGCACTTTATTCAGTAGTTGCAGAGCATGGAAGTTCGATAAGTAAGGTTCATGCGCCTGCAAGGCGGCTGTCTAGACTGTATTTTCAAGCTGAGGAAGGAATGAGGAGAGCTAGTACTGCCCAAAGTGCGGTATCAGGATTGGTTGTGGTGGCAAAAGCTTGTGGCAATGATGTCCCGAGGTATATTTAAACTGCAGTCCCCTACTCCCCTCTGCATTCCTTATTCCGAAGAGATGTTTCAACAAAAAACTGCTGTCCATCTTTACTTAATGATGTCCTAGACCGTAAACTGTACTTCAAATTTCTTGTCAAAGTCTGCATGAAATTGCATTCTTAAGAATGGAACTAGTGAGGAATTTACGTTAGAAGTTAGAACACCCAACAACGGTTTTATTCAGGGCTTGCCTACTAAAGTTTGAACAACTGTGGTGTATTAGGCCCCCCCCCCCCCCGGGGTGGTGGAGGGAGCAGTAACCGTATTATTTCTCCAACTTCAAGGAAACTGGCATGTAACAAAATTTTATTTCTTCACTCATGATTGCAGGTTGACCTTTTGGTTGTCAAACTGTGTTATGCTCCGTGCAATTGTAAGTGAGGCCTTTGAGGAGGACCACTTGCCAGTATTTGCTGGGCCCTCAGTAGAACGGATGGGAAATAAGAAGGGCATGAATAAGAAACCAGTAGCTTTAAACTGGAAGGTTTCATCTTCTGGAAAGATAAGAAATAGAAGCGGTTTAGTCAAAAGTTTAGAAGTTTGGGAAGATCCTCTAACATTATTGCGTGCATTGGAAAAAGTTGAATTTTGGATCTTCTCGCGGATTGTCGAATCTGTTTGGTGGCAGGTTCTACCCTTCCTTTGTTGTCCATCTCTCTTCACTGACGCTCTTGTGGTTATGCTGGTTTGAGGTAAGTGACCACATTGGTTTCTTTCTTCGTGTTTTGACAGACTCTGACTCCACATATGCAGTCCTCAGCTGCTAAAGTAATAGATAAGATATTAGATTCTGGCGGAAGAAGAAACTATAGGAGGACATCCAGTTCTTGTGATCAAGAGCAGGTGAATTTATCGCTGGAACTTTGGAAGAAGGCATTCAAGGATGCTTGTGAGAGGCTGTGTCCTCTCCAAGCTGGAGGTCATGAGTGTGGCTGTTTGCCAGTGTTGGCTAAATTGGTTAGTTCCATATGCTTCAATGCCAACTGAACTCACTCTCTTGTTTGAATTTAGAATTTGGCTAGTCTGGACAAACATCACATTTAGGGTGTGTTAGTAACCTAGAATCTACATGGGTGTCCGCTTTTAGATTTTCCAACCTGTAACCAACAAATATATGTCACAATTCATGTTTGATGCTACCGAAGGTTCTTTTCCTCTTTTGGGGGGGGGGGGGTTGTTCTGGAGAGCAGAGATAAGTTTAAAAGGACAGTGTGTCAGTGTTTGATTGTGTGAATCTTTATTCAGTAATTACTCAGGTTAAATTAGCTAAGGTCTGCATAATTCTGCTCAAGTCATGCTCGTATATGATCTAATCTGCTACGACCCAGTGAACTTTATTGAAGATGCTTGATTCTTACTATCAAGAATACTGTGTAATTGAGGTACTTTTTGTTGCAAAGTGACTGATGTTCGCTAGATCCTTGAAAGAGATGGTCAGAAACTATTAATAGATGTGTAATTGTACGTTAACTATCACTAAGAAGAAGGAAGACAAAGAATGCAGAAACAGCTAGTGCAACATACCAACATGGTCGGAATTTCTCAATGAAATTCAAGGGAAATGGGCCTAGAGATTTGGGAAGGCAAAAATGACCCTGGACAGTAAGAAAGATGACCCCGTTGACAGAATCATCTTAAGAACATACACTGGAACCAACCTTGTTAGAGCAGCCACGAAAAAATAACTGTTCAAAGAGAAAAGAGACTCAAATCCGAAGTGTATAATCCCCTCTCCCCCTCCCCTCCCCTCCCCCCCTCCCCCCAAAAAAAGGGTTGTAACCCCTTGATACCACTGCAGTGACCCAAAAAGATGTATTTGAGTAATACACTCTTTTCCTCTGATGACCACGCAAATCTCTCTGGGCACTTTTCCTCTAACATACCCAAAAATATGTTTGTCATGCTACACGATGAGAGCTCTTGAAAGGCTTCTATTCCTAGTCTATTAAGGCTTAGGCATAAGACTAAATTGGTTCTCAGATATGGATACCCTTCTCAATCACAATCTCCTAAAACTGGTGGCGTGGTTGATGATCTTAATGTTTTTCTAATTACCAATTAGGGCATGCTTTTACATATCTTTGTTCTCATGAAAGGAAAAAAATATTATAATCAGGAAAGAAAAAGTATTATAATTAGACCTTTAGTTAGGGCGGATAGATTAAATACGGATGGGGTGTGTTCGGGTTCGAGTAAACTACGGACGGGCGTATTTCGGTTTTGCGGGTTATAGGTCGACCCAACGGGTTTAGAGCTTTTTTTGCGACTTATTTTTCTCTTTTGTCATAATTAAATTATCTCTTTTGTCATAATTAAAATGCAACATATTTGTTACTTAAAATTCTCCATATTTGATAAAAAAACATTGTAATTGTAATTTCTTAAAAGAATATTAAAAAAATTCAAACTTTTCATTGAAATATGAATATCATGCACAAATGGGCGAAGGGTTGAGTTTGTTTTGGGTTGGATGGGTTTGCTTGTATATTAAAATAAGGTTAATATCATGTCGGGTCATTTATGGGTTAGCCCATAGCATGTTAACGGGTCGGAGCGGTTCAACCCGCTAATAACCTATTTAATAATTCAATAGTTCCGTTAAGTACTAATTTAACGTTACCTAATTAGCTGCACTTTATTAGTGGTTTGATCATAACACCAACAAAGGTTGACCCATTTCCCAACACTAACATTATATTTCGAGATAAATTAGAATGAAAACCAATTAGAGGATATTAGAGTAGCACAAGATATTACTATTATCATTGCAACATCAAAATTTTAGATTACTACATAGTATCATTATTCAAAATATGATGAGACATATTCATTTCATTAAAAATATAATGATACGACTTGCGTATTGTTGATATTTGTTTTACTTTAAATTAATTTTTTTAATGCTAGATAGTTATTTCACACTATTTCATGTCCATTTTTTTAAGTTGTTCCATTTACAAGTTGTATGTGGCATTATTTTATGGTAATGAATTCAAGAAAGAAAGGGCGCTATTGTTTAATTTGCGAATGATGCAATAATTGTATAATGTCTCTCTAAACGATTCAATATAATGATAATTATTATAGTTATGAATGATAAATTAAAGAAAAATCTAAAAATAAGGATATAATATTTGGGTCAAGCGGGCGGGTTCAGATTCGGGTCGAGTTTGACCCGTTAATTACGGGTTTTTCGGATTCAGTTTATTTCGGGTTCAGGTCAAGAAATTCATGTTTAAAACCGAAAAGTTTCGGTGAGTTCGAATCGGATTAAGTTTTGCCAGGTCCAATTACAATCATGAAGGAAATGCATTAACGTATCGCTATCTTGTTTGATATGTTTTGTCATCTTTTGGGGGTTTTTTTGGTTTTGGGGGGGGGGGGGGGAGCAAGCGCATATCATTGTAGCTCAAAAAACATGCAATTTTCTCTCTGGCATACCCAAGGATCAACTATTGCCTGTTACAAAAAAAAATAAAATGATTTTCTTCTTATCTCTCTCCTTAGCTTATGCATCACTTGCATTCTAGCTAAACTAAGCACAGATTTAACCAATACTTTATACAACATTCCTTATTTGCGAACAATCTAGCATTCCTCTCTTTCATAACACGCGTGTCATAGTTGAAAGCACCAAACCTATGACAACTTTTCAGAAGATCTAGGCTTGCATTTTTGGAATAACATCCTTACTAACATACAATAACAACAACACCTCCTAGTGTGGGTTCCGCTTTCACGGGATCTGGGGAGATCCAGCTGCAGGCAACCTTACCTCTACTGGTATTCCTACCCATAGAGAGGTTGATTTCAAGAGACCCACGAAAAAGGTTTTGTGAAAAAGTTTTAAAGAGGAAAGCGCTTGCGAAACATTTAAAGAGGAAAATCAATGCCAAAGAAGTTGAAGCTGGAAGGAGCTGAAAGAAAACTGAAAGAACGTACCTCAACAATCCACGTTAAGTAGCTGTCGTCACTCCCAGAAAAAAAAGCACAACCTGCATATGAGCACGATAGACCCCTACCAGCACAAAGCCACTACAGCTATTGACAACTACAGAGTCGCTTCTCTGCCATCTAAGATTTTAATCCTATTCCGCCATAGCCTCCTATCCTGAGTCAGATCCTCCGTCAAACCCACTACTTTCCAGTCTTCTCTAATCTCCTCGTCCAAACTCTTCTTCGGTCTACCCCTTTCTCTCTTACCACCGGGAAGGTCGATCAACTCACACCTCCTCAGTGGGGCGGCTATACTTCTTTTTACGTGGCCGAACCATCAGAGTCTTGATTCCCTCATGAACTTCCATGGGAGCTACTTTAGGCAAGTCCCTGTCTCCCTGATTACACCATTCCTAACGCTGTCCATTCTCGTAAAACCACATATCCACCTGACCATCCTCATCTCAGCTACTATCAACCTCTTGACCTGCGTCTTTTTTAGAGGCCAACACTCCGATCCATATAGGACAGTCGGTTTGACTATCATCTGATAGACTTTGCCTTTCAATCCTAAGGGCACTCTCTTGTCACACAGCACCCCTGAGACAGACTTTCATTTTTGCCAACCCACTCTTATATGCTGGTTAATATCCTCGTCAATGCCTCCATTTTGCTGGATGATCGAGCCAAGGTACTTAAACTTATCTATCTTAGGTATCTGTCTCCCATCCAGGGTGACTTCTCCCCCCCTCTTCTATCCTTCCACTGAAACAACATTGTAGGTATTCCGTTTTCGATCTATTTTATCTAAAATCTCTAATTTCCAGCGTAAGCCACCAACTCTCCAACTTGTCATTCACCCTCTGCCTGGTCTCATCGACAAGAACAATGTCATCTCCAAAAAGCGTACACCATGGGACCTCATCCTGAATCCCTCTAGTAAGCTCATCTAAAATTAAGGTGAAAAGGAACGGGCTTAGGGCTGAGTCCTGATGCAGACCCATACTAACAGCGAAGTTATTTGAGATCCCTCCCGGCGTCCTAAAACTCGTCCGCTCTCCCTCGTACATATTCTTAATTACATGAATATACACGGGCGACACCCTTTTCTTTTCCAAACAGCTCCATAACACTTCCCGCGGGACTCTATCATATACTTTTTTCAGGTCAATGAACACCATATGGAGATCCACCTTTCTATCCCTGTATAAACTTATGACCCTTCTGAAAAGGTAAATCGCTTCTATGGTCGACCTGCTTGGCATAAAACCAAATTAATTCTCTGAAATTGCAACATCTCTTCGCAACCTTCTCTCAATCACCCTCTCCCATAGCTTCATAGTGTGGCTGAGCAATTTGATACCCATAAAATTATTACAGTCTTGAATATTCCCTTTGTTTTTGTACAAGGGGATGACTGTACTAGCCCTCCATTCTTTGGGCATCTTAACGGTCCTAAAAATGACATTGAAAAGCTCCGATAACCACTCTAAACCTGCTTCCCCCAAACACTTCCAAACTTCCACCAAAATCTGGTCCGAACCCCCTGTCTTCCCATTCGCTATCTTCTTCAAGGCCTCCTTAATCTCATCCTTTGTTATATGGCCACACACTCGTGGATCAATACGCCTATTACTACCTTCTCCGCCCTTACTACAGGCTTCTCCCATCCCCTCCCCATTAAGGAGTTTAGTAAAGAACCTTTGCCATCTCTTCTTGATTTCAGCATCCTCATACAACACCTTATCATCTTCGTCCTTGATGCACCTCACCACACCTAAATCCCTAATCTTTCTTACTAACATCCTTACTAACATCACACTGGTATTTTGCATTTGAATTTCTGGTTAAGCTGCTGCCGAGTATATCCTTACTAACATCACAACTGAAGAAGAGATGATTGCTACTCTCTGATTCTTCCCCAAGAAACACAAGCGATCTTCCTTGCTATTCATCGTATGCAACCTGTCTTTGTTTTTCAATCTGTCTGGAGCTGCCAACCAGCAGATAAAATATACTTCTGGCAGACACCGTCGAATCCTGACCAGTCTGTCCTGGCGGACCTTCCCTTTGTGATCTTTTGAGTCATTGGTTAATACTGGATAAACAATAGTTTCCATGATTGCCACTCTTCCATATATTTTACTTCTGATGAAAACCAGATTCCATCAAGTCCTTCACTTTCACCACTTATTTCCAAGTCCAACCTGCATCACATGGGCATTTATATACCCACCAATCAGACTTCTTGAGATATATATGGTTAACCCATCTTGTTCATAAAGTTTCATTTTTGCTATATTCCTAACATACTTTGATATGGAAGCTTTATTCTCCAGCACTTCTTTTTTATTCCCAACGTCCCTGAGCTTTTGTCTTACAAATTAGAACCTGAGCCAGTAAAGGTATCTAGTGTCTTCACTTTACAAAAATCTTCTGTGTCCAATTGAGTAACTTGATCCACTGCATACATAGGCCAACTGAAAATCTTCTGCATGCTAATCTAAACTGAATTCATCACTCTACCTGCATTTGACAACTTGTTTTTGACCAGGCTGTAAACTGACAGCAATCTTCTCTATTAGGACCTGACAATGAGCTTTGGTCAGTTTTGTTGGAGTCAAAGAAACACTAGATATTTGG
The DNA here is from genome assembly GCA_017589665.1 of Selenicereus undatus. Lineage (NCBI taxonomy): Eukaryota > Viridiplantae > Streptophyta > Magnoliopsida > Caryophyllales > Cactaceae > Selenicereus > Selenicereus undatus. The sequence continues at coordinate 80,027,170 of JACYFF010031958.1, read as the reverse complement.
CAGGGAAGCTCCCCAACTCTCAAACCAGAAATCTGCAATATCTGCAAACATTATTTCCTATTTATCAACGCCAACTTTTATGCGAAATGCTTTTGAGAACCTTTGAAAATACTTAAAGCAAAATAATGATTGAGTTTATTGTACCGCCATACATCATGATTACATCATCAGCAAACAAAGGTGGATTATCGTTAAAACTTTTACATCGAAGGTGATATAGAAATTCTTCATGAGCATCTTCCAATTTAAGGCAAAGGTGACACAGGATCTCCCTGTCCCACGCCATTCTTACCAGAAGAAAGACCATACATACTGCAGTCGACGCTGATAGTCTGTCAACATTGCTTTCTATTTTTTCCGCTAGGGATGTTCTGATGTCTTCTTCAGCATGCGCCTTAACTCCAATATCTGACTGGTTTATCTTTGTCATGGATGTAGATAATGGAACAATGCGTGGCCAGATTGGATGTGGCCATGTTTAATGCAATCCTTCGTGAATCTGCTGATGAGATTCCAACTGATCCTGTGTCGGACCCCATTAGTGATGCCAAGGTTCTTCCAATTCCGGCTGGGAAATCAAGCTTTGGTGCTGGTGCACAACTGAAAAATGCAGTAAGTGAAGCTGTCTTTTATAGCTATATTGGTCAGCTGTTTTGTAGACTTTGTGTGTAGAACTTATGAGTTTGGGAATATTCAGCCTCATGGACATTAGCAATTAGGGGTATTACATTATTAGCCATATGGGTACCACTGTTCTGTCCCATGGGTATCTGTATTAACAGCAGGCTAGGAGTTAAACAAATCCTCCTGAAGAGAACTTTTTTGGCCATACGGTTTTACAAACTATTGAAATCCAGAGTTAGTCACGTCACAGTGACCTATTGTTTGATGTTTTGCTTGCATTGAAGTCAACAGTTGCATTACGTGTATTAGTATATTACAACCAATTATTAGGTAGAAGTCCACATGATAAAAGCAAATAAGCAGCATGTGTCGAGCTCAGCAGCAGAAATCCAGATTGAGTACTGGAACCCAAAATAGAGAGTGATTTTAGCTTGCCTGCATTATCTCAGTTTTCTCTAGGATTCAACTTGAAGAATGTGTTGCTATTTTGCTCTAACATTTCGTGTGGGGATCAAATTTTAATCTTCAGTGTATCTGAATCTATCAAGAATGGTACATTGCAGATAGCGGAGTCATGAAATGGCTACTAGAGATACAAGGGATTAACTTTCTAGATGAGCCCTAATGGAATAAGGTGTTATTTGATAATATGGTGGCATAGTTTCGAAAAAGACGCTGAATTTGAAGGAGATGATTTGATAGAATGGGCACAAATGTAAAATGTTCATTTTCTTTGAGGGTTTTATGCTACATGGAGGTTCCAGTTGGTCAGAAGTCCTGTTATGATCGTCAGTAGCTGGTCCAGAGCTCTCCAAAGGATTTTTTTTCTTTCTTTTTCTTTTTGCTTTTTTTTTCCCTCCCTTGGCATCTTCTAAGGAAAGATTCCCACCAAGAGACATGTTCGAAAGAAGAAAATTTCAGTTTAGCAAGTGCGGTCTGTGTTTTGGTTTTTTTTGGGTTGGGGGAGGGGGCTCGACTGACCATCTACATCTTCCATGTTTTCTGGTTTCTTCTCCTTGGCATTTGTCTTCATATTTGTTGGGGACAAGTTCTGTTCAACTAAGAAATTTAGAAGTTGCTGAAAACAGCAGAGGGTGCTGCTCTCTGAAAACAAAAATATGGATTTTGTAAATGTATAAAAGCTGATAGCAATTTGGTGGTGCATCTGGAAGACAAGGAATCCACTATGACACCTTTTTTTTTGGGGGGGGGGGGCTTTCGAGGATATAAACACACATGATAAATGGAGGACATCATTGTGTTTGTTCTTTGCCCTCGTTTTTAATGGCAAAGGCCTCCTTGTAATATGCATCCTTATCCTGAAATTTTTTTTTTAATAAAAAGAAAATGCTGAAAGTGATGCATGTTAGATTGACCGGGAGTTGCATGATCAAATACTCATCGAACTATAATGATGTGATTTTGATCTCAATTTGTCCTTTGGTGACAGATTGGAAACTGGTCTAGATGGTTGACTGATCTCTTTGGCATGGATGAGGATGATGCACCTGAAGACGAAATAGATGATGACGACAGGGAGAATCATAAAAATGATTCATCCTTCAAATCTTTCTATCTACTTAAATCATTGAGTGATCTAATGATGCTCCCAAAGGACATGCTACTGAGTGAGTCAATCAGAAAAGAGGTTTGATAAGAGACCTTTGTGAACAAAGTTGTCATATGCTATCGGATTCTTTTATCCTGAAAATTTCTATCGTGGCAGGTATGCCCTGCATTTGATTCTCAACTTATTAAAAGGGTCCTGGAAAATTTTGCCCCTGATGAGTTCTGCCCAGACCCAATTCCAGATGCACTGTTTGAAGCATTGGATTCTGAGGTAAGTTGCTTCATCCCCTGACTTTGTTCACTACTTATAGAGCACAACCTGTTTGCCTTCTGGCTTTGAGCTAACTTCAACTGTATGATAAATCTTCTTCAAATGTGACTGAGCATAATTTCCAGATTTTCATTTGTTGGCTTTGACCCTGGGCTCTTTATTCTGTGTGCCCTCTATCCCGGCCATGGCCCCCAAAGACTGTGGGCCATGTCCCCCAAAGATTGGAAGGGAAGGAATGATATTAATGTGAGAGGCTTCTTAATAGAATCTCCTATCAAATTAAAACTATTTGGCAGGGAACTTGAAGAGTATAAGTTGATTTTCTTCTTCTGCATTATCAGATTGGTGACTTGTTTCTTTCTCAGTTTTTTTCTTGCTAAGCCAAACTGAAAACACGAACCCCTTTCTTTCTGTTCTTTTTCTTCCTCTTCCCTACATTCATTTCTTCCCGAGGAGGAAAGCCAATGGAGAAGCTAGACATGGAAAAACTGAGTTTTACTTGACTGCTTGACATGAACACACCAATCCCAAGACCTGATCCAAAGCCAAATAAGATCAAACTTGGCCAAGCAAGAGTTACCCAAGCAATGATTGCATTGTTGATGAAAGTTTGGTTAAACTTTTAGCACAACCAAATAAGACTTGAAATCATATTCACCTTGTGCCCTCCCGATCTAAGATTAACCCATGTGAATAATCCTCTTGAGTCTTGCCCTGAAGTAAATTATGATTTCTTTTAAGCAGGATGCCCTTGGAGGAGGAGGAGGAGAAGGAGAAGGATCGATCATGAATTTTCCATGCGCAGCACCAGCAGTAGTCTATTCTCCTCCTCCGGCTTCTTCACTAGGAGGTATAATGGCTGGAAATGTGGGAACAGGAAGTCAATCTCACTTACGAAGAAGTGGATCGGTGCTTAGAAGGTCAAACACTAGTGATGATGAGCTAGATGAGCTTGATTCACCATTGAATTCAATTCTAGGTGACAGTCTGCAGGCATTGCCAGTTGAGAGGAGATCAAAGCAGAACGCAATTCAAGATCTTGGTAGAGGTGTTGTCAGGTATCACCTTCTTCGTCAAATTTGGGGAAACGACATAGAGTTATGATTGTAATGGTAGATAGCTCTGGAGATAAGTGTATAGAAATATCTGTACACTGATGTAATGCGATCTATTGGTAGCCAATTTATGTTATGAGCGGAGCATGTGTCTGTCTAGTTGTATATAATTAGTGTTCTCCTTCTGGCATTATGTGAAAATACTCGGTTTGCCACTTTTGATCATAAAGTTTGTGCACAAAGGTTATGGGTGTATAGCAAAAGATGGTACCGGAGCATGGATTGCCTGAGTAGTAGATTACCAAATCATTGCCATAAAATTTTCATCTAGATAGAGTGCATGGTGGTCACGTGTATGCAATTTTAGGATGTGGAGAGGCTTTCGTTAGACCTCAAATTGAAATGTGCTGACTATCTGCTAATTAATTATGTTGCCACTGTTGTCTGTTGAGCCTCACTGAGGGTTTGAGAGTAGGCTGCTGTACAGAACTGTGACTTAGGGCCTGTTTTAGTAAATTGGGGTGGGTAAAAGAGTGAAGTGAGTTGAAATAGGTTGAAGTAGATTTAAGTGGGTTGAATTTTTTTTATGTGATAAATTGAATTTGGTTAAAATAATAAAAATGAGTTGAAGTAGGTTGAAGTGGATTGAAATAGGTTGAAGTAGATTGAACTTATAGTTGAAGTGGGTTGGTATTTTAAAATTGACCCACAGAAAGAACAAGCCTTATACTAGTCACTAATTAAATGTGTTGATCTTTAGAATGGAATTTGCTAATTTCACAGCACGTTCTCTTCGCCCAGGGTGCCAACTTTATGCGCCTGACCCAAACATGCAGTGGCAACATGCTTTCACAAAAAATGCATATCATTTTTAACGTTTAGAAATCACAGAACACTAGTAATTTCCAAGTTACACTGGGAATTAACATGTTCTTTCATGTCGTGTATGAAAAATACCCTGAACACATTTTATTCCTTTTATGGGAAATAATAGGTTCAAAGCAAATCTAAAGTAGAGCTAGACTCCTGGAATTATAGGGTGTGAAGTGTGAACTATCATTTAACTTGCAAATTTATCAAGAATACTTTGCTAATCATGGCACAAAAATGCATCAAATGCAGACCAAGATACAGATGACTCAGCTAAAGGTCTTTCGTCCTCAAATACAAAACTTAAAATACAAAATTGCACTCCCAAAGGGCTCTGTGGACAAGATATCACAAGATGAAGCAATATCAAAGTATTGAAGTCTCCCACAACTCCGTAGTTTGTATTTACTGTGCTGCCGAAATGCTTTTGGTGCTGGCCAAAGGAGCCAAGCACTGCCATGTTAAGCAGTCAACTTCTGGAAAGAAGAATTCATGTGCTGAAGCTGCAACACGGATAGAAGGCCTTGCCAGGTTTCTCCAGGTGCACCCGACACCTGAAAATCTAGGAGCTTTTTTTGCTTCCTGTAATAATCTTCCAATGGTTTGCTCTGACCAAGGGGCAAAAATCGGAGCATGTTAGTTACCAGATCAGCAAATTTGGAACTCGCAAAATTTACTAAGAACAAAATGACGTTAGAGTAACTACAAAACACATTAACATGAGTTGGATTAGTAGGCTATTTGCCCCTTCTGATGTGGGCTCCAATTAAATAAAGTTCCAAGTCTGATTTTTAATTATGGTAAGATCCATAGGCAACTGCCAACCCATTTTCTAACCACCAACTTATCTTTAGTTTTTCTGCACCTGCATTACAAAGTACAAGTCTCAACACTAAGAACATACACAAGCCCCATCAAGGTATAATGCAGGAAATATCATTGGTAAACTTGGAAGGAAACCTGGAAGTAACAAAACGAAAGGGCAGCAGGGGGGTAAAAGAGAGAATAAACAAGAAATTTGAGTTGCAAGTCTAAATGTAGCCCCGCCATTTGGCCATCTTATCAAATTCATTTTTGATTACCTATACCCTTCTATGTTGAGAAGTAGCATGTCAATCTCTATGTTTCCGCTTTCTTTTGATAACTACACGTTTCAGCATAAGTACCCAAGTCGGAAACTCATGCTCCACAATGGGTAGTGAAACATGGCATCTCATTTTAGGCCAGAAACATGCAAACGCTTCGCGGAATTGTCCAAGCCAGCACTTGACATCTACTATGTTGGACAATTATAGCCAAGTCCAAGTGATGTAGCCCTTTGCAAACGAAGATTTAAGGGAAAAGGACTTCATGCAGTGGTAAGAATAAGGTTGTTCAACACTGTTAATCTTCATATCCCACCCCAGACGACAACAATAAGGGATGTACAGATGGCAACCTAGTATGATGTATCATCGTTTGACATTATCCATTGCTTTTTGTTCTTTGAAAGTGGATAAAACCCCAACCAGTATTTGGAATGCATCACGTTGGTCCAAAATCCAATATCACTAGTCTAAAGGTTTAATCTAGAGGTAGAGTCTGTCCATCTATCTTAGAAGGTCTCAACTACTGAGATTGATAAAGAAGAAAAATGCAGTTCACAATGAGAAATTATAGCAAATGGAACTCATTGCCATAGAAGGCAGCTAGAGAAGGATTAGCACAAACTTCTCAATAAAAAAATTGGAATCAAGTTCCTTATCACGAAAAGAAACTGGAATCAAGTTACTAATTATAGCAAACCCACCCAAAATCAAGTAGTCTAGATATCAGCATTTCATACACAACAGTTTTCAGTATTCACAGACTCATAGTTACCTATACTATTAATGGACAGCGGTATTTTAAAGGAAGGTGCAAGATGGCAGACCTGCTCTGTGTATGTTCGGAGCTTCTCTTTCCAGGCTGCTTCTTCTGGGAATGATCTTATCCAACTCCCTTGTGATTGAAGATTCAATCCATTTCCGAGCTCACCCTTTGCTATGTCCTTAACATCACATTTGAAATTTAATACCAAATCAACGTCGGCAATTCGGTCAAGGATCTCCTGTATGTACAAAGATGATGGCAAGCAGAAATTCAACCCCAGTGTCTTCTCAGAATTTTCATATCCAAGTCAGTTCATTCCACAATTGTTGAGGAATCTAATAAGGTCAACCATAAGTTAAACAATAGGATTTTGCAATAGGTACTTGGCCATCAAATGGTTGAACTCCAAAAACACCATAAGCAATTAAACAAACAAGATGAACAGAAATTTATATGCTTCTATTCAAACCAATTGGCTATATATAGCTCTATTGCCATGGGGGAAAAATGGAAAACTGCACTGACTCTAGATTATCAGCAATTTGCAGGTGCTGCAATGGAGATAACAGATGCTCCATCAACTCTTTTGTCTCCATGAACTAAATGCTTAACTTTCACATTCCTGGTTCCCGCATAGAGTCAAACAAGACTAGAGAACATTTAGAAAGGAAAATATTTGAGACAAGGAAAAACTCACAGCTTGCATTCTCGTTCTAGGGATTCCATCTAGAATGAATCCAGTTTTGACTCTGGAGCATCCTTCCTCTAGCTTCTTTGATAGCAATCCAAATACGATATCCTGTGGGACAAGCTTCCCTTGGTTGACAGCATTCTCAATCTAGAGAAACAACAATAGGTAAGAGCACAGAAAGTTGCACACCATCTATAATGTTATAGTAAAAAATGAAATAACTGCAGTCAGCATCTACTACTTAAGCAATATTGATCCATAGGGTCTCACTGGGAGGAGAGACAAGCCAAGTAGCAGGATCTTCACATAGAGAGTTTGTCACATAAATCCTGCTCCACTAAGTACTAAATGCCAACAAAATAAATACTAGGCAACTAAATTATCATGACAATGGATAACCTCACATTGCCAAAGCTAACGCAGTGATTGTGGATTGGAAAGTCTCACACAAACCACATGATTTTTTCATGTGTGCAATGTAGTGCAGACATACACTGGTTACAAATCCTGTAAAGATTGGACCTCAATTACCACCTCTAACCCCCAACAACCATAAAAGGGTGATAATGCATCCTGCAAGAAAGCAAGATGGTTTCCCACAATCTTTTCAATTGCCCCTTGTCTCTTCCCACGGTTGTACAAACACAGGATTGGGAAGCAACTCCATCATCTCCGCAGGCAAGGCAGAAGCCCCACTATTTTGTACCCACTCTCTCCCTTTAAAAGAAAAAAAGACATCTCTCAAAACAAAACACTAATACTACAACAAGAAGCCCAATTTGGATGCCACTAAAACAACGTCGACACCGGGGCCACCCCCCCCCCCCCCCCCCAAACCCCAAAAAAAAAAAATTCTCAATAAAATGCTAACATTTGTCCATCAATTGAAGAGAACATCCCCAAGATCTCACTGCATTCAAATGACACTTACATGGAAACAAATTCAAATCCCAAAAGAAGGCACAAAAAATAAAGCACGCATTTTATTTACAAAAACCCAACAACTTTAACACGCTATCCTCGAATGTTAAAAAGAATAATCATGCTCATTCCCAGATCCCACTAAATTACCCACAATTCACCCCGCAAAAAAATAAATAAAAAAATCAACCAAATCAGATTACAACATCAAGACCCATCAAAATCAAAATGGAGAGAAAGACAGAGCACAGACCTGTTTGTAAAAGTAAGAATGAGGACTGAGCTCCTGACGAACAAGACTACCCATGGAAATATACGGCACTTCCAGAAGCTTCGAGAGCCGCTCAGCATAAACATGCTTCCTGGTACCAGGCTCCCCAATGATCACCCACTGAACCCCTCTCCTCGGCTCCGACCCCTGCCCATCCACCATTGGCTGATTCCGACGAACCCTAGCCGTCCGATCGTCATGATAATCATAGTAATAATCATCATCATAATCATAAGCCAGCGCAGCCGCAGAGCCAAATGCACGGCGGTTCTTGGCCATAATAGCCAGAGGCCTCGGCGCCTTCAAGAAACTCAGCCCAGCCATGGCTGTGGCGGAAGAGAGGGAAACTGAGGGAGTGGCGGAGATGAAAGAGGGTTTTGAGAAGCGCGTGGTGGTGGGGGTTTAAGGGAGAAGGAAACGGCGTCGTATTCGACGGGGGAAGTTGCCTTGCCGACCAATCACGTGGTGTAAATGCAAAGCTAAGAGTTGGAAGTTCGGATGGCCACAAAACGAAGGAAAGGAAATTTCAATTTAAAGGCGTTCGCGCAAAAGTCAATTGACTCGAATCAAATGGAAACGGGAAACTTTTTGTTTTTGTGGCCGATGGGCGATGGCTTCGATGTGTGGACCACAAATTCAAAATATGATCGAATCGCAACGAAATTATCAAATTAAAAAAGTTTTAGAGTTGAACGAATTAAGTTTTTATACTGTGATAGCTGTGATATAGCAATTATTAGAGCAATTTTATCGTATCACAGTCGAAATGGAAATCTCGACTGAAATTGCATTTTAAATTAATGGTGTGGACTTTAAGACGAATAGACATGTGTTTTCCATCTCATCTTGAATGATACTATCATATTTTGATATTTTCTATTAAAAAAGCAAGAAATGTTTATATTTGATTCTTTTATTTTTTTACATTTATCATCTTATATTCACTCATTTATTTTCTTATTATTAAGTCAGATTTTGTTGTGGTTGAGAGAGGAAAAGTTGCCGGTGGACACACCTCAGCATGAGTTGCACATAGTAGTTGATTTAGATTTAAATTAGACTAAAATATGTTTTTTTACAGGAAAAACATGCTAGTTTAGGTTTGAACAACGCTTACAAAAATTTAAGTTCAAGTTCATGGGACAATTAGGATATTTAGACGAAAATAACGTACTTGAACCCTGTTTAGATTCCAAATTCCAACATCATGACTTGATCCAAATCCAAATCCTCGAATTTGTAATTTAAACTTTTGAAAATTTTACCGACATAAAGTTCTATGACTAAACCCAGAATATATATTTGTAATACGAGAACTTTACCCTTTGGGTTAACAATTATTCAACTCCAATTAAATGAAGAATTAGAAGCGCGCGCACACATACACACATACACAAACAAATCTAAGTTTGACTATGACCAGATTTGGCAAGATTGACTGTTTGAGTATAGGATAGTTGTCTTTAGACCTGACAAAACTGACCCGAAACTCGAAACCCGAACCGAATGACCAGGACCCATACCCGACCCGACACCTGAAATATGCTCACTCGAAAGTGGACCTGAAATCCGAATTGACCCGACTCGAACCATACCCGACCCGAAATTTTCAGCAAAGTTGCTTGTTTTGGCATGACGAGCATATTTCACCAAAAATTGGTTGACCTGAAATCGACCCGACCCGAACCATACCCGACCCAAGCCAAAACGACCCGAAATGTTACTTAACCCGAACATGACCTGATCCGAACTTGACCCGACCCGTAACCGAACCGAATGACCCGTTTGCCAGGTCTAGTTGTCTTAATAGGAAATAATTGTTAAATTAACTATTAATGTAAAGTTGTTTAACTAACCAATTAAAAAAATATGTTCGGTAATTTGAACCTTAAGCTAGCAGATTGTTACAAATTAACATAAAAGGATACAGATATATGACAATATAAAATTAATTAAGGCTATTTTCAAAAAAAAATGAAAAGCTACTTTTAAACGTCTAAAAACTAATTTTCTTAATGTTTCAGAAATGTTAAAATGTTATATGTACCCAAAATGATAGTTCAAACACTAATTTAGTGAATACACTACCTAATTAGTGTTCTTATATGATCAAAATATTAGACACTACTTCAAATATTGTTGCCGAACTTGGGAAAATTATATTGTACAGGCTTAGACACAAAAGATGTGTACACGCCCCGCTATTCAGTGCAAACGCGCGCATCACGCTGCTCACCTAGCATGCGCATTGGCCGAACTTTTATTATAGTCTTTAATATTTATCTATTTTTTAGTATAACAAATAGCCAAAATAGGCAAATAGTGTATTTTGATGACGCCTTTGTCAAAGGTTCATCCCTTGTCCAAACATTTTACATATCTCTTTTTTGTATTTTACTTTTATTTACTTCTGTCTTCCTTTTTTTGGGGGGGGGGGGCGAGGGAGGGAGAGTGAACTTGTTACCTCTCTTTTTCCGAGCATACCTAGTATTAACATTTCATTGAGGTGGAGATTGAGATTAAGCATGTCATGAGGAGAGAGAAAGAAAATGGGGTGGCAGGAATATATTGTTTTTAATAAACAATAAGGTTAGTTTTAGATGGATAAAAGTTTTTAAAAATTTTTAGATACTTCCATTTTTTCCTTCAAATGTTTTAATGTAAAAGATAATAGTATTTAGTGTATAATAAAAAAGTATTTAGTATATAATGGAATAATATTTAACGCACAATAGAATATATTTTTAAAAAACTAAGACTAAGCAAATTTTTTTAAAAAAAGTTAGGAATGTGTATAATAAAAAATATTTTTAAAAAAAAGCAAATGTTGGAAAAAAAATTAGGAATTTATTGTAAAATATAATAGAATAGTGTTTAGTACTTTAGTGTATAATAGAATAATATTGACTACACAATAGAGTTTTTTTTGAAGAAAAGAAAACTAAGCAAATGTTGCCCAAAAAAAAGTAAAAAAAGTTAGGAAGTCAATGTAAAATATAATAGTATTTTGTATATAATAGAACAGTGTTTAGTATACGATGGAATAATATTTACTGTAGAATAAATTTTTTTTAAAAAAAATAAAAACTAAGCAAATGCCGAAAAAAATAATAAAAGGTAGGAAGGTATAAAATAGAATATATTTTTTGGTGAAAAATAGATCATTGCTTAGTAAATAGTTTTTGTTGGACAAAATTTGGCTAAAAAGCATACTTTAATAATAGAATATATTTCTTTAAAAAAACTAAACAAATGTTGCAAAAAAAAGAAGAGAAAAAGTTACGAAGTCGGTGCAGAATATAACAATGTTTAGATGATAATAGAATAATGTTTAGTGTAGGATGGCACAATGTTCACTGTACAATAATTTTTTTTTAAAAAAAAGAAGAAAACAAATCAAATGTCGAAAAGAATAAAAAAGATAGGAAGGTGAACAACAAAACATACTTTTTTTGGGGAACAATTGACCATTGCTTGGTAAATAGATTTTGGGATATAAAATTTGGTTTAAAAGCCTACTTTAACCAGTAGAATATATTTCTTAAACAAAATTAAGCAAACGTGAAAAAAAGGAAAAAAGATAGGAAAAAAATAAAAAATCAGCAAATTGTAATTGTGGTGCCTTCTGCCTTGTACCATTGATGTGAATGATGAAAGGCCTGCATATACCATCCAATCTACATGGCCATGGTAGTGCAGACACAAAATTTATTTCTTATTCGGCTATCAGGCAAATATGTATATTATACTCCCATAAATATATACTCTCAACAGTCACATTAACAAATATATATTAGAAAAATAATATATGATAAATACATATGTAAAAAATATATACACGTGAATAATGAAAACATGTACTCCTAAAAACACATAAAAAAAATTGCCGTGTCAGACGGTGCCTATTTAACAGGGTACACATTTTAATGAACCAAGTTGTATTTTTTAAGCTGAATTGAGGGATGTGTACAATACTTCTGTACCCTAACTTGTATAATATTATAACTTTCCTATCATTTTTATTTAGGAAATTTCATGTGTCTTTCACTTAAGATTAGTAAAATCTTACTCAATATTGTGCCGACTACTGAAATAGAAAAATTTTAAACGGAATCGAATACGTTTAATATTTAAACAAAACGAATCACAAATGTTTATCGTGGCTGTTTCGGGCGTTCTGATTGATGGATTTTTCAATTATTATTCGCCAGATTTTGAATCATTGCCGTGTACGAAAAAATATTATAGACTAGGCCATTAAATATTTAAATGTAAACATATATCATATGCTGGTCATCTATTATCAATCCCACGTGATATATTTGATATCAGCAAATTTATTTGTTAATTTTGTCAGCTTATTGAGGTAGGTTGGGGACGCCTATTACAACTAAAACTAAAATTATTTTTAATTGACATCATTTTTCCGGGTATTGGATTCTTCTTTTAATAAAACCAAGTTATTTTTTACCTATAAAAACATTTGTCCAGAATAGTTAGGTTTGCATTAACAAATTTTATTAGAGAGTAAAATATAAGTATTGTCAAAATTTTTAAAATTTATTACAAAAAAACTTAAGTTTAAAATTTCGACGTATAAGCCTTTAAACTTCCTTCGAATTATTTCAAATGAAAGCCCAACAAATAACTTAACATTTGGGAGGATAATGCAATCACCCACTTCACAATCACCCATAGTTGAACGGCGATGCAATTCTAGTTGCGAGGTCAAGTCTTGCAAGAGCTTTTAACGACTTACTGCATCTTTGATAGACACCTCACACATCATAGTATAAATGTTTGATAATTCTAGCGACAAAGTCAACACTTTACCTAAAAAGTAAAATATATTTGTAAATTCTCTTTTACTTTTTTTTGAAGTAAGAATATGAGATAGTTAAGATATTTTAAATATAAATTTAGTTAAAATACTTTTCACAATATAAGGATTATACTGTAACTAGTATGCTTTTTCTTATGCAATGTACGGTATAGTTTTTGAGTTTTTGTATATAGTAAATGTATATGCAAATAATGAATTATTTAATATTTCATGTGATGTATGAATATTTTTTTAGTTTTTTCTAAATTAATAGTTTTTACACTAGGTGGTATAAATTATAACAAAACATAGAGTTGAGATTTCCTATATATTAAAGTAGATTACAATTAACTTAATTGAATATGTACACAAACGTCATATACTAATGACCTTGATGCATGATTACTTATATATTGTTATAATTTGTAGTTTGATAATAAGACAGAATATAAACCTATCGCACACTTTTGTAGGTTCAGAGAAAACTTTCACATATTAGTCGAATAATCTTTGTATCTATTGAATTTTTTAGATTTACGCATGTGTTACTTTTGTATATGCAAGTAAATGTTTATTATTCATGTTTCTAAGAAATTGATTAAGAAGCGGTGAAAGATCTTGTGAAGTATATAAAGAAAAATAAAAAAAGAATTGTATGCATGATAAAGACACAAAATGAATTAATGTACTAATTAATATGCTAACCAATAAAGTTATGACACTTGGTAAAAATGTGTGAAGTTACTTAATTTTATATATACATTATATAGATTGGCTTGGGCTCTTGTATTCTGCATTGAAAATTGAATGCAATTTGGCACCTCGTGGTTGTAATATGTTGGTAGGATTATGTTATATATGTAGGACTTATAATTGTGATCGTATTGTATCGAAGGATTCTACTATTCCATATTCCATATTCCATATTCCTTATTTATATTTATTTTAAAAGATGGGTTAAAAATTAGTGCATTTGTTTTATTATAATATAATACATTACTTTTGATAATGTAACATCACATCTTAAGCAGGCAAATGCGTCACTATTGTGGATGTCTAACTAGGACATCTATAGGGCTTTGTCTATATTTTTAATATTTTTTACTGCAATTTATTTAATCCCTAAACGAAGTGGCGCAATAGTAGCTTAACACAATTATGCTAGATTTAGACTGGCAATTCTAAACATAATTTTTATGTATATTCACACAAACATCCAAAAAATCATTACATTTTTTTTTTCGTAAGGTAAATACAAGATCAACAGGCAACTTTTCTCTCAAGGGTTCTACCTACGTTGTCATCACCTAAAATATAAAGAAAATCCCTACAAATAGGGGAAGTAGAAAGGATAGATGTCTGAGAATTGCATGCATATTTTGTCATCCAATTAACAATCATGTTGCCTTCTTAAAAGGTGATGAAAGTTTATGCTGACCTGCTGCTGAATAAATATTCTTATGTAACTGGTTATTGTCTGAATTTGCCATGGTATCTTGACTTTGCCTCGAATTGATTGAATAACTAGTGTGTTGTACCATTCAACTACAATGTGCTTAAATCCCAAGTCTATGGCTGCCTTGATTCCATCCCACATTATCATGGCTTCGGCAACCTGTGTTGACACATTTTCTATAAATCTGTAGCCCATTGCAATGAAGTTTCCCTTATTACCTCTAATAACGAATCCCATGCCCACGGTTGTAGCAGATTTCGATCCATCAAAGTTGATTTTGATGAACTCTGCTCATGGTTTGGACCATCCTACATGGTGAATACCTTGACAATTCGTGGACGAAGTATATGGTGAATGAGATTAAAGTGAAATCTTCCTCTGCTCAATTACATCGAGCTTTAAGTAAGGCACCCATTGAAGATAAGTCTCATGCCGAAAGATAACTACATTTATGCTTTTCCATATATTCTAGAGGAGGGTTATTAGACGATTAAATTGTGCATAATTTTTGTTTGGCATATTGTTCAAATCATCCTTAAGAGACACCGTGTTAATTGAAGAAGGCTTTTTAGTCAACCATTTATGAGAAATTGCTAGATCTCATACTTCTTTAGTGTTATGACACTCAAAAAATATATGATCTGCTGACTCAATATCAGTCTGGCATGATGGGCAACACCGATCAATATTCAAATGCCTTCTTAATAGTGTACCTATAGATGGTAATGCATTATGATATAGTTGGCAAAGGAATATCTTTAAATTTGGAATCATATCTAGCTTCCAAATCTAATTAAATGTCCAAGTAGGGGTGATAATGGATTAGGTTCGACTCGGGTGAACCATCATCCGCATCCATCATCCACTTTCATCCATTTCATTCAATCCGTCCATCATCTGTGAATATTCAATCTAATCCATTCATCCACCGTTCGGAGTGAAAACAAGTGAATCAGGTTATAAACGGGTAATGAAAGCTTATATATCATATGTTAGCAAATTTTTAAGACAAAACAAGCTTTGTCCTTTGAAAAGTTTAAAAAAGATACTTTAGGTATAAGAAACAAATAAATATCATATTTATGATATCAGTTTTGATGAAAATGATAAAATTAACAATATAATTATCCAAAATTTGGGAAAAATTTAAAGGGCAAAAATAAAAAGCGAACTAATTGCAAATAGGTGATAAACAAGCGAATGATGGATCGGGTGACAGGGTTGATGGAGCATCATCCGAATCCAACCCAATTTGTAAAAGCATCATTCATCCATCATCTATATATTTTGGGTTTTCATCCACTTTTTTGGATTATGTGGAATAGACATCTGTCGAGTGTAGGTGAAATTGCTATCCCTATTTCCAAGGTTGTTCATTTAGGAGTAAATTATTGTGGGCAAACCATGTAGCAAACTTTGTGATAAAATTACCACTACCTATGGGACCCAACAAAAAGAATTAGGCACATTATTGATCGGTAAAAGGACATCACAAATTTTTCGTATAACGATGTCAAGTAGAAAACTTGTAAGTTTTCAAACATTCCAAGTCTGATCTTGCGTAATAAACTCATTTACTTTAGTATGTGGTTGCTCTAGTGCAGCATGATCGATTTTGAGGAGCTCAACAAGACTAGAGTTACAACACCATCCGTATTCCCAAAAACTTATGCTTTTGCCATTACTTAATACTTTCCATCTTATCCCTTTTGGAAACAAATCCTGGTAAGCAAGAAGACATTTCCAAGCCCATGAATCAACTCACTTTTTCCTGTAATGGAGAAATTGATGTGGTAAGCAATACTTAGCTTTGACTTACTCAACCCAAAAATTAGACGGTTCAATACAAAACTTCTAACTAAGCTAAGAAATAAATGCCTCATTCATAGCAACTATTTTCCTTAGCCTAAGGGCACCATACTTTTTAGGCTTACAAACCTTGTGCTAGACAACTAGTGGAAACCCCTTAGAGGAACTCAAGCTCTTCCACAAAAGCTCTCGATTAATCTTATCCAGGCCATTTGTAATAGAAACAAGTAATTGGAAACACTGCATAGTGTGAATGTGAAGTGATTCAAGATTAGATTGAATAAGAGTCACTCACCCTGCTTTAGGCACTGAATCCGTTTTCCATGATGACAACTTTTTAAGAGCTCTAACTATCAAATGCTGAAACATATCTTTCCTAGAACGTCCTTGGAATACAAGACACCCTAAGTATTTCCTTAAAGAGCGATGATGAGAGACATTATGTCCTTAATCATCTGCTTGTCACTATTTTTCATTTTCTTAGAAAAACAATAACATGTTTATTATAATTAATAAGTTGTCTTGACTGGTTGCAAAAAATATCTAGAATACCTTTTAGAGTTTGGCAAGTATAACCCATAGCCTTACAAAAGAGTAGGCTATCATGTGAAAAAAGTAGACGAGGAATTCTTTTAGTCGAGAGGGCAATTTTTACCCCAATTCTGGAAGAGCATAGTTAAGATGCAGCAAATAATCTTTGAGCAAGGACACCCATGCATATGATAAAAAGATAGGGGGGCAGGGGATCTCCTTGATGTAATCTTATAAAAGTTTTAAAAAACCCACAAGTGTCATCGTTAACAATATTAGAATAAGAAACTGTATAGAAGCATTCATATACCCCAGAAGTCAATCTCTAATGAAACCTCATTTCTTGAAGATACTTGCAAATGAAATGTCATTCCACTCTAATGTAGGCTTTCTCCATATCCAACTTGAGTGACGCATACCCTTTTTTTTCTTTCATATGTTTGACCTTGTTCATCACCTCATGAGCGAGTAAAACATTATCAAGTATTACCTATTAAGGAATAAATGCACCTTGAGTAGGCTGAATAATCCTTTCTAAGATTGGTCACATTCGATTAACCATTACTTTCGCAATAATTTGGTAAATAGTATTATAGAGGTAATTGGTTTAAAATGGTTTGTTCTTTCTAGGTTAAAGACTTTGGGGATGAGGGTAATAAGTGTGTGATTTATTTCCTTAGGTAATTTCCTTGAATTAAAGAAGTCTTTAACAGTACACACAACTTGTTCACCAATTATTGGCTAGTCATGTTTAAAAAAGATGGGTCGAACCCATCTAACCCAGGAACTTTACAAGGGTCCATCTGTAATACGACCCTCCCTAATTTCATGCTCTGTGATAGGTTTTATTAGTTCTGTATTTTTATCAAGGGAGACTTGGCCATCAATATTTAGGGTAGGCAAAACACTTGTTGAGTTCCCGGACGAAGTGAAGGGCGACACGTAAAGTCATTGATAAATTTTTGTTAGATCAAAGACCTTTCTATAACCTAAACTCTGGCATCATCCTCGAGCCTCAAAATTGTTGATTTTTGTTTCTTGGTGGCCACACAATGATGAAATAGTTTCAAGTTACAATCACCATTCACTGGCCAATCCTTACAAGCAAACTTTCCTCTAAAACGTTGATTAAAGAGCACAACTTGTTATCATTGTTTCACGAGTCTAAGGTGCTAGGAATTAAGATGATTGGGATTTGGGCTCTCAAACGACTTATTTTCAACATTATTGGCGTCTATTTCTTCCTCTGAAAGTTGCCAAACACCTTCTTGCTCCAGCATTTGAGCTCCTTTTTAACAGCTTTATGTTTCCTTGTAATCTGAAACATAGACGAGCCTGAGATCCGAGTTTTAAACTTATTTCTAATTAATTATTTCACTTTAGCATATTGGGACCAATAAACTTAATATCTACATAGTGGCCTTTTATTCTTATGGATAAAACATTGGGTGTTTAGGCTTATATAATAGTGATCGGATCATGAGTAGGGGCCGTATGGCAACTTCCATTTTACAAGACAACCATCAATATGACCGGAAGACAATATAAACAAGCAACGTTGGTTTCCTAACTTCAACGACCAAAAAGAGTTTGAGCATTGACCTTCTTAGCTGCTTCTTAACTTACTTCCAATACTTGAAAAATGGTAAAGTTATGAGCTCCCCGAGCCCAGCAAGTGCATTCTGCAGGCTACCTCTTTTATCTTTCGCTTTGAACATTAGTATTTAACATATACACACATATGAAAATCCTCAAAGTCACAAGCGCATGAGTCAAAGTACTTAAAGAGAGCGAATGAAGTTGCTTATCTAAGATCAAATCAAATACTTTGCAAATTCGAACAAATGTTTACTTATTCAAACAAATGTAATTGCATCCTAATTCAAAGCAGAACTTATAATTTGTTCGAACATCAAATCTCATTTTTTTTCCTAGGAGTTTCCAGAACAGAAACATAAATAATTTTTATAGTGGAATTGAGCTTATATCTAACACTGTAGACTACTAATTCCCTAGCAAACACAATGCTCCTCTAGACCTTCCAAATACCACTAAAGGCACGATTACCCAGAAACATAAATTAAATCCCTAATAAGCATGAAGCTCCACTAGGCCTATAAATGTTAGCAAGCACGAAGTTCCATTATCCTTACCACATATAAGTAGCGCTTCTGTGGCCCTAGCTCAAGGTCACATAAATGGAGGTGATCTAAATCTCAATCTAAGACTCATCCCACAAAATACAAAAAACAAAAACTTATTGTTAACACAATAAAGTAATTTTTCATAATTTATGTATTTTTATTCAAAATTTCAATTTGAAATGCAATAGAAAAGATATTTGTCTCAACAATTTGTATCTCAAAATAGCAATTATTTGCATTGCCCAAATGCATGTATCACATAATTACACTCACACAAGAACATAATACAAATCATATACTTAGTGTTTTCATGATTTTAATTAGTCTCAAACTATTTCCACATTTTATTTGATGCTTTAGCTGCCCAACTCAAACATTTCAAGCTCCTTGAAACTACCCTTAATCATAAATTATGGCTTACAGACACAAACAATCCATAAATATATTTTTAATAACCTAATTTATTGTAAAATTTATAGCCCATGAAATACTCATCCAAAATTCGTGAAAATTTATAAAAAGTTGTCAAACATCATAAAGAACATAGAATAAATGTGAGAAATTTTCATCAAGTTGATAATTCATAAAAATTCATATACTTCAAAATCTATATTTAAGATTGATCTTGTTGGTTTTCCTAATTGTTGTCAAGTTATTTTCATACTAAACTATGTTATACAAGATTATTCTATAGTTCATAGCATTAGCACCATATAATCATTCATCCATAGGTCATATTATGCTACCAAATAGTCAAATAATTACAACAGAATTTAGTATGAGTGGGTTTCTACTTTTTAAATTTGGATGTTTCTAATTCTTCAATTTAATCTGAAATGTCATATTCTTGAGTTAGATTTTATTGGTGAACCGACTTGAATTTTAGTAAGAGAGAAATGGAAGAATTTACTCACCTTAACAAGTCAAAATTTTACTAGCTTTTCTTCTCCTTGTTCTTTCCCCTTCTCCTCAACCCAAGCCCAATCCCCTTATTTTGGCTGTATGAAACAAATGTGGGGAGGGGGGTTGTTTCTAGTTTACTTGTAAATCACAAACCATTTAGAAATTAACAAATAATGACCAACTTCACTAAGTGTTTGTTAGTAGCTTAGCTAGTTCATGACAAGAAATCATTCTTATCCTAAACAAGCCATTTTAAACCTAAATTAGTCAAATAAGACTACAAATGAGTGTGAGATAATCCCTTGTTGATGCACCTAGCTCTTTTCCTTCCTCTTTTTTTTCCCATTTTTTATTGGGGCAATCTATCTATATAACTATATATAAAATGGAGTGACAGCATATGAGATTGCCATGTAGATAACTTAGGTGGCGTTGAAAGGTGAGATGGTGAGTTTTTATTGGTTTATTTTGTATTAAATTTACTACTAAAATTTATTGATGATTTTTTTCATATTAAAAGTGCTCATTATTGCATGCATTTATATGCATGCATTTTAATAAATCCCATTAATTTCCATCAAAACAAAAAAACAAATCCCATTCATACCCAACTTTCTTCCATTTTTCTATTTGGTAGAAACTGTTAAACTTGAAATTAAGGAGTAAGATAACATTTTTCTTTTTGGTGCAATTTTATCATGTGGGTACAACAAGAGTGATATCAATGGCTGATATTTTCAAGTGGAATTTTATGTTGAGCTAGCAAATTATTATTGGTTGGTTTTTTAATTTTTTAATTCAATATTTATACTTATTATTTATGATTTAAAATTAAAAATATTTTAATATTTTCTTTGACATTTTATTCGGAACTTTTAGTTCTGCATGAGCTTTTAAAATTGGTTTGACCATAATAACTTCTAAAATGTATGAGTTACAATTATTGTATTAACGCCTTCATCAATGCTTTATGATTTTGAAACAAATATTGATTGCTTGGCTTTAAAGTCTTGAAACTTATGC
This sequence comes from Selenicereus undatus, assembly GCA_017589665.1. Lineage (NCBI taxonomy): Eukaryota > Viridiplantae > Streptophyta > Magnoliopsida > Caryophyllales > Cactaceae > Selenicereus > Selenicereus undatus. The sequence goes on along the minus strand of JACYFF010031958.1, from coordinate 80,006,359 downwards.
AAAGAAGTATTGTTTGCAATGACCCTTTGAAAGAGCAAGCCACGCAATATTTCTACATTGCTAAAAAAGCAGAAAATAACGACGGAATTTGGTGACGGACTAATTCAACGACAGAAGGAGCGATTGAAATAGCGACGAAAAAATTATAGGAGGAAAAATTTGAATTCAGCGACGGACAGGAAAATCCATCGCCATAAGGATAAATGATTTTGAAATTTATAACATAGCAACGGACATTCCGTCGCTAGTGAAAAAATTCAAACTGGTGACGGAATGGCCCCAAAAATATGACCAGATTTAAAAAAAAGAAGGGTGGCGACGGAATTTCCGTCACCACCCCACTTAAATTTCTTATCTGAAATTTTCGCTAGCCACCTGAAGCGCGAAGAGAGAGAGAGAGAGAGAGACTTATTGCTCATATTTAGTTCATATTTTTGTGTTATATTATTAGAATTTCATAGTTAGTTCATATTTATATTGAAATGTAGTATTTGTGTGAGCTTATTGCTCTAATTTGTTTCAAGATTTAGGTAAATGCAATTTAGCGTTTAGGTTTGGTAGTTTGAAGTTAAAATTTGATATGTTGGTGGAATGAAATATTTTAATTGATAATGTTGTTGAAATGTGGTATTTGTGTGAGGTTATTGCTCTAATTTGGTTGAAGATTTTGCTCAATGCAATTCAGGGTTTAGGTTTGGTAATTTGAAGTTCAAATTTAAGATGTTGGTGGAATGAAATGTTTTTGTTTATAATTTTGCTCAAATGTGATGTTCGTATGAAGTTGTAGCTCTAAGTTGTCTGAAAATTTTGCCCAATGTAACGTAGGCTTATATTTGGTAATTAAGTTGAAATTTGATATGTTGGTGGAACAAAGCGCTCAACTTTGGATGAATTATTAGTTTTTTGAAATTTGTAAGAATATAAATATATTTGTAGAAATTTATAAGTAAACATATGTAATATATAATTGAGTAATTTATGTAATTATTATAATTTTAATTAAAATTAATTCTTATCCAATAACTTATGTGGTTATTGTTATTTGAGCAGAATATGAATGATTCTCCACATTGTAGGTAGATGTATAATAGAGTATTGCATGATCGTAGTGGTTATACGCAAGAATTTCTAGATGGAGTAAACCAACTCGATGAATTTGCATGTAGATAGACAAAGTTTTTGAATGGGGAAAAGTATAGATGTCCTTGTGCTAAATGCAGAAATAGGGTGTACTTAACACCCGATGAGGTCAAGATGCACATTATGTATAAGGGTTTTGTGAAAGGGTATTGGTTTTGGATAAGTCATGGGGAAATAGAATCTCAGCAATATGATTTTGGGTATTCAAATAGTAAAATTCTTAAAGTTGGAGGTTCAAGTCATATTAATAATGACTACAATGAATCCTACGTAGATCGGATGGAGGACATGGTTGATGATGCTATAATGGCACATCAAAATGTAAGGGAAGAGGAGTCAAGCACTTGCCGAGAACCATTTTATAATATAGTTCAAGCTGCTCAACAACCCTTATACAATGATTGTTTTACCCACAGTGAGCTCTCTGCTGCGGTGAGACTGTTGAGTAGCATATTCTAGGAGTTGGCTTATTGGCAACACTAATTGCTCCGCCATAATTTGGATGTGATACACATTGAGAAGAACTTCGAAAACATCATTAACACTATTATGGATGTCCATGGGAAAATAAAGGACAATGTCAAATCAAGAATGGATATTGCAAAATTATGTGATGGATAAGAATTACATTTGCATCAAGGCCCAAATGGTAAACCGGTTAAGCAAAAGGCGAAGTTCGTACTTCCTGTGGATAAACTAAGAGAGTTGTATGAATGGGTAAATGAGCTTCAAATGCCTGATCGATATTGTTCTAATTTGAGGAATATCGTGGACCCTAATGAGACAAAGTTCAATAACACGAAAAGTCATGATTGTCATGTGTTCATAGAGACTCTTTTACCCATTGCATTTGGTGCCCTTCCAGATGATGTGTTGAAACCTCTCATTGAGATAAGTCAGTTCTTCAAGAACTTATGCTCAACAACACTGTGAGGGGATATGCTTGAGGAAATGCATCGGAACATTGTCATCGCTTTGTATAAGTTGGAGATGATTTTCCCTCCTGGCTTCTTCAATGTAATGGAGCACCTGCCAGTACATTTGACAGAAGAGGCTCAGCTTGATGGTCCAGTACAATACCGATAGATGTATCCATTTGAGAGGTAAAGTAGACTGTACTCGATGAAACCTTATCTTAATTCTTATACGTGTAATCACTTACAAGTGAATGCAATTGTGAATTTTTTTGGTTCTTTGGCCGATTGAAGAAAAAGATGCAGGAGAAATGAGGATGGCGATGAACATAATAATCGTTTCCCGACAATATCTGTTTTTGAACCGCAAGGGACCGCTATTGGTAGGGAAAGATCAAGGTATCTCGCAGATGCCGAATATATTGTTGTCCATCTTCACGTGTTGTTAAATTGTGATGAAGTTAAACCTTATATTGGGTGAGTGTTACCTTAACTTCCAATTGAGGTTATCATTCGGAACACAAGTATATTAATGGCCTTCATAAAATGTGACAGAATTTTCACAGAACAAATCAGACCTGCACATCCCAATGTCAGCGACGTTGATGTTGACACCATCATCGAAACTCATTTTGCAGATTGGTTTAGTCAGAATGTAAGTATTACAACTCATTCTTTCATAATTTCAACATAACAGTTCGGTGCATTGTATTAACTACAACCACATGTTATGTCACATTATGTGCATTATATTCAACTATTCGACACCCACAAACATTGTTACTTAACACAATTGGTTGCGAAGCCAAATCGGTATGTGTTGACGTGGACGGCATATAGAGTTAATGGTTTCAAATTCCACACAGAAGCTCGCAGCATTGGGAAGAAAACATATAATTGTGGTGCTGGTGTTTGTGATACGGGGGAAGGTGAAATTGAAAATGATTATTATGGCGTACTGAAGGGTATTGTCCAAATTGAGTATGTAGGCGAACCACTTAAACGATATGTGCTATTCAGTTGTGAGTTGTTTGATCCCACATTAAATCATGGGACACAATATCATAAACTAAGCAAACTTATTGAGGTGCATCGTATAAGGAGGTACCGAAAGTACGACCCATTCATCTTCCCAAACATCGCATCACAAGTATACTTCATTCCACATGCAGATCGCTCAAGAGATAGGGCCAATTGGCTTGTTGTCATACCAACCAAACTGAGGGCGACAGTGGATAAGCAGTACACTCTACCTACTGCCTACCAACAAGCGGACATGATGATAATCGTTGAACCTGTGAATGATGCTATCCCTACATCATTAGCGGATGAAAGTGCACCACCGGAAGAGGTCAATGATGAAATGGGGTTTTCATTAATTCAGGTTAATGATGAGATAGATGAATTAGAGGATGATGAGGGTGATGAAGAGGATGAGTGGGATGACGGTAATGAAACAGATAAAGTAGAGGAAAATTTTTATTTGTATGATGATGTTGACGATGACGATGACGATGATAATGATGATGCAAATGATTGAGTGCGTATGAATTCTTATGTGTTTGAGTACTTTGCGTGGGAAACTATTGGTTGTAACTTTACTTTTATTGTATGAATGAATTTTGAAAATATGTGTTACCTACCTATTATGATGTCTGAGTGAACAATTGATACGTGCAATTATTATATACTTGTACTTGCATTTATTGTCACTTATTTCAGGTATGGATTTCAGTTCTCGTCGAGGTAAGTCCTCCACTCGAGGTCGAGGATGAGGACTTAAGAGCCCTGCCGCAGATCCAACCGCAATGGATGTTGATCTATCTTACCCCCAGGTACCTCAGATCCTAGTTCAGCCAGGAGCCATAATGGCTGGTTACATACCAGGTCTTTCAGGACCAATGCCTCCCCCATTTGAGGCTTTCCATCATCAGACCTCATACATTCCCAACCAAAGTACCATGTATGGTCAATTTGCCTATAACATTCCTCCAAACCCCTCTTTTGTCAACACTGTGTAGCCTACTCCCCAACCTATTGACCCTAACACAAATCAGTCCCAAGACAAGATTGCAACTGGAGAAAGTGAAACACAATCTAGTCATGGGAGCACTTGAGCAAAGACTTAGATTGAGTCAGATGGTAATGGGTAAGTCTTCAATTGTTATATGTTATGAACTTTAACTATTTTGCATCACAACTAATCAATTTGATGTGTTATGTTCAATTAGGTTTCTCCCCAATGATGGTGTTGTTAGTAGGATTTCACTCATATTTCAAAGCAAATATGACGGAGCTTGGCCTACTTGGGGTAAAGTGCCCAAATCAGTACAGAATTTGTGGTTTGGAGAGTTCAAGGTAGCTAAAGTGACTACATATTAACAGTTTGTATGAACTTGATAAATTACTATTGTATTGTTTGATGTGTTTGTTGTTTACATAATTGCAGAAGTGGTTTACTTGGGATCCAGTCTATGAGGACCGTATAAGAAAAAAGTTTGAAAATCGAGGCAATGCACGTTTGAGAGGTTTTCTTGGCAGAGGAAGGAAGCACAACAAGAAGCCTGTTTGGCTCGGTGATGCTCAATGGGAGGGACTCCAATAATACTGGACGAACGAAGGTTACAAGAAATTACGTGAAACAGCGTAGAAGAACCGATTGGGTACTCCAGAAAGTGGTGGCCCATCTCTCCACACCAGTGGCTCGATCCCTATGCATGAGCATAGGAGGCGTCTGGTAAATGAATTTGCTATGTATTTCTTTAACTTTAATACTCCAGCCCACTTTCACTGTGGTTTGGCTTGTGTTTGACATAATTCTGTGTGACACATACATAGAGGGAACAACTTGGGACGGAGCCCACAATTATTGAATTGTTCAGCCGCACTCACAAACTCCATGGCAAAGAAGATGCCCCTTGGGTTGACAAGAAATCACAACAAACATATGTAAGCAATTAGCTATTCTCAATCTTTATTAGTAGTTCAACCTGAACTTGTATACTTTATTTTCATTAACTGTAACATATATAATTTTTTGCGCATGTTGTGATATTGTAGGAATTCTTTGAACGTGAATTTCAAAATGTAATCAACTCTCAAGGGACCGGGGAAGACACTTCTCAAGATCCAAACCAGACACTTCCAAACCCAAATGAGTTGTGGGTGAAGACGTACAAGAACAAAAAGGGTTGTATTTATGGAATTGGCGATGAGGCTGTCAACATTAGGGAATCCGGTTTCTTCAGTCCCACTCAAAGAACCAGTATAGTTTTCATATTAAAGTTTAATGAACATGGATAAGTTTACTTAATTGTAATACTAATGCGTACTTCACTTAAATGCCTGTCAGTAGGTATCAGTTATACACCATCGCAACAAGAGCTCAATGACTTAAGGGGTGTAGTAACTAACTTGGGGGGTGAGCTAACTTCACAAGCTAAAAGTTACCGGTTGCTTATGGAGAAATGTAAGCAACTAGAGAAATCCAACAAATTGCTCTCCCAAAGCAACCAACAACTGAGCCAACAAATGATGAGCATCGATCAGCGCCTACAAGTTTTCTTCCAAATGCAACAAGATTCTGGCTCGGGATCTCAACCACCCTTTATTCATCATTCCCAACATAATGAAGATGAGGATGAGGATGAGGATGAGGAAGAAGAAGATGATGATTCTCACCTTAGTGCTTGAGTTGATTGCAGTTTTCCCCCAATTTGTGGCTGTCCTGCTTGGTTCTTCATGGAGTACACCTCCTGTTGCTTGCTTCCTCTCCCCTTAGTGCTTATTTCATTCCCCTTCCCTTGGCGCTTGCTTCTCCTTTTTCTACAAACATAACTTTACTTTCAATTACTAGCAACTTCTGGTTTGTTTGGATTTGTGGTGTGTGATATGTATACACTTTGTTTGGGACTTGAGCTTTGTGAATTGAAAACCCTTGGTTTGAAGTGTTGCTTTGGATGTGATATTTTACCTTTGCTTGGCTTGGAATTGTTGAGAACGCTTCAAATGAAGTTATACTCGAAGCCATTAGATGTTGATGGAGTGAATAATCCTTGTAAATTTCTTACAGGGATTGAAATGTATGTACTAAGGGATACGAGCAAAAACAAACGTTGTTATTTTAAAAAAGTTAGAAACTTAGCGACGGACCAGTGACAGAAAAGGGGAATTTCTTTCTTTTTTTTTCAAAGCAAACGGAAGCGACGGACCTTCCGTCGCTAAGTCCGTCGCTAGTTGACGGAAATTTCATATGTCACTGACTCCCCAGCTAATTTATCTCCGCCGAAAAAAGGTTTGTGGCACAAGCCATTGCTGTTTTCGTTGTTAATGGTGACATAATTTTGAAATTCTGTCACCATTTATTCAGCGACGAGCGAAAATCTAACAACCGTTTTCTGTCGTTAATTCCGTCGCTGAATTCAAAATTCCATCGCTGATTAGCATTTTTCCGTCGCTGATTCCGTCTTTATTTGGACTTTTATTGTAGGCCTATACGTTTACATATTATAACATTAGTAAAATACAATTTCTTAGAGAGATATTTGATTGACAATCTATATGCTTCTAGCTTTACATCTTGAGTATTCAGTAAGAGGTTGATTGAGGGTCCTTTGTACTCCATCCGAAGAGGATCCACAATGCACAGTCAAATATTATCTCAAATTAAGATTTTATATATCAAATATCAATCTGTATTCTCCTCATCATTACTTTGTAATCTCTCATTCTTTTTCATTTTAATTGGGTTTACCCTTTTAAATTTTCATGCTATTTTTTAAAAACAATTTGACTTGTAATATTTGATCATTCTTTTTTTCATTTTTATTATTCTCACCCTTTTGGATTTTTATACCAAAAGTTTTTACTTTTGAAAAAATTTAATTATTGATAAAACCTATTTGTTTTAAATATAGCATTAAAGTACTCAAACATGTTTAACTATGATGTGGAACTTTTTTCAGATTTATTATATTCTATGATTAACATATTATACATCTGCAGGAGCTTATAATTTTTTGAGTAATCTAATATTCATAGAGGAAATTTTTTAAATAAGCGAGATAACCTTTTTTTTTGGTTCAAATGGGCCACAAAAGGGAGAATCGAACCTGAGACCTAGTGTTAATTACAATTTGGGTTACCATTACAAATCTTATTAATATTAGGGCCATTTAACTATAAGTTAGGTTGAAAATAATATATCTACATACAAGGACTAATCACATATTTACATGCAAGATGTAGGTTAGTAGGTAAAGCTTCAGGGTGTTACATCCTTTCCCCCCTTTAAAAAAAGTTTCATCCTTAAAACTTGATATACCTAGATTTCTGACTTATTAGCCTTCGCTTCTTTTCTGATGGCCACATGTCATGTATCCTTCCTGAACCCATTGAACTCTTGCCTGTATCCTTTGTTGTATCCTTACCAAAATCTTTGGCTGGAGCTTTCCTTGGCCCTCCATCTAACGGCAATTGGCTATGTAATGGTCTTGACTAGCTACCACAATTAAAGCAATGCTTCTCTGGACGATGACATAGTTTTGCATGTGGAAGCCATCATAGAATTTACACAACTCCTTGTCTACAGAGTTTTCAGTCCCTTCTTTCTTTGTATTGTTGGGGTCAACCTTGAAATTCTTATTATTTGCGCCCTCAAATTTCCTCTTTTTTGAAGTTGTATCATTTGCCTTCCCTTCCTTTAAATTTTTCTCAACCCTAATCGCCTTTTAATACACGTTTTGGTATCTAGTGAATGTTTGTGATGCTAATCCCTTGTGAATTTTCCAGTTTGATCCATCTTTGAACCTTTTAGCTTTTCTCTGCTCTGTACCTACCAAAAGTTTTCCAAATCGACTACAGTTAATAAATTTTGCGGAATATTTCATCACTATCATTTTCTTTCCTTGTTGTAAAGTTGCAAATTCTACTTCTTCTTCCCTTTGCACATCCCTAGGATCTTATTACTCATTCAATTTATCTTTCAGTTTCTTCCAAGTTAATGGATTCACTTTTTCATGCTCAATACTCGGCTTTACTAAATCCCGCCAATGATAAGCTTCCCCAACAAATAAATGGGTAGCTAGCCCAACCTTATATTCTTTTGGAGATTGCATAGCCTTGAAAATCTTCTCAGTTTCTCCTACTCACTCATCTAATTTGGAAGGGTTAACACTACCTCTAAATTTCAAGGGTTGTAGTTTAAGGAACTTATTAGGGAGGGTTTTTCCTATCATAGGACCAATTCTAGTTCCTCCCTTGTTAAAACCACTCCCTATTTCTCCTGTAGCCATCAAAAGGAGTCAACTATTAGTAGGAAAGTAGATTTGGTAAACTAAATAGCATGTGAAATACCAAAATTAAACTATGACACATCCAGTCACATAAACACGTGTATGCATAATACTTGTAAATTACTTCGCACAGAAAACCTATAAGTTGCTCTGACACTAGTTCTATAACGTGCCACCTTAAGCAGACAGATGTGTTGCAACTGTGGACGTCTAACTAGCACATCCACAAGTACCTTGTCGATATTGTTATTTTTTTAATTTTGATTTATTTAACTCTTGTACGAAGTGGCACATAGCTTAACACAGTTTGGCTAGATTTAGGTTAGCTATTCTAAATGTACTCTTTATTCAAATTCACATAAACATCCCAAAGATCATTACGTAGTTCATATGACATATGGTCACTTTCATTTATAAGACAACCATCAATATGATCAGAAGACAATATAAACAAGCAAAGTTAGTTTCCAAGTTCAGCTCCCAAGTAGTGCTTGAGCACTAACCTTCTTAGCTGCTCCTTAACTTACTTCCAATACTTGAAAAATGCTAAAGTCATGAGTTCCCTGACCCTAGCAACCAAATTTTGCCAGCTACTTCTTTATATTTTACTTTGAGCGTTAGTAGTCTAACATACACCCATATACAAAAATCCTCAAAGTCACAAGCACATGAGTCAAAGCACTTAAAGAGCAGAATTCAAATTGCTCATCCAAGGTCAAATGAAATTAGGTAAATTGGGAACAAATGTTTATTGATTCAAACAAATGTAAACACATTTTGATTCAAAAGTAGAACTTATTACTTGGTCAAAAATCATACTTCACTTCCTTTCCAGGGGTTGCCAAAACAGAAACATAAGTCGTTTTTTTATAGTGGAATTGAGCTTACTACCTGACACTGCAGACTACTGATTATCTAGCAAGTACAATTTTTCATTAGGCCTACCAAGTACCATTAGGGGACAAACATGACTACCTAGAAACATAAATATTTGGCAAGCACATAACCGTACTAGGCCTACAAATGTTAGCAAGCATGAAGTTCTGCTAACCCTACCACACATAAGTAGTGCTTCTATGGGCATAGCTAAAGGGTCACATAAACAAAACTAATCTGAGTGCAAATCCAAGACTCATCCCACAAAATACAGAAAATAAAAACTTATTGTTAACACAACAAAGTTGTTTCCCATAATTGATATATTCTTCTTCAACATTTCAATTCGAAATGCAATACAACAATATTTAACTCAACAATTTGTAACTCAAAATAGCTAATTGCATAGTTCAATTGCATATATAACCTAATTATACTCACATAGGAACATACAAATCATATACATGGTGTTTCTATGAATTCGATTAGTCTCAAACTATTCCCACATTTTATTTAATGCTTTCATGGCACAATTTGAACATTTTAAAGCCCCTAAAACTATTTTTAATTAGAAACAACGTATAAATACAAACCATCCACAAATATATTTTGAATATCCTAATTTATTGTATAATTCATAAGCCATGAAGAAAGTTGTCAAAAATTATGAAGAACCTAGTAAAAATGTGAGAAATCTTCATCTAGTCTATAATTCATAAAAATTCATGCATTAAACAAAAACAACACAAATTCGGTATCTATATTTATAACTCATATTGTTTGTTTTCCTAATTCTTTCAACCTAATTCCATAATAAACTTAGTTATACAAGGTCAACACCGCATAATCACGCATCGATAGCTCATATTATGCAATCAAATAATCAAATAATTGTAACAAAATTTACTACGAGTGGGTTTCTGCTTGTTAAATTTAGGCATTTCTAATCCTTAAATTTAATTTAAAGCATCATATTGTTGAGTTGATTTTGTTAGGGAATCTAATTAAATTTTAGGAAGAGAGAGATGAAAGAAATTACTCACCTTAACAAGTCAAAATTTCACTATCTTTTTTTCCTTCTCCTTGTTCTTTCCCCTTTTCCTCAACCCAAGCCCAAGTGCCCCCGCGCCCGACTGTGAGAAACAAATAGAAAGGGGCGAGGCTGGTTCTAGTTTAATTATAAATCATAAACCATTTGACAAATAACAAATGATGACCAACTTGACAAAGTAAGTGTTTGTTAATGGCTTAGCTAGATTATGACAAGACATCATTTTTATCCTAAATTAATGATTCTTGTCCTTAATTAGCCAAACAAAGATTACGAATGAGTGTGAGACATAATCTCATGCTAACGCATCCGCTGCTTTTCCTTTTTTTTTTGGGCAATGCTAATTATAATTTGGGTTATTGGTACTAATCTTATTAATATCAAGGCAATTTACATACAAGTTAGGTCCAAAATAAAATATTTAAAGACAAGGATAAATCACATATTTACACACAAGAAGTAGGTCAATAGCTAAAGGTTCGAGGTATTATAGGTAATATCAAAAGTGGTAATATCATATAATTTGAGGTGTTATTATAATGTTTACAATCAAAATCTATAGGCATTATTTGATAATATTGGTAATGGAAATTTAGTATAATGCATTATTGTCATATTTTAATGCATATAGACATCATTTTAATTGTTTAAATATATTTCACAATCACATATCCCAAAAAGAGAGTAAATAAACCCCAAACTTTGATACACAATAAGTTAAGATCATAACCATATCCCCTCATATGATTTGAATATCTTAATAATGCTATAATATTTATTACCTGAATACAGCCTCAGAGAATACAATGCCATATATTCTTATCTCCTCAATAGATATCTTTATATGTGTTATTGTTTATACTGTAGATTTACTTAGACAATGTCAAGCTAGAACTTTTCTAACATAATGCATGATGTTTTTTGATAAAAATGATCATGCATGATTTTTAGTAGAATACATTATTAAAATTTAATGAATTATCTTATAATATCTTCTACTAATAGCGATGGAGTTTTTTTCTAAAAAGGCAAATTATTTAAGACTGGCATGCATTAAAAGATTAGGAGATTTTGTTTTGTTTTTCTATGCTCATGCAATGCATCAAAAAATTTTAAATTTTTTTAATTGTAATAAATATACATAAAAAGATTAGTAAGTTATATTTTAAATTCATGTAATTTGTTGAAAAATTATTTGAGCATTTGCTAAAAAACAATTAGACCAGTTTTTTTTTTTAAAGTTAAGTGGAAAACCTCTCTCTTAGAATTATTTTGTGAAAGGAAAAAATAAGCAATTTATAATATCTGAAACTTATTGTGAATTTCCTGCTGCTTTTTGTTTTAATGTTAACTGGGTACAATAATGTAACGTAATTCATGAATTATTCATTATTCATGTAATAAATTATTTGTGGTAAGATCACAAAGGTGTAGTAGTAGTAGTAGTAGTAGCGATCATGTTCTTTTATTATTTTTAATAATATTAATAATTGTAAATACAGGGAAGAAACTATGAATCCCATAATATATATGATAAAGGGGTGTTTGGAAATAACAACTTTTTGGGAAAAAAGAGCTGTTTGGGGGGGGGGGGGGGTTTAGCTGTTTTGACCAAGTCAAACAGCTAAGTGAATGTTTAGCAAACAGCTATTTGAAACAACTGTTTGGCCCTAAACAGCTCTTTTTGAAAAGACTATTTTCATTAGCCTTTTCTAAAGAGCTTTTTTGTAGAAATGACATATTTGCCCAAGAGTTTAAATAAATTATATATATTACAAAATAGAAAGTGTACATAGTATTATAGTGTTCGTTGAAGGTTTACACTAGTGGCATTCAAACCTAGTTAGATCTTGAGAATTAATAAGAGTAGATGTATTTTCTTTATTTTTATTTTTTTGAGACAAAAACAAACTATTGAAGTAACATTGGCATCATTTACATAAGTACCAAAAAAAATTTAGAAACCAAAAAAAATATTACAATAACAAAATAATTTTATAAATATTGACATCATTTACATAAGTACAAATTGAAAATAAATAAGATATGTAATGAATACAAGTTATGTAGAATTTAGTAAGAAAGCAAAATCTTATCATGAAGTTTCTCTTCTTTTTTTTTTTTTTGGGTGATCACAAATATTATTGGGTAACACTTGCTGAACAAAACTATTAATTAACTATTGTGAATTTAATTTATAAGTCACGCCAGCTAAAAAAGCTTTGAATCTCATAATAAGATCGCATGGGTGTATATGATACTTTAGCCACATATCACATGCTTATATCTTGTACTATATATAATCTTTTATTATTTGTGATCTATAGTAAATAGGATTCATAACTCTTATCATAATGTATATAATATCTCTAATATTCCATATTTATAACAGTGAAAATATTTTATTATTTATTATTTTAATTTAAAATAATAATTTATGTGATTTGAAGTTGGATTTGGAATTAGGTTAGGAAAAGTTTGAGTTTTAAGTCAAATAAATGCCCGACCTTTTAGGTTTATTAGCTTTAGGTGCTTGAATTTTTTCTACGTTAAGTGTCTAAACTTTTTCAACACTTAGCATAGATGCCTGACTTTTACGAAAGAATATAATTTAAAATCAAAAATATTATTAATATTATTTTATGGCAAAAAAAAATCCAAAAATATATTATAATCTTAGAAAAAGAAAAAGAAAAAGACGTAAAATATTATGAAAAGAATTTTTTATTTTTGAAACAATTTAATGAGAAAACCATGTCTTCATTGTATGTCTACTGTGCAACCCTGCAGCCCTCACACGTCGCCACTAACACCGCCCTCACACCCTACCATTGATGCCGCCCCTGCCCACCCACCGTTGCCGCTGACCAATAGTCGTTGTTGCGACCTTCCTTGCTGTCGTCCAGTGTCAAAGTTTTAATAGTTTCTCAATTCTTTTGGTAAATTTTTAGTTTCTCAAGTTTAGGTCAATTGATGATAGTAGTTCTTGATGAATTTTACTTGCATATATATGTATGTCTCTTGATGAGATTTGATGAAATTTAGATTTCTTCATTCTAAATTTTGACAAATTTGGCACTCTATAGGTTTTGTTGGTGAAATTACTAAGCTCTAAGGGCATCAACTTATTAAACTTAGTTAATGAATGAAAATCAATTTATAGTTTGATTTCTTGGTCAAATTTGCTATCTTTGTATGATTAAATTCATGAATTTTGGTTTCTTAATATTGTTATTTGTGGTTGAATTAGAAGTATTTCCATTAGTAAGGTAGTTGTTGGAGTTGTATGTCTTTGTTTTTTTTAGTTGTCTCTGTTTTCTTACCTTAAATTATTTAATGAATTATTTGTTGGAATTTTACTTTTATTATTTTTGATTACTTGATGGACTCTCAATAGTTGGTAGTGCATTTGGTAATGCATTCCTATCTCACATTCTTATTCCAAAAAGTGATGTGTTTGTATGATTTAATGAAGTTGGTTTCATTTAGAATATGTTTATTGGTAATTTGTTTGCTTTCATTTTTTTTAATTATTTTTTCCTCTATTTTCTTCATTTTTTCATTTAGACTGTTCGTACTAATGTCAAATTTAATTATTCTTTCTTTCTTTTTTTCTTTTAAAAAATAACAAAATTTCACATTCAAGCCTTGACTTGCATCATGGAGATTTAGACAGAGGACAACCAAAATTGCAATCAATGGTTTTCTAGACTTATTAATAGATGAATCCAATTGTCGGAAGTTTACTTGGAGTTGGATGGATGGTTAGCAAGAACAACCTAATCAAAAGGGCTTCGGTGATGAAGGTATAGTGAAATTGTTGGTGATCATGATTATGATTGTGATGATTACAGTTATGCTAGCTTGGGTAACACACAACTAAATACTGATGATGAAGAAGTAACTGATGATTGAAAAACACTTAGTGTGTTCACGATGGACAAAATAGCTTATAAACAGGAGGTTAGACAAATGCACCTTGCCTTGGAAGAGTAGTTGACTGCAAATAAAATTGACATGTTCAAAAGAGCTGATGGTGGTCATTGGAGTGACTATGGTGATAGTTCTGACCTTGAAAATCTTGTAAATAGTGATAAAGATAGTGATGAAAAAAGTAGGTTGTTTCCTACTTACAACCCCAATATTAGTGCTCAAAAGATAATTTTTGAAGTTGGATGAAAGTATTCAAGTCATTTACAAGTCAGGGATGCAATAGATGATTATACCATTGTCTAGGGGTACTTTTACCACAAATTGAAAAGTAGAAAGTACAAGCAAATGTAGAGGATCTAAAGGAAACCAAAAATGTGGGTAGAAAATATATGCTTTCTAGATGCATTCTAAGATGTCTTTCCAAGTGAAGACCTTAGTGGATTAACATTGTCGTAACAAGTTGAGGAAGAATAAAAAATTGACGTCTCAATGGTTGACAACGAAATACTTGAGTAAGTTTAAAATTACTTGAAATTGGAGGCTTCTTGAGTTCAAAGACACTATCATGCATAAGCATAATTATGAAATTTCCCTCTTCAAATGTGAAAAAGCTAGAAAGATACCTTTGGAAATGATCTATGGGAATTACAAAGATCATTTTTAAGATTGAAAGATTATGCACAGAGTATATTAAGACAAACCCTAGCTCTGCTATCAAATTCAACCTTGATAGAGGTGTGTTTCAAAGAGTTTATGCCTGTTTTGATGCCTTGAAAAAAGGATGGAAGGAGGGTTGTAGACCTATAATAGGCCTTGATGGTTGCTTCCTCAAAGTTCCAATGGGTGAACAATTGTTTGCTACTATTGGGAGAGATGGGAGCAACCAGATGTATCCCATTGCTTGGGCAATTGTTGAAATAGAGAACACCAGTTCATGGAGTTTGTTCTTAAGTTTGTTGATGGAAGATTTGAATATAATTGATGGAGCTCCCCTAACTGTGATGTCTAATTAACAAGAGGTAGCGGTGCTCAAAGTCGATTGACCGGATTTTCGGTTAACCGAAAACCGGTTAACCGTTTTTTCGGTTCGGGAAAAATGCGAACCGTGAACCGAACCAAAATTACCGGTTAACCGGAAATCAGTTACCCAAAAAACCGGTTCAATAAAAAGTCGAACCGTAAACCGAATCGAAATATCTGGTTAACCGGAATTTCGGTTCGGTTTACTGTTAACCGAACCCCATACACTTAAATTTATATTTTTTTTATGGTTTAGAAATTTAATTACTATTTAGTATTTACTATTCATTTGCTGCCATTTAAAAAAAAAATCGGTTCGGATCGGTTTACCGCGGTTAACCGAAAAATCTCCCCCCTGAACTGAAACGGAACCGTGAACTGGGGAAGAAAATCAGTTCGGTTAACCGAACGAAAATTTCATAAAATTCGATCCGGTTAACCGGTTTTCTGTTCAGTTTATCCGATTTCTCGGTTCGGTTTTCGGTTTTGGTTTTTTTGCTCACCCCTAACAAAAGGTACCTTGTTATATTTAGTTCTTCCCCCTTACCTTTTTCCTTACTATTTTGTATTAAAATTGCCTCTATGTATGACTATATATGGGTTCCCTCTTTCTTTTATTTATTTTTTTTCATTTTTTGGTTTGTAGGGATTGCTAAAAGCTGCTTCCAACTTAATGCCATTTCTGGAACAAAGACATGTATATGCCAACCTTAGAAAAAGGTTTGTAGGGCTCTTATATAGGAATCACTTCTGAAATATCCCAAAGTCCACAACTATTAGCTAATTTTAATATGCAATGAAAGAGATGGATAAATTGTCAAAGGAGCAACTAATTTTTTGGAAGAGAGAAACCCTTAGTGGAGGTGTAAAGCTTTTTACAACAATTTAAGTGCTTGTAATGGCATAGATAACAATATGTGTGAATTTTTTAACGCTATATTGTAGCTGTTAGGCATAAGCTTATCATATCTATGCTTGATGATATTAGAGAATCTATCATGACTAGATTACAAAGGAAAAGAGAAGAGATCGGTGGACTAGAAGTTGAGATATGTCCTAGAATACAACCTAAACTTGACAAGAAAAAAGGAAAAGTTGCTGGTTGGAGATCAACTGTTGACTGCCTATCAAGTGAAACTCGGACAATCAGATGACAACTATTTGTAAACTTAAGCAACAAAACTTGTTCTTGTGGTAATTGGCAAATCTCTGGGATTTCTAGTCACCATTCCATCTCAGCTATATGGGTGAATATAGATGACCTTGAACATTACACTTCTGAATGGTTCCATGCACTTGGATTAATTGTAAAGAAAGTGTAGGCACCTGAAGTTTATAAATTTAAATTTTCAGGCACTTATCGCTTTTCCTAAATTAATGATTCTTGTCCTTAATTAGCCAAACAAAGATCACAAATGAGTGTGAGACATAATCTTGTGCTGACGCATCTACCACTTTTCCTTTTTCTGTTTTTTGGGCAATGCTAATTATAATTTGGGTTACTGGTACTAATCTTATTAATATCAGGGCAATTTAAATACAAATTAGGTCCAAAATAAAATATTTCAAGACAAGGACACATCACATATTTACATGCAAGAAGTAGGTCAATAGTTAAAAGTTTGAGGTATTACAAGTGATATCAAAAGTGGTAATATCATATAATTTGATGTGTTATTGTAATGTTTACGATCAAAATATGTAGGCATTATTTGATAATATTCGTAAGGGAAATTTATTATAATGCGTTATTATCATATTTTCAATATAATGCATATAGACATCATTTTACCTATTTAAATATATTTCACAATCACATGTTCCCAAAAGAGAGTTAAAAAAACCCCGAACTTTGATACACAATAAGTTAATATCGTAACCACATTCCCTCAATATGATCTGAATATCTTGATAATGCTACAATATTTATGATATGAATACATCCTCGGACAATACAATGTCAGATATTCTTATTCCCTCAAAATTATATGTGTTAATTGTTTATAGTATATATTGACTTGGACAATGTAAAGCTAGAATTTTTCTCACATAATGCATGATTTTTTTTGATAAAAAATATCATGCATGAGTTTTGGTATAATAAATTATTAAAATTTAATGAATTATCCTATAATATCTTCTAGTAATAACAATGGAATTTTTTTAAAAAGGTAAATTATGTAAGAGTGACATGTGTCAAAAGATTAGGAGATTTTGTTTTGTTTTCCTATGCCCATGTGATGCATCAAAAACTTTTAAATTTTTTTAAATTGTTATAAATATACATAAAAGTCTCGTAAGTTATATTTGTCATTCATGTAATTTATGAAAAAATTATTTGAGCACCTATTAAAAAACGATTACGCTAGTTTTTGTTTTTTTAAAGTTAAGCGGAAAACCCCACTCTCAAAATATTTTGTAAATGGAAAAAAATAAGAATCAATTTGTAATATCTAAAACTTGTTGTGAATTTCCTACTACTTTTTTTTAAAAGTTAACTAGGTACAATAATTTTACGTGATTCATAAATTATTAATTACTCATGTAATAAATTATTTGTGCTAACATCATGAGGGTGGTAGTAGTAGTAGTAGTAGTAGTAGTAGTAGTAGTAGTAGTAGTAGTA
>JACYFF010031958.1:79955675-79980420 GCA_017589665.1 Selenicereus undatus | reverse complement strand
AGTTATAACAAAGATTCCAATAGTAAAGCAAATTATAATTACCAAAAATTAGAGTTGCATGCCAATATTCGTTAAATAACTAATATACAATCTTGAATATAAAAATCAATAATACCCACGTTCAAGATACTCTTCCAAGATTGACATCATTCTTCTATCCTTATATATAAATTAAATAATATTTTATTTTGGATATAAATATGGCGAAAGTAATGAGCATGAAGAAGTTTAGAGTCTTCCTTCTTAACCTCCTTATTGGCATCCCTTTCTTCTTTGTTTAGTTGTGAATGTTATGGGAGAAGAACACAAAAAAGAAGACAAAGAAACAACAGCAACAATAGCAGCACAGTAAGAATTGCAAAAGTGAGGCACCATTTCTCTTCATTTCTTCCACTCCTTTTTGGGTTTCTTTTTCTTTTTAATCCATGAATGCGGCAATAAAATCATTTATATTTGTAGTTAATGTTTCATTCCACTTTTTAAAATATTTCCAACCAATTATTTGAAGTGTTATTAACGCTTCATACATAGTTTGAAAGGACACTGCCTTCCGACACTTTCTTTTTGCTTGTATGTGTGCGCGTGTGTGTGTGCAAGGGAAATGAATAATTCTTTGATCATTTATAGTTTTCCTATAGCATTTACAATGCATATTTGGCTAAAACAAATACAATCTTCAATGTCAATTAGCACATCTAAACCGTACTATTGCGAACTTGAAAGAAATTAATCTTTTGACTTTCCACTTTTATTGTTTCCTAATATGACATGGAGAAGAAATCCACATATAGTTATTATTTCTTGATCGTGATTGATTTGTTGATCTGATGTAGCAATCCCAAAAGTGATAATCTTCCAACATAAAGGACAATACTTTTTTTGGGACCAAAACAAGGGGGTTATTACATTAGATTTGAGCTAAGAAAAATCTACATATCTTCAAATGCCGAAGTTACAATGCTTCCGATACATCCACGTCCCACAATCTCTTCCCATGGCTGAAAGGTTACGTTGAGCGAGATCATAAGCTACTCCATTACCTCCTATTTAACATAAGACAAAGACATGAAGCTAAAGGAATTACTAACATACAAAATGTCTTTAATGAAAAAAACCAGCAATAGTGTCATGGATACTACTTTGCTTCAGATTTTGAATGAGTGCAAAGCAATCCTTTTTTATTACCAGATTATTAAGACTAGCTTCACGAGCACACTTGATACCAAAAAGACAAGCCTTTGCTTCATTAACTTCAAGGCCCCCAAAACCGCCCATTTGTTCCACCCCAGCCAAGATAATGTCCCCATCACTCGACCTACCCACAAATCCTCCCCCTTTCCCTTACACCCCACTTTACGCCTGTTAACATTTAATTTTAAGAAGCTACCCATAGGGGGCATTCGACTTGCAGCTAGAGACAGTAGGACTACATCATCATGAACCTGACACCTCCTGAAACATTGAACAAATGAGACAACCCTACTACCCAGAACAATAAGATTTTCATCATGTTTTGAAAGAGGAATCGGTTTCTCAAGTTCCAGCATTCCTAGAAAATTGCCAAAAATTCACTCAGCTTCTCCCTATCTATGACAACAATGGTAAACTCAATACATTCCATCATCCGCTTTACCTTAACGTCCCAGAAACATTGCTCTACCGAGCTACCTTCCTAGATCGCTACTGCAAGAGAGCATCACAAATAGCACAAGTCATCCCAAATGGTGGCACATGCTTGGAAAGATTGAACTTAGAAGGTAAGACACTCAAACACATTCTTCACCCAAACATCCTAATTCTTAAAGGCACATCAAATGACCACAACATTTTCCAAACTTTCCTAGACTTATTTTTAGATGAGCTACTCATAGAACCCTCCTAATTTATTATCATATGATACATTGACTGTACTGTGAAATCCCCAGTGGTCTTAGAGTGCCACATTAATCTGTCAGTTGGCCAAGATATAGATAAAGGAAAGCATCACAAGGAAGGATTATCTCCTTAATCATTGACTCAGGCCAAGTACTATACCTAAAATCTATCCACTCACGTACCTTTAGATTTGTTAAATCATCAAGCATGTGCATGATAATCTCTTGGAGCTGAGGAATCCAACTGTCATGCCAAACACTAACCTTATCACCATAGCCAATAAGCCAATGGGAGCCTTTCATAATAATAACTTTAATGCGCCATAAACTGTGCCATGTATAGGTCGGCCTTGTACCCTACTTAGTATCAAGAATGGAATAATTAGGAAAAAAAACCTTGCCTTTGATAACTGGGAGGCAAGGGAATTTACTTATTTGAATAACCTCCACACTTGCTTGGCTAAGAGGATTTCATTAAAAGCCTCCATGCATCGAAACCCAAAACTCCATCATCCTTCCCATCACACAATCTCTAGCTACTAATCCAGTGAATTTTGTGGCCTTCTTGTTTGTGATCCCACCAAAATGGTTAACAGCTAATTGAATTGAGGAGCATAACTCCTTCCCAAATTTGAAAGCACTCATCGCAAAGGTTGGAGCCCCTTGAGCTACAACTTTGATCAACACTTCCCTCCTAGTCCAAGAAGCAAGCTTTTCCATCCAACCTGCCATCTGCTTGTTAATATGATCCATAATATAAAAAGGCTTCTTTCAAGATCTGCCAACAACAGTAGGTAAACCCAAATATTTGTCATGGGATAGAAACTCCCGAATATCAAGGGAATGGGCAATCCACACTCTCTTGTCCTACCTTATGCCTTTACCGAATGGGACAATAGCTTTAGACTAGTTGATTTGTTGTACAAAGGCCCTCTCGTGTTTACCTAGAAGCTCTGGCTTGATCCTTATATGGACCACAAAAAAGTTATCGTATCATCTGCAAACATAAAACAAGAGACCAGGTGAGCACTTTGACATATTCTATAACGCTTAATAACCACATTCTAGATATAATTTCTCAACAAACCCATCAATCCCTTGAAAATAAATAGAAGAAAGATATGGTGAGATGGGATCACCTTGCCAAAGTCCCTGATTAGGAATGATGTGCCCCGTAGTCACCCCATTTACCAAAACGGAAAATGAGGCACACTTAATGCAACACATCTCCAACTCAACCTAGTAAGACTGAAAGGCTAACTATAGCATGTCATTAGATAGGAAAGGTAGTTTAACTCAATCATAAGCCTTCTACTTCCAATTTTGGGCCATAGCACCACCAACATAGGGATCCCATTCATAGCATGAAAAATTTCAAAAGCAGTGAGAATATTATCGGTGATAAGTCTACCTGAAGTAAACGCTAGCTGAGATTCAACGTTGCTGAGACTAATCGGGCGAAAATCAATAATAGAATATGGCTTTTGTTTCTTCGGGATAAGTGTGTCACAAATTTATAATTCATATTTGGAGGGATAGCGTTGCCATTAAAAATAGCCAAAACAACTTGTATGTCTGGTCCAACAACATCCCAGTGCCTTTGGTAGAAGAATGCCTTCATACCATTCGGTGTCGGGGCCTTGCGAGGGTGTATTGATTTGAAGGCTACCTCAACCTCCTCTACTAAATATAATCTACATAAAATATCATTCATAGTGTCTATTACACGAGGCTCAACGCAATCCAACACCTCTAACATATCCAAATTTGAAGCTGCTGAGAATAGACCCATAAAATAATTACACATAATTTGATCTATCTCCTACTGTCATGATAGTGAAACCACCTCGAATCTAGGTTCCCATACTTTAGATAGTTGGTGCGTGCTGTTACCACCAAAGAAACCCTTCTTTTTCTCCATTCACTGATAGAAGTCATAATATTTTTCCTACTTACAACATCTGTCTTTGCTCTTCAATGACGTTGTAATTTTTTGATCTACATCCTGACATTCCCAAATGTATCTTTGTTCCAGTTTCCCAAATCCTTAAAGCACATCTCGATTTTTTGATAAAAACTTATCCACCACCAGTCTGCACAGCCCCATGCACATTTAATAGTGTTCAAACATGAAGTTTAGAAACCCACATGTTCTCAAATCTAAAAATATTATTTGACTCATTCTGATATGCACCGATTTTGTCTCGAGCAAAATAGGGAGGTGATAAGACATATCAAAATCAAAATGAGTTACCCATACCTTTAGAAAAATAAGCAATTATAGACACTGAATTTTGACTCACTTTTTTATTATGGTGCATATTTAATATAAATCTTGCAACATATGAAACTGAAAAAAAATATGGACCCAAATATGGGCCAAGGTTAAAAATACAAATTGACAAAGGCTCAAAAGCTCGAATACCCAAATACCCATAATCCCAATCCCAGCCCAAAAAAAAGAGAAAATGATAAAAACAAAAAAAGAGAAACAAGGACAAAACAAGAAAAAAGAGGACAATAAAGAAATGAATTACACAAGGAACAAAAAAAGAAAGAATTATTTTTGTGGTGGAGAATTTCCCATGCTACCATACAAAATGGTCCTCCCTCTAGCTTTGTGTTTGTTTGGGCGTGTTTGTGACAACATCACTTTTTTTTTTTATAAATAAAATTAGTTTAATTGTTTTTATCTTATTTCATCTCTCATCACTTTGTCTTTGCCTCTTTCTCCCTATTTTGGATGACAATGAATCTTATGTATCTCATAATTTTCTGCATTATTTTCCTATCTTTTCTTATTAGTATATATCCCCTTTATTTTTGTTGTATTTATTTTTAATATCTAAATACCATTAGGGTTTTTTTTGGAGGGGTTAACCCCATTTATTTGTATATGCACTATCACTTCCTGAAGTAGGGGACTCTTCTTCCTCATCAAAATTTTTTAATTCTCTCATCTCTTCTCTAGTTCTCTCCAATAATTTCTTAGTTAGGTTTAGTTAGTTTTAATAAACTCTAATTAAACTTATTTTAAGTCAAACCCATTCTTACAAAATAAAATGTCAAGAAATGCATAAACTTCTTGGTTAAGTTTAGTTAGTTTAATTAGTTCTCCCAAGAACTAGTTAAATTTAGTTAAACCTTTCCAAGTCTTTTTTATTTTGCTAGTCTATACTTCATTATTTATGTAGATATATTTTGCTCTTCTTCTTCTTTTTGTACATATATTTTCATTTTGTTTGCATTTTATTTTGTTATTTTGCTTAATATTTTCCTTGTTTATATTGATCTTATACTAACTTTTGTTTCTTGTGTTTTCCTCTTATTTTGGGTTAGGTCAGTCCTTGGTGGTCTCTTGACCCCAGGTTCAACCGTTTGTCCCTTTAGGGTTTTTGCGGCCGTTCATCCTACTTGGGTTTTGAACTTTAGTTTTACATTTTCTTTTGAGTGAATTCCTAAAGTTGAGAGTTTCTTGTAAATTTGAATGGCTTTCTTCTTTTTTTTTCTTTTTGCCTTCATTCCTCCATTTTCTATTTTTATTCAAGAAAAATGACTTAAATAGACTAACTCACACTTAAAAGTCACTAAATAACAAGTTGGAGTCGAGATGTTAGAACCGGAAGATTTGTAAAATTCTTATAGGTCAAGTTGGGATCTTTTTTTTTCTTTTCTTTTTGAGTCCATTCAGAGTCTAATATGTATTTTTATTGGATCGTTAGTTAGATCAATGAAAGAGCTTTTCAAGGGTGGTTATGGGTCCAAATTGGAGTTCAAAAGTGGCCATAACACCCAAATGTCTACAAGGTGTCTAATCTATCACAAGATGGATCACCATTCTATTTTTCTTATTTTTCGCCCTATTTTTTATTTTTTCTCAAAATACTTTCTTGAAACAAAATAAATTGGACTTCAATAGATTTACAAATTGATATTTCGTGTCTCATAACTCTTCGCAGTTTGTAAGATATAAAATTTCAAAGTTGGAGTTTTAAAATTGAAACGTTTGTAATTCAGATAAGTTCTTTCATTTTGAAAAATTCAAAACAACATGTTAAAGTGTCCAAAATTTTTCAATAAAAATTAGCAACACTCCTTGATGTCTCATTTACTCGTTAAATAGTTTTACAAATTTCTTCTCTAGTAATTTCTTATAAATGAAATAAGGACACCTTGTCCAGAATAGCAAATTAAGTTTTAGCACCTAAGTTTTTGGTTTACTAGGATCATATTCCTCTGAATTTTCATTCTAAAATTTTATTAATAAATATAGACTTCATAGGGAGCAATTAGACTCTAGAATCTCCTCACTTGGATTTTCCTTTAAAAAGATATTCTGTTTGGAACATGGCATTCATAATTTTTCATGATGTATAAAATAGTCAGATTTAAAAATCAAATCTACCAACCTATTGTTATTTAAAGATAACCAATTTGTGCAGTTGAGCTCTTCATAGAGTCTTCTAACTCTATGAATTTTGGGGGAATTTTTCGGATCCATTTTATCCATGTCCCAGAATTTTCCTTCGAAACTATACTTAAATCATTCTTTTTTTTCAAGTTAATTGAATCTCTTTAAATAAATTGGTGCTTAGGTCATTTCTCAATTTTTAAGACTTATGTTTGACCACATGTAAAAACTAATCATCCTTCAAGGAGCCAATGGAGCAAGATTTGTATAGACATTAGGCATTTATTTATCTTTCTTATATCACTTGTATATAGGAAATATATTGTATATATTTCATTTATTGGTTTCTTCATTGTTTTGTAATAATCTAGTTCATGTAAAATTATTGACTCCAATATTCAAATAATAAAAATTCAATCAGCATCTTTGAGCATGACTTAGTCCATTTGCAGTAATTCAACTTGGCTAAACAATAAAATGTATCGTTTAGAACCATTAATTAGTGTCTAATCAATCTCGATTTATGACACATAGACCTAGGTATGGTGACTGGGCCATGATCATAGTTCAACCATTTCAAACTTATTCTTCATCTAACCTAAGAAAGATACTAGACCTAGGTCCATGAAAGTGATTCAAGGGATGATAGTAATTATAACCGCTCCTTTATGATCATCTTGACCTAAATCATAAGTCATGAACGAATCTGACTACAAACTAAATGATGACATCTAGATGCAACCTTGCCTATAAGTTTCTATATATATATATATTTGCATGCTTGTCCTTAGGGCCAATGTATTTGTTAGTGTATGATCATGGCCCTTTATCAAACTCGAGGTCATAATTAGAAACTCGTTCATGTCTGATCTTTAGGATGGTCCACATCCATCTCCATTCATATAGCTTTCAAAACTCTGTCATTATCCCCAGGACTACTTTTAGATCAAATATAGTTTAATACCTAATTGTGTTCTCTTGTTTGGTAACAAGCCATTGGAGGGGACTCTGTCTTAATTTATGAGAACCAGTCGCCACCGAACACTAACCCGTTAACTCCACAAAAATCATTTCATTCCATAACCCAATGAATCATTTTCTTGGTTGTTCAACCATAAATTATGTTCTTTTATACCCTTTTATATAATCTACTATTTGCTCAAAATAAATCATTAAATTAGAATTTTAATAATATGTTTGTTCATTTTGTAGGTATTTGAAAATTTGGAGAAAAAATGAATAAAGTTCTCAAAGTTTGGACCAAGAGAAGAGAGAAAAAATAAAACAGAACAGAAAGAAGCCCAGTCTACAAGGCTTGTTCACGTGGCCCGTCCAACACCGAATCAGCCCAACCTAGTTTTTCCCTTCCTTATCCCATTCTCTCTCTCGGTCAGCAGCCCATTTCATTTGGGCCAGCACGTAAACCCAACGCTTTCCCTTCTCTTTTTCATTCTTTTCCCTTTTTCTTTCTTCTTTGTGTTGGGCTGGCCCAAACGGTGCTTGACAAAACCTTTGACCAGCTTTCCTCTTCTTACTTAAACATCACATGCGCGTCATGTGATTTCCAACTTCTTTCTCTCTTCATGCTGCTTTCTCCTCTACGATTTCTAGCCCAGAAGCCTCGGAAGCCTGCTGCCCTTTCATCTTGCTCCATTATCACCGCAACAACCACCTTCCTCTCTCTCCTTCATCATGTTCCTTAATCACCACCATTATCAAGGTGCCCGTTACAATGCATTGGACATCGTTTAATTCGGGATTAATGGGGGCAATCAAGGGCTACATTTTTATAGGGGTTAAAATAGAGCACGAGGCAGAGAGTTCTTAGTCTTCAAATCTTTCATTTTTCATTTTCTATTTCAAGTTGTAAAATCACTACATTAGATTCCCAAAACTTAGAGTAAATCGCTTTCGGGTTGTTGAATTCGAGTTTAACTTTTGAAAGTTGGTTTGGAATAATATTCAATTTGGATTCAAGCTTGATGTTTTTTTTTTTCTGTTGGATTCAAATCACCTTGATTTTGCACCCAACTGTCGCGACTTCAGTCAATTGGGCGTTGCCAAGTTCCTCAGTTTTATCAGTGAGATCTATGTGGTGTGTCTACTGGGATGTTTGCTTTGAGTGTTGGACTGAAAATGTTGTTACTTTCTGCTTTCCACATAATCCTTTTGGTGTTAGTGGTTTGTATTTTCCTTAGTAGTTATTTTAAATTACTTGTATAGTTAGTTCAATAAATTTGCAACAGTCTATCTTCTTTAGTTTATTTAGCATAGAAAATTTATTCTTCTAGTATGACCTAATCTCATATACCATATTCATGGATCGACACCTCAAGTATTGCGACGATAAACCGTATACTTGTGGAAATACAACATCGGTCGGAATCGGAGTGTTATAAGGTCTAATCCTTATACTCATGCTTAGAATTAGGTTGATCCACCCGTCCTGTCACTTATCATCTCGAGCACAGAGTTGAGACCCCAAGTAACTCTCTGCATTCTCATTCATATCGATTTGACTCTAGATATGAGTCATCATTGAAGTCTCTTAGCATGGCCATTTGATAGGGGAAATGATCTCTAATCATTGACGAGTGGAACTTATAGACTTATGATCGAGTTCTGTTAGAACTATATAGGATTTTGATTCGAGAGTAGATTCAAGTCCTACGTTGATCGGTACATAGAGCAATCGTGTAAGGCCAGCATTTTTGTTTTCCGTTAAGTTAGCTGTATTACCTTTTTACGTTATAAAATCGTATTTTTAATAACTGTATGAGTTAAACTATTATCGATGTGCTTTTGGAAGCAATAATTTTATTATAAAGAATTATTATTGCTATTATTGCTTTTAAAGTTAATTCGTGCTATTTGCGCCTTCAAATTTTATTGATAGTTTAATTTAGCCGTTATTCAATTTTAGTCGTTTCCTGAATGCGATTAGGTTGTCAACATTAGAAGGTTTAGAGTTCGGGGTACGAACTAAGCTAGCAGTACCGATTCCTAAGCAGCCTGGAACAAAACTAAAAGAAAGGTAGAAAGGAGGGGCATTTTGATGAATTCGCCTAACCCCTTTTACTTTCTCCTTTCTGACCCCCCCTAAGCCCGACATCTCTCTCTCTCTTCCTTGCTCTTCTTCCTCCTCTCCTCCCTCACCATGAATGCCACCAAGTGAAGCTCGAAACTCCTTGATTTGCCTCAACCCAACTCGAAATCCCCCTCATTCAACCTTCCCCACCAACAAACAAACGTCTGGTGCAACATTTAGGCAAAATCAGAGACAACCCAACATGGTTTCGGTTCATTTGGGCTGCGATTCGACCCCCTAGATGCGAGCCGAAGGCTAGCCAGGCAACCTTGCTCCTTGTTGCTTCGAATCCACCACAAATTGCTAGTAAATTCGTAGCCCCAAGCACCAACCACGAGTTCAAGTCAGTGGGTAAGCGTTTGGGTCGAATTTGGGGTTTGGTTGGCACGAATTGGGCGCGATTTGGGTCTGGTCCGAGCGTGGGTGAGCAAGAATCGGAGGTTTGGAGTTGTTCGAACACCGAAAGTTGACCCAACAGCCTTCGATTCGATTCTCTAGCCTGGAATGAGGTGGGTGTTCCTCGCCTCCTATATTAGTATTAATTTCGAAATGTTTTAACCTAAACGATGATTAATGTCAGCTTAGGTTTAATTAATTTCGTGGATTATGTGATGAGAAGCTATGCACGTTTAGAATCGATTCGAACATGTTAAATTTATTTATGCCTGAGTTGTTAATTCGAGGTGAACTATATGTGTTTAGCATCGATTCAAGTTAAGTAGTTGATGCATGAAAAAGAATTAAAAACAAAGTTAGTTTAACGTGTTTAGCATCGATTCAAGTTAATGAGTTAATGCATGAAAAAGAATTAAAATTGAAGTTACATTAACGTGCTTAGCTTCGACTCAAGTTAATTAGCTAATTTATGAAAGAGAATTAAAATCGAAGTCCTTTTAACGTGTTTAGCTTCCATTCGAGTTAATTAACCAATGCATGCAAACGAACTAATTTCGAAGTTGATGAAATATGTTTGGCTTTCATTCGAACACTCTTTAGTACATTCATGCTTAGGAAACTTGCTTCGAAATGCATCGTATATGTTTAGAATCGTTATCCGTATGCTTAGCTAAATAATGTTCGTTCAATGACTTTGAAATAAACTATAAATGCCTAGAATTGATATATGTATACTTCGTTGGTTCACGTTCGTTTAATAACTTCGAAGTAAACTTTAAATGCTTAGAATTGTTATATATATGTTTAGTTAAATCATGATCATTCAATAATTTTGATATGATAAACAAATGCCTAGAACCGTACTATGCTTAAGTGGCTTAAGTAGATTCGATTGATGACTTCGAAGTAATAAACGAACGTTTAGAATCCTATTATACTTAAATGGCTTAATTAGGCTTGAAATGTAACTCCGAAACAATGAATGAACGCCTTGAATCGCATTATGCTTCTAGGGCTTAAATATGCTTGGAAGTGGCATGTATAGTTGGTTGAGTATGCTTTAAAAATGACATAGGTATGATATGCTTAATTCCTAAACGTAAGCCATGAATGTAATTGAGCTTCATGCCTTGTTAGTTTCATATGGTTCATCAAGTGCCTATATCAAGTTGATGCAATATAGATATATCTGTATATGTCTTTATATATGCTATAACGCACCGCTGAATGAGGCTGCTTGCCCAGGTAAGTGCATAAACCCCATTACACGTCCTTTTTATAAACTAGCATGATAATGTGTTATGATTTATGAAATTGGGACCGAGATGGTAGTTGGATGGTTTGAGGAAGAGATATGAGTGGTTCGAGGTTTTTGTGGTACGGTGCTTGTGAGGAGGGAGTTCGGGTTGTGAATTGACCGCAATCGTATGGATTGCGAGGCCATGTATGGCTCATTGTGTTGAATTGATTATGAAGTGCTTGAATATGATATATGTGAACCCCCCTTCCCTTCAATGTCCTCAAATTGCATTATGTGCATAAGGGTGAGTTTTTCAAGAAGGATTTCATGTTTTGAAATGATAGTAGCCATAACTATTAGTGCATGATGGCCTATTTTAATTAAATACAAACAGTTTTGGGAGTGAGCTCACTTGAACGGGGGAATCCCTAAAGAGTTTTAAAAAGGTGTGAGTTATACGTTGAATGATTTTACTGTTTGAAACGCAAAGTTATAGCCGTTATGGCCGATACGCTTTAAGTGGCTAAGATAATGTGCTTCGGACAATATAAAAAGAACGAAAGCACGATGTTAACCTAGGGGAAGGTCCGGAAACCCTAGAGGCCCTGACGAGGGTTAATGTACTGGTCCGATATGTTATATGTAGCCATCCCGGGAGTAAGAGCTTAAGTGTGAGCATTAGGTCTCACTATGGGGTTGAGAATAGATCTCACCCCATCAGCACCTGTAATGATCTTATGCCATATTTATTTTCCTAAAAAGTAAAGAAAAGCAATGGGCACTTTACCATTTTAAGTGTTTCAAAAGGAAAGAAAGTCTTTATGGGCCCTAAGAGGCCATATGGAATGAAGTATGAAAAGTTTATAAGGGTCAATATGCGGCCGATATGAAAGACTATGAGCCTCAAGAGGCTAAGAGAAGAGTTTTTATGAGCCCCTTGAAATGTTTTTAAAGAAAAGAAAGAAAGCTTTTTGTGCTAGTTCTATGCTTTTCGTATAAATGAAATGTGAATGAGTATGCTGATGAAAATAAAAGTGATATGTGCATATTCCAAGTATGATTTATGAATGAGATGCTAAGTAAGTTTCGATTACGAAACAGAAAGCCTTATGAGCATGTTTCATGCATATTTTATGAATGAGATTCGAATGTGACCTAAAATGTGTGTGCCTTGTGCATATTAAATGAATAAAACGCCAAGAAAAGTATGATTATGAAAAGAGATAACCTTATGTGCACCTTTTATGAATGAGGTTTCACGCATAGTTTAAATGGAATGCTAGGAAGTTATGTCTATGAATAAGAAAGATTCCTATGCCTAGCCTTCGATGCTTGCTTATGTACTTAACTGCTTGTTAGTCAAGGAACTTAATCATTCAGGAGCCTAGAAATATGTTCGAGGGGTTAAAATGAAGTTTATGTATAGTGATCCTTCCGTAAGGATTTTATGAATGCCTAATATGATAATAAAGTATGAATATGTGGTATGTGACTATTAAATATATTACTGCCTGCAACGGTTTTGTTTTAAGGGGGTCGGGGGACACTCACTGAGCCTGTGGTTGCTCATCCGACTGCTCTTTCCCTTTTTCCCCAGGTTTCTTTTAATAGGAAGAAGTTGAATCAGCTGGAATCTGTTCTTGCTTGCAAGGTGTCATTTGTGTCCATTGGAAGGGATCTTACGTGTTTAATAAAGTCATACTATGTATTCTTAGTTTATACTTGTTTGTAAACCAGTATTCTAAGTTCATGTAATGCATATTGTTTATAAGTCGCTCTGTATGGCCATATGAGCCGACCATCTAGTTAGTGTTGTGTTTTCTGGTTAAAGTTAGTTATGTTTTGGGATGTAAACCCCGATACTTTGGTTGTGTGAACCGTTGAGTTGTATATTTCATTTATTCTTTATTAATGAACTATTCTGTTTGGTGTACTCCAAACGAGTAGCTCGTTGAGTTATGAACTCCGGCGTGTAGCCGTTGAGCTTCTTTTAAATGTTGTACGCTTCCGTTGATTTGCAGGGATTATTGTAAGGCTTTTAGCCTGGGGAACAGTTAGTTTTTAGGGGAAAATCTGTTCGTTTCGTCCCAGAATTTAGGTAGAAAGTTAAGAAAACGTAACACTTTCGGCCCTAGGGGCTGGGGGTGTTACAAATCGACTCTCATCCGAAGCAAACTTGCCATACACTAACCAATATGTTGGCCCTAAGTCTTTTGTTTGGGTGTTTGCATGTACATTCCTACCTATATATGTACATACATGTTTCTTTTTCATTAGTTAGCAATTAACTTTGAATGGCATTTGATCAACATTTAGGAAATCTAAAAGGACATAGGATATTAGTAGGAGCCCGTCCTCAGGATGGAGAAACTGGCGAGTCCTTGACGTTGGCACTCTCTAACCAAGACCCCGGATCCACCTTCTTAGGTTCCTAGACTAATTTTAATCTATTTTTACCTTTTCTTAGACATAGGAGTCATCCTTGTTTTTGAAAAAATGGTTCTTAAACCGTTTTAAGAAAACGTCGTCCTTGTTTTGGTCATAACGAGGTAGCGATTCTAGTCATTCCACTTTTATGCCATAAAGACCAACCTCGACCTAAAGCAATCTCTTCTCATAGCGAGGGCATCTTTTTACAGGGACGTAACCAATTGACCTAAGATCCATAGAGGGGAACCTCAGTTTTCCCATTGTGACAATCTGGGCCTGTAACGATCAATCAGTTTTAGCAAAAAATTAGTCTAACCTTTCTTCAACTAAGTCTTTATCTCATTGACCATTCTTCCATGTATATGCATACCTCAAAAAACCTAAGTCATACAAATCGCACTCTAGAAAAGCCTCACGAAAATTATGCACATACCTTGGGGGACCCCCTGCTTCTCAGCATTGTAGAAAATCTCATTTAAATCCCCCTACTAGTTATGACAAGGGAGAATTAGATTGAAGATTGAGAACCATCTGCCCAATTTTTAGCTTTTATTGGGTCTCAAATCACCTATAAATGCTGGTAAATCTCCATGCTGGTTATACACTACCCCACTAAATCGTAACATCCACATGATGGAACGATAAAGATAAAAACTGGACCATAACGGACCTATCCCATAACAATGCCAAACCTCTTGGCCAGCCCCTAGAGTCCACAAAAACACTAGCAAAATCTCATAGTTGATGTAACTTAAACTCCATGCCTACCTTGATCTTCTTGGTCTGCAAAAAGAAGATCACTTTGGGTGATAACCTTCATAAAAGGCCAAGAAGATTGCTGATTGCGTAAGTCTCACCTAAACCTCGATAGTTAAAGCATAGAAGACTCATTGTTGTAGGCGGTGCTACAGAGCAACTCCTACCTCTGAATATGCAGATGTGTATGAACTAGAAGGATTAAAAACCATTCTCGCCTTTTCTATCTCACTACTCTTCAGAACACTGTAACGCCCCAATCCTAATTGATTGGTTAGTCTAATGATCATATGAGTTACCATTTATAAACAACGGAAGTTTTTCTTGAATTGGAAGCGTTACCGCCGTTCCATGACGGAACAAGGCTTTTGGGTCTACCTGTAACCACGTACTTACGAACTCATATTTGGATATTCAGTGGTTGAAAAGAAACCTACATGCCGCCATTTATACAGTCCAAAACATGTAATACATTCGTTGGTACAGTATTGCATACTAATATCAAAAGGTTCAAAATGATATTTAGCTAACTGGTTCTTGGGGGGCCAAGCTTAAAGGATCACTGTGAGCTCATCTAGCGGTTTCCTTGCAAAAGAACTTTAGTATCTCTTTCACTTGGCACCACCTTCGGGTTTTCCAGAGAAGGGGCTGTTCAATGATCCCTTTCCTAAAACCAAAAACATAAAACATTTCGAATAATGAGCCGAAGCTCAGCACGTACATTCCCATGCAGTGAAATCAATACAATACATAAAGAGTTGGGTGCCCGCATTTCAAAACATTTGATTTTGCAAACAAGAGAGAAGGAATGCATAAATAAGATGATTTGCTTATTATTATCTGAAAGTGAACCCCTTGGTCGATGTACATCTTGAAACGATCATACTATAGGTGCTCACCCCCCAGGCCGATCGAGAAGCCTGAGTTGACACCGCGCACGGGTATATTGAAGGGCAGAAGCCCTAATGTTTGGTCACTGGTGGGGTCACTTGTTTATATGGCAAAACAATGTGAAACTTGGTTCATTGAATGGATCTTGTATTAATTTTCATTGCTGGGAAATATGTGAGTTTTCGAAGAGCACAGGCAATGTACGTACCTGGTCTTTGGAAGTTTCTCTCCAGCTTTAGTGAAAATTATTTGCATGTAGCCTGGAGTGACTGATGTGGCCTCACTTCTGCTTCAATGTGACATTTTCCCAATTAGTGTGAGATTGAGAAATTTATTAAATTTTCTCGACCTAATGTAATAATTATTGTTGGCTCTATTATCTTACAAGCTCATTCTTGCTGAATAAGTTCATTCTGTTCCGTTATCTCATTACATGTTTAAGAACAAGATGACTACCAGTATTAGTATCATGGCATTAGTTTCAATTTATTAAACCATTTACTTATTTGTTTATTTATATGAAATAACGTGTTAGGGGACGTTGCTAACGTGTATATATATATATATATATATATATATATATATATACATATATTTTTATTTATTACACTAAAGAGACGCCCCACAGTCGGTTTACGAAATTTCAGTATATGAACAATAGGCTCTCGTTTATTTACAACTAACGGTTCATTTGAAAGAGTTAGCTAACTTGTAATTCTCTCCACCACCCATAACGTTCACATCAGGCCATGACTTGCAAGATAACCAGCTCGTTTTCGACCTTGATGATTCACATTAACCCAATAAAATAACGACATCGATCTATGGACGATATAAAATTTGCACAGGACTCATGTCAAGCATAATACACTTCCATCAATTTCTCCTTTAATTGATTACTATTTCAATGCATCCAACTCGCAACCTTCCATTCAAGCTATACCACTAATCCAATAATTCCCCAAATCAATCCATTATTTCACGATATAACCGAATTAAAGTGTCGTAAGCACAAGCAGACCTCAATTTCCCCACTCTCTACTCCCTGTCACTGCTTTCCAAATTACAATCTAGCACAAATGTCCACAACAATCCCAAAACTTGCAAATATAATGCATAGCGATTCCAATTACAACCGGTTAACATCCAACAAAGCTACCCCCCTTCATTCTTACAACAACCCAAATGCCTCAAGCTGTCAATTCAATGCCAACATCCAAACAATTTCAAAAATTTGCAAACAACTAAGTAAACTACTAATTACAGCATTCAGGCATTCAACAACAAATCCAATTCCAAACACTCGAATCAAACTAGTCAAGCAAGGTTTAGGGTTTCACCTTCAACTATAGGCTAATATGTGGGCTGAACGGGGAAGGGAAAGGGAGGTGGTGGCTGGCGTGTCGTCGATCGGGGTCTGGCCGGCAGTAGCTGGGCTAGACGACGACTGGCGGAGGTCAACAGGGAGGAACCGTTGGCGACCGAGGTAGGGCAGGGGAGATTCGGGTGGTCGGTAGGCGCGACTTCGGGCAAAGGAGGCGTGCTGCGAGGTATGGTGTCGCCGGCACCCTTGGTTAGGGATCACTAGTGGCTGGCGAGTGGCTGTTCGTCGCCGGTGGAGCTGCGGTTGACAAGGGAAGGGACAGTTGATAGAGGAAGGGAAACAGGGGAGGGGGGTGTCGGGTAGGCAGAGAGAGAAAACAAGGGGGGTTTGGGTTTTAATTTCATTTGTGTTGATTTTGGCTGTGATTATGTCGATTTAATCTCTCTCTCTCCCTTTTTTGTGTGTGTGTGTGTGAGAATTATTATTATTATGATTATTAGTATTATTATCATGATTATTAGTATTCTTATTATTATGATTATAACAAAATTTTACGCAGACATTACCCTTTTCCCTTGCAGTCCAGTTCAGACCGGTGAGTATTCAAATAAATATTTATTTAGAAAATTATTAAGAGTTTAATATCACCTTATTTGAGGCCACATCGTCGTTTCAACCTGCACTGCACAGATGCAAATATAAAATTTTATTTTAAAAAAAATGTTACGTAGAAATGCGGCGCCCAACTTGATTAATTTGTAATTAAAGTAAATTAAGGTCATGAGAAGGTGTATTAGGTTCGGGCTATTACAGCCTTCCCCCCTTAAAATAAGTTTCGTCCTCGAAACTTGCAATTTCAAGGAATGGTCACCATACCTCAAACAAGTACGGGTATTTGCTCTTCATATCATCCTCAGTTTCCCATGTAGCTTCAGTTGAATCATGATTGGTCCATAAAACTTTGACGAATGGAATACTTTTGTTCCTGAGTTGTTTGACTCTATAATCCAATGTTTATACGGGGCGTTCTTCATACAGTAAATTCTCCGCGACCTCTATGGGCTCTGTTAAAATGACATGATGTGGATTTGAAATATAGTTCCTAAGCTGTGAAATGTGGAAGACATTGTGCACATGCTCAAGTTCCGAGGGTAGATTCAGCTTGTACGCTACAGGGTTTAGCTTCTCAATGATCTCATAGGGTCTGATATATCTAGGGCTTAGCTTGCCTCTGATGTTGAATCTTCTCATTCTTTTCATGGGGGATACCTTTAGGAACACTTTGTCTCCCACCTGAAATTCCAATGGCCTTCTCCTTTTGTCCGCATAGCTCTTCTGTATGCTTTGAGCTGTTTTAATATGTTCTTGAATTTTTTGTATCATTTGAGTGGTTTCCCAAAATAAGTTCAGGCCCTATGATTAGTGCTTCATCAAGCTCACTCCAACACAATGGAGTCCTACACTTTCTCCCATATAGTGCTTCAAAAGGGGCCATCTTGATGGTGGATTGATAGCTGTTGTTATAAGAAAATTCAACCAATGGTAGAAACTCCTCCCATTTTCCTTGAAAGTCAAGTACGCATGCCCTCAACATATCCTCCAAGATTTGATTCACTCGCTCTATTTGCCCATCAATCTCCGGATGATATGAACTACTAAAATTTAACTTCGTCCCAAAGGCCTTTTGCAGAGCTTGCCAAAACCGAGCTTGAAACCTTTGATCTCGATCCGACACTATATCCCTTAGTATGCCATGTAATCGAACTATTTCTCTTACATAAAATTGTGCTAGTCTCTCGATACCCCAAGTGTCATGAATCGGTATAAAGTGGGCCGACTTAGTAAGTCGATCCACAATAACCCAAATAGTATTCTTCTTAGATGCAGAAAGGGGTAAACCCATAATAAAATCCATCGAAATTGAATCCCATTTCCAGGTAGGGATCTCCAAGGGTTTTAGTTCACCCGCTGGGCGTTGATGTTTCGCCTTCACTCTTTGACATGTCAGGCATCTGTCCACATATTCCGCAATTTCTCTCTTCATATTGTCCCACCAGAAAAATTGCCTCAAATCTCTATACATTTTTGTTCCCCCTGGGTGCACTGAGTACCGTGTGTTATGAGCCTCTTCTAAAATCTTTCTTTTTATTTCCTCTTTATCAGGCACACACAGTCTATTCTGGAATCTTAATGTCCCATCTTCATGTATTACGAAACCAGGTGATTTTCCCTGTGTCATATTCCTTCTGATCCTTTCTAGCTTCGCATCATCCTTTTGACTTGCTTTAATTTCTTCTATGAGGAAGGGCTGGACCTCTAATGCCATCAGTAGCCCATCTATGCACCCTGGCAAAACAAGCTCGATGGCCATGGCCTCAAGGTCCCTTAAAACTTCAGGTTGGACGGTCACCATTGCATTCAAGCAATGTTGGGTTTTTCTGCTAAGTGCATCTGCCACTACATTCGCCTTCCCTGGGTGATACTGAATCTGCAGGTCATAATCTTTTAAGAGTTCCAACCACCGCCGTTGTCTTAAGTTGATCTCTTTTTGAGTAAAAATATACTTCAAGATTTGGTGGTCAATGTACACTTTGCATGGTATCCCATAAAGATAATGCCGCCAAATGTTTAAGGCAAAGACGACTGTCGCTAACTCCAAGTCATGAGTTGGGTAGTTCTTCTCGTAAGGTTTGAGTTGCCTGGAGGTGTAGGCTATGACATTGTCATCTTGCATTAGTACACAACCTAGCCCGTTTTTGGAGGCATCACTATAAATCGTATACTCTTTCCCTTCTTTGGCCAAGGTAAGAACAGGTGTTGTGGTCAAACGTCTCTTCAGTTCCTGGAATGTTTTTTCACACTTGTCGGACCACTCAAACTTTGTGGTCTTCTTTAACAGGTTAGTCAAGGGAGTTGCAATCCTGGAGAAATCCTTTACAAATCTCCTGTAGTACCCTACTAGACCTAGGAAGCTTCTTACTTTTATTACATTTGTGGGCCTGGGCCATTCTATAACCGGCTTTATCTTCTGGGGATCAACCTTTATTCCTTCCTTAGAAACTACATGTCCCAAAAATATCACCTCAGTTAACCAAAACTCGCACTTTTTCAGCTTAGCATATAGTTGATTCTTCCTCAACTTTTGGAGAACGGTCCTTAAGTGCCCTGCATGTTCTTCCTTATCCTTGGAGTATATCAAAATATCATCTATAAAGACCACCACAAATTTGTCCAAATAAGGTCTGAAAACTCTATTCATGAGGTCCATGAATGCAGCAGGGGCGTTTGTAAGCCCAAAGGGCATCATAGTGAACTCATAATGACCATATCTAGTCCTGAAGGCCGTTCTAGGAATATCTTCTACCGTAATTCTAAGTTGATGGTAACCAGACCTCAAGTCAATCTTTGAGAACACTCCAGCTCGGCAATCCAATCCATTAGTTTACCAATCCATTCCTAAAATTATGTCGAACTCATAAATATCAAACTGAATTAAATCCCCAAGGAACTCATGGTCCACAATTACAATAGGAACATACATATAAAGGATAGGGCACGCTATCACTTGTCCGTTTGGCAATCCAATCCTATAGTTTACCCATTCTTCATATGTTTTTAAAGCTAATTGCAATGCAGCATGGGTAGATATAAATGAATGTGTTGCACTCGAATCAAATAGCACACAAAATGGTTTTGAATTTAAAAAGAGGGTTCCAATAACAACCGTACCAGAAATTGCAGCTTCATTTTTGGTCATTATATAAGCTCGCCCGGCCATTAGGGACTTCAAGGATTGGGTTCCTTGGTGAGGAGGTAGGGCAGGCCTTGTAACTCTCTTCTCCCAGGCTTTCTGTCTTGTAGGATAAGTGGTAACCAAATGATCAGGACTTCCACACCACATGCACCTATTAGTTCCAACACGACAGTCTGCTGTAGTGTGATTTGATCGTCCACACTTGGCGCAAGATTTTATTGTTGCCACTGGACGACTGCTAGCAGAGCTAGCAGCAGGTTTCTTCTGGGCCGCTCCTTCACTATAGATACCACGATCATTCCATTTCCTCTTTTGATTCCCTGAACTCTGGGCCCTCAATTCACCTTTCACTCGCTCTACCTCAGCCACTCTGTCGTACAATTCCCGATAGGTTTGAATTGGCTGACCCGCCAAATGGTTTCGAATATAGAAAGCTAACCCTTCTTCAAACCTCCTCATTTTCAGCCTTTCAGATGCTACGAAATCTGGTGCGAATCTCGCTAGTTCCGTAAACTTTCGAGCATATTGCATTACCGTCATATTACCACTCATCTTCAACTCTAAGAATTCCTTCTCTTTCTGTCGTTGGACTGTGATTGGATAAAACTTAGCCCTAAGTTCCTCGAGAAACTTAGTCCATGTAAGCTCAGGTCCTTGCAGCTTTTCTTTCACCGTGCTCCACCAGATGTCTGCCTCTCCGGTTAGATAGGTCCCTATATTACATTTTTCTCCTCAGGTACCTCAACCACGACAAATATCTTTTCCATTCCCCTGATCCAATCTTCCAGTTCTACAGGGTCTAGATTTCCATAATAGACCTTAGGGTTGCGTCGGGCTACCCTATCCGCCAGCTTATCTGACCTTGAAGGGGGTTCTGGAAGTACAGGAGACCTTGAGGGTGCCGCAGGGATCCTCTTCATTAACTCAGTTACCAAGTTTTTCCAGTAATTCGGGTCCTCCACACTAGACGTTTCTAAGGCCACAGTTGGGTCTTCACTAAGGTTCTGTTGGGAATGCTCATTTACCTGATTTCCCGAATTCTGAGATTCACCTTCCTAGTTAGTTTGATCATTGTTTGTAGATTCTGACATCCTGAGTCACATAGGCACGATTCAATATTTGGGATTTGACATCACAGTTAGGTAGAGCAGTAATGAGTCACAAAACAAAATGCATTTAACCCAAAACATTACTTTTATTGCAAGGACATATATTCATGCATAAAAGTCCACAAAAGAATATTACAGTAATTCATGTTC
This sequence comes from Selenicereus undatus, assembly GCA_017589665.1. NCBI lineage: Eukaryota > Viridiplantae > Streptophyta > Magnoliopsida > Caryophyllales > Cactaceae > Selenicereus > Selenicereus undatus. Next base: position 79,958,997 of record JACYFF010031958.1, on the reverse strand, counting down.
GCATTCCTGCAATCATCTGGGACCATTACCTAATTCCCCTACTATACAAATACCTACTAGGTTGAGTCACTTTTCTAGTCAGATCCGTCCAACCCCAAAAAAATGAGGACAGATTGCCCTGTCGTGGCTGGCAAGTTAGGTTGCCTATATACATCATATGTACAAATAGTGAACAAAAGAACATCCTACTACGCCAGTCGTGCAACATAAAGTACCCAAAATCTCCCTATCCTAGGCCCGAAAGGAGGATCATGCCTGATGATCCAACGAAGGGTCGTAGTCAGGGTTGGAGGAATCATCATCCTCCCCCCCTAAAGCATTGTCGGCATCTGCCATGTCGGCTTCTCCCTCGTCCTCATCCGGATCCTCTTCTTCTTCCGGATCCTCTTCCTCCTCTAGGTCCTCTATCTCCTCATCAGAACTTACCATAATAATCTCAGGGGAGCTAGGCACATCTATCACCACATGGACTCCAGCGTGAGCTCCCGCAGCCTTTTTCGAGGCCGCCTGCGGTGGAGAAGCAAGCGAGTGGGGGTCTGGAGGTTGTGCAGATAGGGGTCCCTGGCCGGCTGGAGGTAGGGGTGGAACGATTGGGGGCTGCATCGGGAGTGCCGGGAATATGTAGGGTAAGATCTCGTAAGAGATCTCCCTCAAGTCCAACTCGTCCCGAAGTAATAGGTCCCTAGTAACCGCAACCCAGGGTCTTATTGCCTCAAACAGCTCCGCATGAACTCCTGGGTCCCTCGTGGTCATAAAGTCATGATACTGTAATTGAAACTCATGCCACGGAGCAGTGAGAGGCAACGACCACAGAAGTCGTCGCGTGCGGGCTACCACATCATGAAATTCAGAAAAGGGATCTTGCGTGTGGGCCATTATTGCCGCATGCAGTTTAGTAATATGAACTACCATTGAGGTGTGTGGTGCCATCTGCATGGTGTACGCATTCACAGGCGCTCCTGGGTGGTCCATCTAAGCATGAAGACAACAAAAAACAGAAAGGTGTAAGTACATGCACACATTGCCAATCCTTGGCACAAACAAGGCACAAGCTTACCAACATTAAATCCTTAACCCCTATTCCTGAACTCTTACGTACTGTATGCTCACAGTGATTTGCTAACTTGGCTCTGATACCACACTGCAACGCCCCAATCCTAATTGATTGGTTAGTCTAATGATCTTATGAGTTACCATTTATAAACAGCGGAAGTTTTTCTTGAATTGGAAGCGTTATCGCCGTTCTATGACGGAACAAGGCTTTTGGGTCTACCTGTAACCACGTATATACTAACTCATATCTGGATATTCAGTGGCTGAAAAGAAACCTACATGCCGTCATTTATACAGTCCAAAACATGTAATACATTCGTTGGTACAGTATTGCATACTAATATCAAAAGGTTCAAAATGATATACAGCTAATTGATTCTTGGGGGGCCAAGCTTAAAGGATCACTGTGAGCTCATCTAGCGGTTTCCTTGCAAAAGAACTTCAGTATCTCTTTCACTTGGCACCACCTTTGGGTTTTCCAGAGAAGGGGTTGTTCACTGATCCCTTTCCTTAAACCAAAAACATAAAACATTTCGACTGATGAGCCGAAGCTCAGCACGTACATTCCCATGCAGTGAAATCAATACAATACATAAAGAGTTAGGCGCCCGCATTTCAAAACATTTGATTTTGCAAACAAGAGGGAAGGAATGCATAAATAAGATGATTTGCTTATTATTATCTGAAAGTGAACCCCTTGGTCAATGTACATCTTGAAACGATCATACTATAGGTGCTCACCCCCCAGGCCGATCGAGAAGCCTGAGTTGACACCGCGCGCGGGTATATTGAAGGGCAGAAGCCCTAATGTAATAATTATTGTTGGCTCTATTATCGTACAAGCTCATTCTTACCGAATAAGTTCATTATGTTCCGTTATCTCATTACATGTTTAAGAACAAGACGACTACCAGTATTAGTATCGTGGCATTAGTTTCAATTTATTAAACCGTTTACTTATTTGTTTATTTATATGAAATAACGTGTTAGGGGACGTTGCTAACGTATATATATATACATATATATATATATATATATATTTATTTATTACACTAAAGAGACGCCCCACAGTCGGTTTACGAAATTTCATTATATGAACAATAGGCTCTCGTTTATTTACAACTAACGGTTCATTTGAAAGAGTTAGCTAACTTGTACTTCTCTCCACCACCCATAACGTTCACATCAGGCCATGACTTGCAAGATAACCAGCTTGTTTTCGACCTTGATGATTCGCATTAACCCAATAAAATAACGACATCGATCTATGGACGATATAAAATTTGCACAAGACTCATGTCAAGCATAATACACTTCCATCAATTTCTCCTTTAATCGATTACTATTTCAACGCTCCAACTCGCAACCTTCCATTCAAGCTATACCACTAATCCAATAATTCCCCAAATCAATCCATTATTTCAAGATATAACCGAATTAAAGTGTCGTGAGCACAAGCAGACCTCAATTTCCCCACTCTCTACTCCCTATCACTGCTTTCCAAATTACAATCCAGCACAAATATCCACAATAATCCCAAAACTTGCAAATATAATGCATAACGATGCCAATTACAACCGGTTAACATCCAACAAAGCTACCCCCCTTTGTTCTTACAACAACCCAAATGCCTCAAGCTGTCAATTCAATGCCAACATCCAAACAATTTCAAAAATTTGCAAACCACTAAGTAAAAATACTAATTACAGCATTCAGGCATTCAATAACAAATCCAATTCCAAACACCCGAATCAAACTAGTTAAGCAAGGTTTAGGGTTTCACCTTCAACTGTAGGCTAATATGTGGGTTGAACGGGGAAGGAAATGGGAGGTGGTGGCTGGCGTGTCATCGATCGGGGTCTGGCCAGCAGTAGCTGGGCTCGACGGCGACCGGCGGAGGTCAACAGGGAGGAACCGGTGGCGACCGAGGTAGGGCAAGGGAGATTCGGGTGGTCGGTTGGCGCGACTTCGGGTGAAGGAGGCGTGCTGTGAGGTATGGTGTCGTCGGCACCCTTGGTTAGGGATCGCTAGTGGCCGGCGAGTGGCTGTTCGTCGCTGGTGGAGCTGCGGTTGACAGGGGAAGGGACGGTTGACAGAGGAAGGGAAATAGGGGAGGGGGTGTCGGGTAGGCGGAGAGAGAAAACAAGGGGGGTTTGGGTTTTAATTTCATTTGTGTTGATTTTGGCTGTGATTATGTCGATTTAATCTCTCTCTCTCCCTTTTGTGTGTGTGTGTGTGTGTGTGTGTGTGTGTGTGTGTGTGTGTGTGT
>JACYFF010031958.1:79943135-79955665 GCA_017589665.1 Selenicereus undatus | reverse complement strand
GTGTGTGTGTGTGTGTGTGTGTGTGTGTGTGTGTGTGTGTGTGTGTGAATTATTATTATTATGATTATTAGTATTATTATCATGATTATTAGTATTCTTATTATTATGATTATAACAAAATTTTACGCGGACATTACCTTTTTCCCTTGCAGTCCAATTCAGATCGGTGAGTATTCAAATAAATATTTATTTAGAAAATTATTAGGAGTTTAATATCACCTTATTTGAGGCCACATCGTCGTTTCAACCTGCACTGCACAGATGCAAATGTAAAATTTTATTTTAAAAAAATGTTACGTAGAAATGCGGCACCCAACTTGATTAATTTGTAATTAAAGTAAATCAAGGTCATGAGAAGGTGTATTAGGTTCGGGCTATTACAAACGCCATCATGCTTCCGCCTGAAAGCTTCTCCGCTGCAAAGAATAGTTTTAGCCTCATCAATCAACATTTGGGTTACCTTATGTCAAGCCTTCTTTTTCTTGTCTTCTACAATGATGGATCCAGGAGAGGGATCATCAAAACACAACTTTTTCTTAGTACAACTCTTTACATTCTTGTGATGATAAGCCTAAATGAGATGACTATCCTCTATCAAATCAACTTTAGCATTTTTCCTTTGGTTTTCAGAGGAGATGCTCTTAGCCAGTTTCCATATTGAAGATTAGTTTCTGAACAATTCTCATTAAATAGGATGCAACCTTTATAGACACCACCCAATTTGGCATTAACATAACAAATGTTAGGCAATTTCACTTATTTGAATTGAATCCATATTGGCTTCACCTCCACTTGCAGCCTAACTCCTCTTCTCAGTGGTTTTGTGACATCAATGTCTACTTTAAAGTTAAGAGACCTATCAACCCCACAAAGCGTAGCATCATTGCATCCAACAAAGGTTCCCACTTCCCACTTCAGAGCCCTAAAATTGAGAAAAAAAAAAGAAGTTTGTCTTAAAGCTGGAATATCATAAGCTTCAGCCCATATCCAAGCCTCGCTAAAAATGACTTCTAAATGTTGTTCCAACCCCGACATTCCCTTAATGAGCAAAGTGTTTCCATCAAAAGACTACAGACCTTCATTAAGCACAAAATTCTCACTAGCCTATGACCAAAACTGGAAGACAAACAAGTTTTGAACTAGCTCTTTGGTGACGACTCCATTTGATGGCTTCTAGACATTCTTTAACACCATCTTTAATGTTCCAGTATTAAAATAGCTTTCAGTATGCAATTTCCCTATCAGACAAAGTGTCATCTACTCCACCTTCTCACTAGGGCCTCATCATCACAAATAATGATTTCCGCCTCCTCTTTCTCAATTAGTTTCAATTATTGCCAAATATTGATTACGCGACGTTTCTTTTGTCTGAAAAGCTAAAGTTTACAGGGAAAAAAACCCTTAAAATGCTACCAGGTAGGAAAACGAGAATAGGAGAGCACAATAATGACGAAAACAACACCACATTTGTCAATTCAAAGCATACAAAAAAGGCAAAAGTAGATCCCAAAAAACCCAACTACAAGTCGAGGGTACAAACTCTTACAATGTTAGTGTTTCGTTTCCTTAGAGAAGGAAAGAAAAAAGCTGAGTAATTACATCCGTAAAAGACAGTACTTGAAATGTCGATGTCAATTAAATAGCCACTTCAAAGTATGCAAATGATCCATCCATTCCAAATTCATAAGACCACGTAAAAAAAAAAAGCATAAAGTATCTTTCATAATTGGAGAGAGACATAAAACCCTCACAAATGAAGGATAAATTACTCTTTCAATTGTAGAGACAACAACCACAACTACTATCCAACTAAGAAGGTTGAAAATGATCGTAATTGGCCATTCCCCCTCTTCACCTTCAATATAAAATGTAACTGTCTTTGCATAGAGAGAGAGAGACAGAGAGAGACAGAGAGAGAGAGAGAGAGGAGGATGAGTAGGAGGAGGAAAAAGAGTTGGAGAAGGGGGGGGGGGGGGGGGAAGCCATCTAGATCTAGAACAAGTTGGGTGTATAAATTACAAATATTATCTTACACTCATTTATGTAAAGCCATACATTTTAGTGTTAATTTCTTCTCTTTCAATAAGATAAACTATTTACACTATGAAATTAGGAATTAAAAAACCATCTAGATACTATTCGATCAATTTTGATTCCATTTCATTCTATTCCATGATGGGTTTGTAAAATTTCAATAGCTTAGACATCGACTTCTTTTTTTCTTCTTTTATTTGATTTTTTAAAAAAAATGGATAAAATGGACTTTGCTAATTTTACTTAATATTAAAACTTAGTTAAGAATAATGGCTAAGGGGATGATGTATCCTACGCATCCTGTTGCATACATATAGGAATTGAATGCTGAAAAGGCTCAATGTAAAACTAGAGGGTATGTGTCCTGAGACATGTGATTCCAAGTAAATGGGGTCAAAAGGAAAAAACCGACATGGGAAAATGGACCATTTTATTTTTATACATGCCTAGGATCGTTCTAACACAAGTTGTCTTTACATCCAAACATTTTTGAGACTCATTCCGTTTAAATTAGATTTTATGTTCAGATCTTGTCAATAGGAAGAAAAAAACGTATAATTGGAGAACTTTATTTTTCATGGACTAACTATAAGAATAATTGATAATTTAGTCCTTTCCTTCATAAGAGGATCTAAGTGTTATAATATTTAAGAAATTATAATAGCTTTCCTTCATAAGAGGATCTAAGTATTTTTCATGGACTAACTATAAGAACAATTGATATTGTAGTCCTTTCCTTCATAAGAGGATCTAAGTATTACAATATTTAAGAAATTATAATAGCTTTCCTTCATAAGAGGATTTAAGTATTTTTCATGGACTAACTATAAGAATAATTGATAATTTAGTCCTTTCCTTCATAAGAGGATCTAAGTATTATAGTAGCTTAAGTCCCTTAGACCGTAGTCACTAATCAAGTTTTATAATTTAAAGGATAGTGAAACTTTAATCAATAAATTATAATATTTAAGACATAAGATTTGATTAAATAATGTTCGCTACTGGGAAACTTCTTTTATGGAAAGCTTGAAAGTGAAAATATTATAGTGGATAGATTAAAGAAGGACTTAAGCTACTAAGATCATAGATGCTTGCTCATAGAAAAGTGAAGAATCCTGACTTCTCTTTTGCTAAAGTATGCTCAAATGATCGTGTCCCTTTTCAGCCCTCAGCCTCTCATGTTATAGAGGAGATGGACTATATAGAATGCCATAATGGCTGCAGTGCACACTCATATTTTCACAAGACTAAAGTTGCCCTCACATAGTTACAGTAGACTGCATTATTTTATTGACTTAGCACTAGACAAAATACAGTAATAATACAAGGGCTTTTCAGAGTTCTTAATACTAACAAGAGTAGTCATCCATATTGAGATTTTGTATGCCTTCATCTCTAATAATATTTATCAGTCCATCATTATCTAGATAATCATCAAAATCTTCATCAAATTAAAGATACTTTGGATCCCATTTTTCAAATAATTCATGAAGATGTTTCTTTTCTTTTTATGATAAGAGTTTTCCAGCTCAAATATCAAAGAGATAATTAAAGACATCTTCTGAAGTAGCTGCTTCTATTTTCATATATTTGTTGAGATTATTATGATAAATGAAAATAGTATTCCTGCAATGTATTAGCGTTTTTCCTTGTTCAATTAATGCCCAAATTTGGTGATAAATATTGTAAAAACCAGTGGCTCTTGCTAAAGTAGGATTACTAACTGTTTCTTATCGCTCTGGAAACTATTCTTATCGTTGATCATTGGTATTGTTTAAATCAACTAATTTAAGCTGATAATGGGCTGGTTTAGCTTTCCATTTTCATACTCAATTATTGTGTAATGTACCTCGATATATAAACTTCTATTGTATGAAATTTTTGTTAGGCCATCGACAGATGTGAAATCTAGTGGATCCTATCGAACATGCATTGTTGAAACTTAGTTAGTCTTAAGAAAAATGACTACTTTGGATCTGCGATTTCCGTGAGGTAAGCTACCATTCCATATTCCCAGACCTTCATGATGGGGTCATCCGGTGTAACACCCCCTAATCAAACATGTTCCACTGTATGCATTTTCCCTAATAGATCCCTGAATTAGGACTAATAAACTCGATGATAGTGGCGTTACCGCTGTCCAAAAGGATAAGGCTTAAAGTATGTATATTAGAAATAACATAGTTAAGCATAGCTTCAACCACACACATTCACACATTATTAAACCGTATACAATCAATTGTTAATCCCAAATATGGTTTATACACCATAGTAAAGTAATTCACCTCATAATCTACACTTCCATCCACTGAAGATCTAAAAATACCGCTCCAAAATATGCATGTACTATATCATTGATTGATCCCTCCCGATTCCTTTGCTCAACTTATTCTCTTCAACTGGTTTGCTAGAATGAGGGCGATTCACTGAGCATTTCCCTAAAACAAAACATGGAAACATTTCGAAATGTGAGCCAAAGCTCAGTACATTCATTCATGTATTGTTAAATGATCTCTGCATAAATTGGTTGGGCGTCCGCTTTGCAATTCAATTTAAGTTAAAACAGTGAATGAGATGAATGTCAACTGTAATTGCTAGTTATTATCTGATAGTCTTTAAAATGCAATGTCACTTGATAATACTTATGCACAATGGGAAACGATAGACTAGGCCCCGTTTCTGCTTAAGAAATATAGTTTTAGGTAAATGCAGTTAATAAACAACTTTCACTCCCATAATTTGTAACTTTATGGAAAGTGATTATTAAAAAGGGCATCCATAATCAAACACTTCAATATAAGATAAGTTACACTAAAATGATTTCAAAACCAAATAAGTTAGGGTCACTGAACTTGAAGTGAAACAAGTTGGAGCAAAATAAAACAAAATGAAATAATTGAGGTGATAATGAAAAGACTTTAATGGATATGAATGAAATATGGGTTTTTGATGTTTCTGAAATGAATAATAGATGGTTTAATGCCTATAGGGGTGTTGTGAGGCTCAGGAATGCTCATACAACCTTAGCTTGTGTCATTAACCTCTTCACTTCTCCAATTTGATTTCCATGCCCATTTAACTCGGTTTTCCAACCCAATTAAGCTTCTATAGAAAATGAAAGTTGTTGAACTCACTAAAATTTGTAATTTCTTTGCAATATTCATAATTATGTAGAGACTCCTGATAATATTTCCAAATGCCATGATTTCTTTCTTCCCTCATATTACTATTTGAAGGTCTACTTTAGAAAATCCATATCTTTCACCCCCGGACTCCAATTGAGCTATAAAACTCCAATATGAAAAGCTTAGGAAGTCCTGCAATATTTTCATTCACAATGCAAAATCCAATTACCACAACACGGGCCCTAAAATTGAGTTGAAACACAACTGTGCACAACTCAGATATGTCCTGCACAGTCTTAGCAAAATGGCCATAACTTTATGCACACAACTCAAAATGAAGTAATTCAAAAGGCATTTGAAAGATAACTCGAGGATCTATCCACCCACTAAAAACAATGATTTTTTGATGGGCCAAACAGTAACAGTTTAATCGTAAAGTAACCCCTGTTTCAGGTCTATTGACAGCCTTACTGTTCTTGTTTTTCCCCTTCTTTTCACATAATTCCACATCTAAAATCACTCCTTAAAATCATTTAACAAAGAATTGTTCCTTGTCATCACATTACAAAGCCATATTACTCAAATTTACTCCATAATCATCTACATCCAATTTTCAATTCTTCTCTTTTTCAAAATCACTCAAAACACACCCATAAGCTTACTTATTTGCATAAATGAGCAAAATGACCTTTTATAATCAATTGGGAAAGTTCCAATAATCGAACCCTTTATACAAAATCATCTCAAGTGATTTTCCAAATTAAACAACACATCCAAGGTTCATTTCTTTATCAAAGTATATGCAAATCATATGCTTGATGCCAAAAATAATCCAAACCATGCATAATCACAAAAACCCTAGCTTATGTCCAACTTAGATTCACCTTTAACTCATCCAAAACCACACCAAAGATTACCAAATCAAATACAAAACAATCCATAAACATCATTTTCACTTAAGCTTGCATGATCATGAACAACCTCAATCTTTACTTGCTTTCAAGATTAACCAATCAATTAAAACATCAAACTAACACTTGTTTATATCAAGATAACATGATCCATAATCAAGTCCAATATAAAAATCCAAAATTAAACATGATTTGATTAAGATTTACCTCACTTTAAACTTGGACTTTAGGAGATGGAGGTGGTGTTTGGGAGTTGTGGGTGGTGGGGGGTTGGTGGCTAGTGGTGTTGGGGTGTTGGAGGTGATGGTAGCAACCTTGGGCTGGTGGTAGGCTGGTGGAAACAACCCCAAATGGCTGAAAAATAGCATCAAAACAAGGGGTGCTGACCATAAGAGAGAGAGGAAGAAGAGGAGGAAAATTTGTGTTTTGCTTGCTTGAAGATTTTATTTTTTTTTGACTTACTAGAGACTTGGCTAATATTTATGCTCCAAAAGGTGACTTTATGCTAAACATAATTGGATATAATAATAATAATTAGCCAAATTAAGTGTATAAACTTGTTGGGCCTAAAGTTGGGCTCAAATGAATTGGGCTTGGGGCAAAAATAACACTTCATTGCGATCCAATTTTTGCGTAGCTCAAAATTAGATTTTTGTGATGCTACGAAAAATAATTTAATCTCTTAAATCATATTTATCAGGGCCTACTATCGATTGACCCGAAATTTTACGACATTTAAAACTTGAATTGCAAAATAAGGGCCCAAATGAATTTTTCCCAACTGAAATGATTAAATGTGATAAATAGATGCTAAAAATTAATAATATCGCTTAATTAAATAAATAAATATAATTTAGGGTTAGGTTATTACATCCAAAAAGACTGAATTTGCTGGGAATCTAACACAAATAACTCTACATCTATCAAGAAAGAATACTGTAGTACCCCATGACCCCTAAATATCATAAGAATAATTATGTATAGTCGATGCAGGCTGCATACCAATTACTAAACCATTTTTCTTGAACATAGGAACTTATTTTTTTTTCTCAAATATCATAAGGACACCTTAGGTAATTCATTTACAATTCTAAAAGGCTAAATCATTGTACTATTAGATAGGCAGAAGACAGCAGACCTAAGCGTGATCTACTTTTTGTATGGAATTTCAAAATATCCATAAGGATTCTACTAGAAGGAGAAACCCGTTCTAGTAGTGATGACATTTCATTTGGGATTTCCTCCTTTTCCTGCAGGAGTTCTGCTCATACGATCACAATTGGCGAGTTTTCGAGTTAACCTATCTGCTAGATAATTCTTCGATCCCTATATATGTTCAAAAGAAAAGGAAAATTGGTTAAGCCATTATTGCCAACATATGAATCGCCCTTGGGCCACTTGCATTTTTGATTAATTCTTTTTCACAAAATCAAGTATTCATCTGTAATCAGTTCAAGTAAGAAAAGGTTTTGGGGCTAAAAAGATTAAGAACTTTTCAATTCCCCTCATGACTACAAAGATTTCTTTTTCTATCATGGGATAGTTGCATTTTGCTTTATTAAAACTTTCACTGCAATATGTACGGAGTTTTCCTCCTTCTTTGATTTTTAGTACTGCACCTCACCGCTCATTGTTGGTATCTATCTCAAGAATTAAACCATCTCTTGCATTAGGCAATTTAAGAACTTGTAGACTTTTACACATCTTTTTGAAGTTTTGAACAATCTTTAAAGCACTAGTGTTCCATGTACAATTTACTTATTTCTAGAGTTTTTGTGGCAATGGTTTTCTCAATTTAGCTAGATCTTTAATGAAGCCTGACGCATAGGTATGACATCCAAGAAACCTTTCTAATTGCACTTGTTCAACTTTTATCTCTAGACCTAAATACTCGAGTTCTTGTTCAGCATAAATGCACTTGTTCTTACCAAGAATCACGCCATGATCAATGCATTTTTGGATGACAACTAAGACATCATCTTTGTGCTGTTCTATGGTCTTGGAAAGGACAAGGATATCATTGGTGTAAATTAGAAAGTAGTGATTAAGATATTTAAAGATGTTATCTATTCTTCTTTGGAATATTTAGGATGTATTTTTAAGACCAAATGACATTACTATTTACTCATAATGTCCTTAAGGGGCACTTAAAGCAGTTAAATGAATGCTCTCTTCATCCTTTTTTTTTTTTTGCCAATATCCAGTTTTGGAATCCATTTTTTAGAACCAAGAGGCTCCTTGAATTTTATTGAAAAGAACTGTTTTGTTAGGAATTTAATAACCATCAAAGGCAATATTATCATTAAGCATCTTGTACTTGATTACCATTTTAGCTTTTCCTCTTTTCTCTTCATCATGATTTCTTGTCATAAAATTGGGACTCGTTTGAGAACTCTTACTATTCCTAATTAATGCTTTATCCAAAAGTTTTTTGATTTCCTTGTCAAATTCTTTGATATCTTGGTGTGTATACACCATTTGTTTGAGTATGTTGACAGTGTTAGGATTTAACAAAGTAATTTTCACAAATCTTTTATCTTTATCCCAAAATTTAAGAGTATTATCATAGTAGAGTTCCTTGCATAATTGCTATTGTTGTTCGACTATTTGCTCTTTAATGGATAACTCAAGTAGTGAGATTGCTAGTGGTATCTCATGTTGTCCAGGTATTACCTTCTAACAGCGCTGGCTGTGTGTAAACTCAATTTTCTAGTAATTGTAAACTTTATTTAATTTATCAATAGGAAGTGAATGACCATTTATTGTAAATATTATATGGTTTATGGTACGCGTGCATGCAGAATATAGCCTCCAAAATTATTTCAATAATTATATCATAAGAGGGTTGCTCAGTAGCCTATAAAACTGGTATAACGCATTAGACTCCTCCTATTTCTATGAAATCTTCTATGGCTTCATTGTGGCTCGTAATGCTATTATCATCTATCCTTACTTACAAAGGAGTCTGGGCTTTTTTCCACATAAATTTTGGAAACAATGATCTTTTTTCAAAACAGACAAAACAACTACTATCAATGTAGGCACATAATTCATATTTATTACATCCCTTTGAACAAAAATTTGTTGGGATATAGATGCTATTAGGGTTTGTATTGGTTATCACTTCATAGGATATTTCCATGTTCATATTCTTGACTAGTTCTTCCTCATAGACTGGTTCACAAACAGTTCTTGTTTTGTATCCAATGACTTTTCTATCTAGACTCATACTATGATCTACACCGTGTCTTGTAGGTTTAAAACTCATTATGCTCATTTCACTGGTTATACTAATTGTATCATCTTCCTTAAACTCTTCTTTAATTGTCAAAGATCCTTCTACCCATTTTGATCATGCACTCATGCTTCTTAATAATTGGAGATTTATTATAATTTTACCATTCTCATCAGTTTTTCTTACTAATTTTTGTGGAATTGAAAAAAATTAGGTATCTAAGACCTATCGAATTTTATCTTATGCAGATTGGATTTTATCCTTTGAATTTTTTACTTTGGCATAGGACTATTAAATTTTTCTATCTTTGTTAATGCAATCTTAGTCTTTGGATCTATGGTATTATCTAGTTTGTCGATCATTTTTCAAAATATCCTTAATGAGTATCCTCATATTTCCATGTTCATCCTAACTGTTTTCATCTTAAGGGATAGGAAGTTTTTGGCAAATTCATCCTTTACGCTTATATAATATCCAAGTCGACAATTGAATCATACTGATCCATTACATAAATTGGTCTTAATCCCTTTGATAATTTGATTATCAAATTTGGTATGCCTTATATCACACAGCAAACTATAAAGATCAATATCTTTGCCATAATACTGTAATGGAGTAATTCGCGCTTAGGAACTTTCAAGATGGATATACCTATATTTTCTATCTTTGTTATGCGCTAGGATATTTTCCTAATTAATAAGATTAACTTCTCTCACATCATACTAACAGTCTTTTATTTCTAGATCCGCTTCCATAATTTCACATGCAGACTTACTTTTTAATAGAAAGATGAATTGTTTATATATCATGTCTTTCTGGATTATGATAATGACCCGATCTCCTTTGACTTCTTCATTCTCTTTAGCTATAACAAATTCTTCTCCTTGAAGATCACCAAGACTGACTAAACTACTTTTTATCATGTGACCACTTTCTTCATATTCATCCTCTAGTACAATCTCAATAATTCCCTTAGTTTTCAGTGTTGGATCTAATGCTTATTCCTTGCAAAGCTCAAAATAATCTAGACTACCCAAAGTTTCTATAAGCTTGTTGTTCTTATTTTTACACTTGTTTGCATAATGACCTACTTCTCCGCATACCCAACACTTGTAGTTGTTTTTCCTGACAGGATGATAGGAGGCTTTTTTAAAAAATCTTCGGTTTTTAGAGCTTGGTTTGTTATAATATTTTCTTTTATATTTTTATCCCCTTTGCTTATTAAAGCTCCTTTTTTTTATAAAATTTTCTTTTTCTTCTCTTTTCAGGTTCTTTTTCCCATTAGTAAGGAGAATCGCAACAGGCTAAAACTATTCATACCTCTTTTTCAATGTTCAAATATTTCTTCTCTATTACAAGCTCCATCGATGTTTAAAATGTATCTTGTTTGACTAATTGGGGTAAAATTAATTTCTTTGAAGGATGTGGTTTTCTTTGGGATAAACCCAAAGGAACAGTTAGTTGTACACCTTGCTAGAATGTACATCGGTCTTGTAAAATCGATATTTTTTTCTAGAAGGTTATATTCTTTAGATTTAGGAACAACATTGTTAACTGGATTGGATACAATTTCATCTATATTGAGTTCTTCTGCAATCTCATTACTTTCATCGTCAACTACCAGTTTACCATATTTTTTTATCTAGTTTCTTCCTAATTTCCTCTAAAAGAATAACATTAAGATCCTCTAATCTAATTAGGTTCATCTACTGATATATTTTTTCTTCTAACTGGACGTTGTTTGTCTCTTCATGGTCGTCATGTAATACATCTTGTTTTTCAACTACTGTGCTCATGGTTTTGTTTAATTTTTTTGCTTTGTTTCTTTATCAAACATATCTTGTAATCCCCAAGATTATACTGAAATTGATTACTAATACTTAAATCAAATTTTTCATTATGTCTAGTCTTGTTAATTAAAGAAAGATAGATTGCAGAAAATTACTTCTTAATCTCCTTAACTTTAGTCTTAATTTTTGCTAATTTGACTTTTAATTCTAAAATTGTATTAGTGATATAATTTAATTGCGGTGCTACTGAAGTGGTTCCTTCTGATGAGTGCACACTATATGAATAATTAGGAGCAGGACAAATAGATGACGATTCAAGCATTAAACACAGTTAATTAATTTAATTAACTATTAATTATTTTAATAATTTTGGTCACGTGGCTCTGACACCATATTATAAAGGGCTTCGAGTAGTACCAGTGAGAATAATATTGCATGCACAAAATTAAAATTTTCGAAAGCAAGCTTTTGAGGATTTGGATAAAATTTGCAAATATGAAAAGTTCTAAGAACTATATACAAAGTTCAATAGTGACTTATGCCCCCCAAAAGTTTATTGCACAATAATTTCATGGAGTCGAAAGTTCAATTTTAAAAAAGCTGGTCCTGCGAATTATTACAGTAAACTTCGATGGTTCCAAATGCAAATGTTTCTCCAAAACAGATACTAGATAGTAAGAAAGTGTCACAAAAGGGAGCCTATTGTTTGTACATGATTCATGAGTAAGTCTTAGTGACGGAGAACTATTGCCCATTGATGATGAATTTTAGCCGTTTTCAATTGCATTCAGGAGTTTAAGACCGCAAATGCAGCTGAGATTAACAATAGAAAAAAAAGATAATTAACAATGACGCTACGTGTCAACCACTACGTGATTTAACTACTAAACCGGCAAAGTAAAGAATTGAATCCATGGAAATAAACAGGGAGAACAGAAAAAAAAACTATAATATTCCAACAATGAAGAATTTCTATGATATTATTGAGCAAGCCAACAATTTGCTTGCCCTCTAAAAGTCACGCTTTTTCGTGGTTGTCATGTTTGATTAGTTGGTATTTGCTGAAATTTTGGTCAATAATTTTTTTTAGACGAGCAATTGGGTGGAGGTCACATTTGATTCCGAAATGTATTGAAGATACATAATCCGCATGTGGCGAAACAAATAAATTTGACTAGATGTTAATTTTTTTTAAATTTTACATGAAGTGTAATATAAAGTCAATGTTTTAAATTGCAATTAGTTAGAGAAACAACAACAACAAGAACAACAATAACGACACCACCCAATGTAGGTCCCGCTCTTCCGGGATCCAAGGAGATCAAGATGCAAAAAAACCTTACCTCTACCGGCATCCCTGTCCGTAGAGAGACGACTTGTTAGAGAAAAACCTATAACAAAATGCAATGTGCTTAAACTAGGACTAGGATGTCAT
>JACYFF010031958.1:79920339-79938135 GCA_017589665.1 Selenicereus undatus | reverse complement strand
TATATATATATATATATATATATATATATCATTGAGGCAAAAGAAATCCTTCTAACTTTTTTACGCATGTCATTCCCACAAAATTGATAAAATTAAAATTAGTAGATTTTTGTTTTTTTTTTTCCAAAGTAGAACCTGTTCAATTACTTATGGAATGTTTTCTTTCCCAAAGGAGAGATTTTGTAAGGTCAATTACAATTGGAAAGATTTTCTTTTCAAGTAAAAAATTGGACACAAAGTTCAATTATGATAATGTATTATATTACATTACCAAGACGACTCTCCTTTTACCAAAAACTAGTATAGTCCCGTGCTTTGCACGATGATTTATAAAATAGATAATAAGTTGTTTACAAAAGACACATAGTTGCTATTATTATTTAGAAAAGAAAATACAAATAAATTACTTAGTAAGTGATGTTGTTATAAGTAGAAATAAGTTTTCATTATAAAAATTTAAAAAGCCTAGTTATTATAGTTAGAATTTTTTTATGTTATTTATACTTTTGTATGCTTTTCCTTTAGGGGACTTTTATCTTTGAAAATAGATTTATTCTTGTCATAATTTCATTCAAGTTATCTCAACATGTAATTACAACACATACAAATTAGTCATCTATGATGTGCTTAGGCTCATCCTTTTGAAATCATGAAGTTAGGTGGCTTTTTGTTGAAAAATATGTCATCGAATTCTTCGTTAGACAACATATCTCCCTAAGGTTAGTGTTCCACTTAAATCATGAGTTGTAACACAAATGAGTTGTTGTACATTTAGGACCATAGATTTAGTGATTTTAGGTGATTTGAATTAAGCATTTTTTTTTTTGGGAAAAGGGGGACTGTGAAAATAATGGATGGATTTATGAAAGCAATAAAAACTATGATATATGATGGCTGGTCTATTGATTTGAAACTACCTACCTATTTATATAAGTTGTCTCCTCTCAGATGTAAAGATAATGAGTTAGCATAAAGGCGCATGCTAAGATATTCTAGTTGAATCATGAATCATAATTAGTTGCAGTATATTACTCATAGAGTTCTGACTGTCTATTTAGTTAACCCATAATTTAAAAACCCAATAATAGCATTTCCAAATTTGTTCATTCGATTAGCTAACCTAAAATGGGATTATTTTATTTCTTGAATTTAGAATGACCCATCAAAATCTCAATTAACATATGATTTACAAAAAACCTAAGAAATTAAAATTTTCTATAACCTTACCTTATGATTTGTGTCTTAAATTAACTATATGACATGATTAATGATTTTGAACATTGGCCATGATTTATGAAAAAAACCTACAAATAGTATTCAAGAATACATTACAGTATTTTACTAAACAGCAAAAACTGTTACATTGATTCAAACATCCATTACAGTATTAAATATATGCTATAACAAAAAATATATAAAAATAGTATTCAAGTATGCATCGTAATTTCTATCTAAACAATGAAAATGTTCAAGCATGCATTATAGTTTCTAACCGAACAATGGAAACGAAAAATTACATTGATTCAAACATGCATGTAGTATTGAATGTATGCGATGATTTTAAAGAAAAAACTGAAAAATTACATTTGTTAATGTTGGAGGCATATTTTGAACGTGAATAAGTTAATCAAAATCGTTCTAAAGACTTAATACATTGGAATCAACTTTTTAATATTAAACTCATCTCATATGTCCATTAATGCAAGTTGATCCTACCGCTAGGGTTCATAACCCAATGAAATCCCCCAACACCCCCTCCATATTGTTCTAAACCCCAACTTGACCACATCACTCAATTTCCAAAATAACAAAACTTTTTAAGATATAGAGGACTATACTTTTATCTACGTATGTAAAAAAGAAAGTCAAATTTTGTGATTTTTTTTATATATTTAACAGTAACTTTTGTAAATTATGAAAATCATATTATAATTTTTAGTATAGGTATTTAAATTTTTTTTTAATTGATGTAAATAGATAGGTCACCAAACAATTTAGATACATGTGAAATAATTTGCATGGTTGCTTCCATTAAAAATTTGAAACGCCAAGGAAGAGGATCAAATTATTAGAGTTTTTCTTATAACAAATAAAAATCCATAAATGAGCAACATAAATAAAACATGAAAGAATCTAAACACAATCAAGTTACTAATACAATATAATATAATATAAGCAAGAAAATTTTAACCTAAGTCATAAATTGAACGGAAATAATTAAGATAATAAACGAATCAAACCAAACACCACCACTATTAATCAAGCCTGACAAAAACTACACCTAAAAAAGAGAGATTACGAATTGTCGTAAGAAATCAATGATGGCGTCAATGAGTAAAAGATTAAATATCAAGAAAAGAAAATTAAGCCACATATAGGAGGGAATTACAACAAAAAAGTACAAAAATTTGAATCAAATACGACCAAGCATTTTGACACTACTAATTACAAAAGAGGAGGTCACTTATTAATGAATTAACAAATTAATGCAAATAAATATATAAGAAATGGAATGATAATTATTATATATCTGGAGGTGAGGTAAAAAAAATCACTTTGACACAGATGAGCAATGAGCAAGACGGTAAAATTGATTTCAACTATGAGATATATTTTAATGTATAATTTCAACTATGAGTAACTACTTGACTATTACACTAATATTGAAAATTCAAGAATGATATCTATTTTATCTATAATTTTCATAGTTATTTGTTACTAACTACTTCTTAATTCATATTTCCCTAATTATGGGATTATTCTTTATTGGGATTTGACTCTATTATTTAAAATAATACTAAAGGTATAGCCACTCCATACTCTTTATTTCAATCATTACAGAATTATACTTCACGAGATTATGCTTTCCTATGATCATTTCCTTATTTGTTAATGATTTTTTTCTACCATTACAGAATTATACTTCCTGATATTATACTTCCCGGGATTAATCATTTTCTACAATCTAGTGGTGATAAGGAGACAAAATGAATTCAAAAGGTTTAAGAATGATATTTTTTTTAAAATTTTCATAATCACTAATTACTGCATAATCATTCCTTTTAGATAAAAATACTCCATAATCCTTATTTCGGCAATTATGGAACTATAATTCATAAGATTATACTTTCTTACGATCATTTCCTTATTAATGATTTTTTCCCTTACTACGATGTGAGATATTTAAAAATTATAAATTAATTATTTTCAATAATCGGATGGTTGTGATGAGAAGAGATAATGAATCCAAGGGTTTGAAATATCTAATTAATGAGAATGCAAGAAAATTCCACATCATTACAACATTGCTTTTATATATAGTATAGATGGTTTATTGCATTATATTAAAATAAATACATTAATTACAAGCAATGTATTGTATGTGTTTGTTTTCCAATGTGTACCAAAATTTTGACCGCAAATATGGAATATTATAAAGATACATGTAGTTAGATACACATATTCTTTGCCATATTTACTATAAAGGCATAACAATCCTATCAGAAAAAAATACGTATAAGGACATAATAATAATTACGTAGAAATAGTAAAAGACATTTGAATCTATTTATTATTATTTTTTTATATCAATTTGAACATAATATAAATATAAACGTCAAATATTAGAGATCTTAGATATGATAGACCTATCGTTACGGATCCTATATATGCAAGATAATATCACCGAAATATTACTACTGAATGGTACCAAATTGATCTATATTTTCAACATAAGAGTCAAGCCAGTGATATGCAAATTGCTTTCAATTTTCAGAGTATAGGAATATAAGTTTGTATTATCAATTTTTTGGTAGTAATATTATATTCCACTTAATATTGTGATATGTAGAAACTTTGTAGACATTATGTTAATTATTATGTTTTGTTTTACTATCAAATTGCAAACAAATAATAATTACAACAACTATAATCTTTACAATACCAACTCGAATTGTAAAATTTTATCACATGGTTGCTGCTGTAATTTTTTTAATAATTGCTACATTTTAAAATTCATGAGAATTCCCATATATTGTACAGGTATTGGTGTAGGCACTGAAAAAATAATAAAAAGTGCCACATCAGAAAATAAATATAAATTAATTATTTTGAGTTAATCCATTTAATTAATTTAATTTATTTAAATAAATTAGGTCGAATCGACTGCCAAGTCATGAATCAAACGGCTACCAAATCAACGGGCAAATTGACTACGAAATCGCCTGTCAAATGGACTAACAAGTCAAGGCCCAATCAACGGTCCAAGAAGGCGAATAAGTTGCAAACCCTAATAAAGGGTGGTGTAACAGTCCGACCCTAAATCATGTTTATTTATTTAATTAAGTCATGTTGTTATTTTTCTCACATTTAATTATGGCATTTAATCATCCCAGTTGGGAAAATTCCATTTGGGCCCCACTTTGGAATTCAGGTTTTATTATCATAAAATTTTGGGTGAATCGATAGCTAGCCTTGATAAATATGTTTTAAAGGATTAAATTATTTTTCATAACATGATAAAAATTTAATTCCGAGCTACGCAAAAAAATTTGATCGCAATGGAGCATTATTTTTCTGGAGCCCAACTCAATTGAGCCCAATTTGAGGCCCAAAAAGTTGGTGCGATTGAATTTAATTAATGACCCTCATTTGTGCTAAATTTCAATTAGCAAAACCTACTTTATGGCCATATAAAATCAGCCAAGTAACTAGATAGAGCAAACAAATATCAAGCAAAGGCCAAATTCCATTTTACTTCTTCCTCTTCTCTCTCTCCTCCTCCTCCACCCCCATGGCAGCTTGAGCCTTGCTGCTGCCACCACTGTTCAACCACTAGCCATCACCCTAAATGGCTAGCCTCCCCCCACACCCTTCAAACATCAATTTCGCTATCTTTTTCAAGCTCAAAGTGAGTAACTCCATCACCTATCATGTTGATTTTGGTTTTGATTCTAGCTTTGTGGGTTTTAATTATTGATCATGTTATTTTGATAAGAATAGGAACTACTTTGATGTTTTAATTTCTTGGTTATACTTAAAAGCATGCTAGGGTTGAGTTTATGCATGAGCATGCAAGCTTGAGTTTGAAATGATGGATTTGGATTTTGGTACTTGATTTTTATGATCTTTGGCATTAGTAATGGATATCATGATAGTTATGTTGAGTTTGGATGAGTTTAAATGCAAGAATAAGTTGGTCATAAGTTAAGGATTTGGTGATCAAGCATGGGTTGATTTATCTCTAGCATCAAGTATTTGTATAATTGGATAAAGAAATGAATCTTGAATGTGTTGTTTAACTTGGGAAATCACTTGAGGTGATTCCGTATAAAGGATTGGATTATGAAAATTTTCTCAATTGATTATAAAAGGTTGTTTTGCTCATTTATGCAAATAAGTAAGCTTATGGATGTATTTTGAGTGATTTTGAAAAAGAGAAGAATTGAAAATTTGATGTAGATGATTATGGAGTAAATTTGAGTAATGTGCCTTTGCAAGGTGATGATAAGGAATAAGACTTTGTTAAATGATTTTAAGGAGTGATTTTAGAGGGGAATTATGTGAAGAAAAGGGGGAAACCAAGAATAGTAGGGCTGTGAATAGACCAAAACCAAGAGTCTCTTTGCGACAAAACCAGTACTGTTTGGCCCATCAAAAAATCGTATTTTTGGTGGGTAGTTAGATCCATGAGTTATCGTTAAAATGCCTTTTGAATTACTTTATTCTGAGTTGTGTGGAAAACGTTATGGCCATTTTGCTAAGACTGCGCAGGATAGACTGAAGCTATGCATAGTTGTGTTCTTGCCCAATTTTGGGAACCCTATTATGGGAATTATGTTTTCCACTGTAAATGAAAGTGTTGTAGGACTTCTTAAGCTTTTCATATTGAGGTTTAATAGCTCAATTGGAGGTCTGGGGTGAAAGATATGGATCTTCTAAAGTAGACCTTCAAACGGTAATATGAGGAGGAAAGAAATCGTGATATTTGAAGATATTATTAGGAGTTTCTAGGCAATTATGGATATTGTAAAGAAATTACCCAGTTTAGTGAGTTCAAAAACTTGGATTGTGTATAGAACCTTACTTGGGTTGGAAAACCGAGTTAAATGGGCATGAAAATGAAATTTAAGGAGTGGAGAGAGTAATGACTCAAGATCGGTGTCTATCGGCCCAAACTAAGGTTATATTGAGTTTTCATGAACCACACAATACCTCTCTTGGCGTTAAACCTTTTATTAGTCATTACAGAAACATCAAAAACCCATATTCCATTTATAGCCATTAAAGTCCTTCATTATCACCTCAATGATTTCGTTTTAGTCTATTTTGCTCCAATTTGTTTTACTTTGAGTTCAATGACCCTAACTGATTTATTTTTCAAAATCATTTTAGTATAACTTATCTTATATTGAATTGGTTGAATTGTGGATGCCCTTTTTATTAATCAATTTCCATGAAGTTACAAATTTTGGGAGTGAAAGTTATTTACTAATTGCATTTACCTATAACTACATTTCTTTAGCAGAAACGGGGCCTAGTTTATCGTTTTCCATTGTGCGTAAGTATTATCAAATGAGATTGCATTTTGAAGACTTCAGGTATATTCATTGCCTGTACCCTTAGAAGTCAAAACCCATTTATCAAAATTATAACGGTTTAGTAAGTACACCAATGAATTAGTTTAATCAGTGATTTGTCACATAATTAGTAACCACATTAGTTATCAGTTACAGGGCATTGCCCTTCAGCTACCCACGCAGTTTCAGGCAGGTCCCCCGATCGGGTTTGCAGGTGTACACCTATCCATAGATCGTAACAGTATCAAGAGGTTCACTATCAGATAATAACTAGCAATTACAGTTTACATTCATCTCATTCACTGTCTTAACTTAAAATGAATTGCAAAGCGGGCGTTTAATCAATTTATGCAAAGATCTTTTAGCAATACAGAAATGCATGTACTGAGCTTCGGCTCACAGTTTGAAATGTTTTTCATGTTTTGTTTAGGCAAATGCTCAGTGAATTGCCCTCATGCTAGCAAACCAGCTAAAGAGAATAAGTTGAGCAAGGGAATCTGAAGGGATCAGCAATGACATAGTATATGCATATTTTGAAGTTGTATTTTGAAATCTTCAGTCGATGGAGGTGTAGATTATATGGTGAATTGTTTTATTTTGGTGTATAAACCTTATGTTGGTTAACAGTTGACTATATATGGTTTGATCTTGTATGAATATGTATGGTTGAAGCCATGCCTAACTATGTTATTTTTAGTACACATGCTTCAAGCCTTGTCCTTTTAGACGGCGGTAACGCTCCGATTATTGGGTTTATCAGCTGTAATTGAGGGAATCAAAATAGTGATTGCAAATAGTGAAACATGCTTAATTATGGGGCGTTACTGGAGGGGATTATTTTCCTATAAATAGAGCACTACTCCCTCCTACTTAGGGGGTCGAAAATTCATTTACTCCCTCAACATTTTTGAAGAACTCACAGGAGCTCAAGAATTTTTCTCTGGCATATGACGAGAAGCACTCTAAACACGTGTTGTCTACGTACGGAGATCAAACTCATATCTTGATTGAGATTATGCCACACTGCCCTCTCTCAAGATCAAATTCATTAAAGATTATTTAAGGAGATTGACTCGAAGGATTTATTACACTTGTTCTTATAACAATTATATAGAGATTGTACCCATATATACAATATCAATACAAAAATTTGATTTGTCTCTTAATTTCTCGTCTAATTTATTTTAGGTTTGAAATTTGTGTTTACAAATTTTTGGCATGCTCGGTGAGACATCTCTGCCTCTCATCTCTTTCTTCAAACTACAAACTCTGCATTCCTTTGAAGATAACATGGCCCCTAAGAATGCCATCCTTCAACCTTTGAAGAAGGAGACTATCAAATTTACTTATGAAGGATCTGCAAAGGCTAGTATTGCATCTGGCAATTGAAGCACTAGAGTGATGACTAGGAGCATGATCAAAGTTGCTGCCTCTGCCACCCTAAAACAACAAGTTGTGACTCCAACTTTGCAGTCATGCAAAATGCAAAAATTTGGCTCCAGCTTGCTTGCTAATGGAGTCAATCAAACTGTTTGCCTCCCTAATTTGAAACTAAAACCTCTTGCTGTCTTCAATATGAGGAAGACTCTACCCTGTAGACTGGATGAATTCCAATCCTACCCCAATATTGTCTTCCAATCTTTCGATGAGGAAAACGATGACTATGTTAGTAGTGATTCTTCACCAACATCTCCAAGGTATTCACTTTTCTCACAAGTTGAAGTCGAATCCTCTGACACTATCGTCATGCCAGTCATGGTGACAGAAACTATCAACTTAGAGGAAGAATTGACAAATATGAAGCCAACTCTGGAAAGACTCTCTAAGGAGAGTGAAGAAAAGGATGCTCAAATCAAGCGTCAAAATAAGCAGATTGCTGATTTGAAAACGAAGCTAGGGAAGCATTCATCTAAAGCTTCTAACAAAGGCATAGGTGATGAAGATTCTGACAGAGAGTCATATCACAACAAGGAATTTGACAATAAATGCGAACCAAAGAACATTTCAACCTTGAACTCAATGTCAGTTGAGCAAATTCAAGACTTGATAGCTGATGCAGAAAGGCTCATTTGGAAGGGGATTCTCATAAAACGCACTTGCATAAGAAACCTTTTACAAAGATGATCGATGCACTTCATATGCCTCATGGCTATCAACCACCTAATTTCCAACAATTTGATGGAAAAAGTTACCCAAAACAACACATCGCTCACTTCATCGAAACCTATAGTAATGCTGGCACCGAATGAGATCGATTAGTGAAACAGTTCGTGTGATCCCTTAAAAGAATTGCATTTGATTGGTATACAGACTTAGCCTATGAGTCCATTGATAGATGGGGGCAAATGGAAAGTGAGTTCTTAAATGGCTTCTATAGCAAGCGTTGTGCTGTCAGCATAACAGAGTTGACTAACACAAGGCAATGGAACAACAAGCCAATCATCGCATACATTAATCATTGGTGTGTTCTCTCTCTAAAGGGTAAAGACCATTTATCTAAATCTTTGGCTATTAAGATGTGTGCCCAAGGGATGGATTGGGATATCCTTTATGCCTTGCAAGTAAACAAACCCAAAATATTCCAAGAATTAGCAACACGAGCTCATGATATAGAGCTTACAATTGCCTACTATTGGAGGCAACTCAATGATGATGAATCAATGGCATCGTCAAGAAGTAAAAGCTCCATGCATAGAGATGCTGAAGAGAAAGAATGCCCTTATTTTGAGTCTGATGCGCTAGAAATGCTTGACATACTTCTTGAGAAAGGACTTAAAGAACTCTCAGAGTCAAGCTGTCTTGAAGAAATTGGAAGAACTAATAATCCCAAATATTGCAAGTACCACAGGATCATCATTCATCCTACAGAGAAGTGCAAAACACTTAGAAGACAAATCCTACAACTTGTAAAAAAGGGAGAAATCACATTAGACGAAGAAGACACTGAAGAATCTGATTGATCGTCTGTCAAGATCATATTGTAAAGTGCTTTAGAAAATAGTGACCCAAAATTGGCGTTTAGAGGGTAGACTTCCAAGTCAGCTTCTATAGACTCCTAAGTTATTGAAGAACTTACAGACTTTGAAGTCACTCCTTGCATAAACTTGAAGACTTCTAAGTCAGCTTTTACATGCTTCTAAGTTAAGAAACATTAAGATCTCCAGGTCAGCTTCTATAGACACCAAAGCTATCCAACTCTCAGACTTCGAAGCCAATCCTACCAAACTTTGAAGTCAAGTTTGACAGACTCCGAAGTCACCAAATCTCGTGGACTTCCAAGTTAAACTTTTAAGACTCTTAGGTCATCAAATTTCTTAGACTCCCATGACGTCAAACTCCCACAGACTGCCAAGTTGTTAAATTTTCATACTCATGAGTCACTAAAGTAAGAGACTATCAAGTCATTCAAATTCAAGACTCCTAAGTCATCAAATTTCGTAAACCCCCAAGTTGTCACATTTGAAGATTTTGAAGTCACTTATATTAGATTTTTAAGTCAACGAACTCCAAGTCAACGTAACTATATGCTTGATGAAGGCTCTCAAGTCACTCCTAAAGACTCCCAAGTTACAATTCCAACTCTCAAGTCACCCTTAAAATTTCCAAGTTCAATTTTTTAGGCCCTTAAGTCAGCATAGACTCTCAAGTCACCCATAGAATTCTCAATTAATCAAAATCAAAGACTTCCAAATGACCTAAAGACTATCAAGTCAACAAAATTACAAACTTTAAAGTCAATTTAACGATTCACAAGTCATTGAAGATAAAAACTCTCAAGTCATTAGAATCCAAGACTCACAAGTCTCCCAAGTTCAAGACTCACAAGTCATCAATGGTAAAGATTCTCAATCCTTAAAAGTTAAAGACTCACAAGTCATCGAAAACAAAGACTCTCAAGTTAGCTAAATTAAAGACAATGAAGTCTTTTAAGTTCAAGACTCTCAAGTCATCGAAATTAAAAACTCCCAAGTCCTCAAAGATTTTTAGAGTTCCTTCAAGTTGGGGGTAATGGCCACAAGCAACCTCCTTCAAATTTGCGACTATGGCAATGGAGTCTTCGGCTTTAAGTCGTAAATCTCCTCCTTCAAGTCAGCGTCAACAGTGATGCAAGCCTCCTCCTTCTAGTTGGCAGTATCCCCTTACAAGATGGGAACAATAAGATGGTCTTGTTATCTGATCCGTGTTGGTGACATAAGCATTCTCCTACAAGATAGGAATGATAAGATGACCTCATCCTCTTTGTTGGATTCTCATTCGTGTCGGCGGCAGTGTACTAGTCTTCTTTAAGTGGACAACCTCCACCTTCACATGACGTTCTTGTCGATTTGGTGGTGACGATGATGTGGCCTCCATATTCATATTCAAGAAAGTCGCCCAAGGCGGACCCATGTGGGCAAGTCGTCCAAAGGTGAGAAAGTTTGAGAAAGTTGCCCAAGGTAGACCCATATGGGCAAGCCATTCAACGGTGAGAACATTAGATGGAGTCATACCAAGGTCAAAAATTAATAAAGGCGACCTATGGTGGACCCTTGTAGACAAGTCATCCAAATGTTGAAAATTAATAATAAAGGCGGGTTATAGTGGATCCTTATGGGCAAGTCATCCAAATGTTGAAAAATTAATAAAGGCAGCCTTGGAGGACCCTTGCATGCAAGACATCCAAAGATCGATAATTAATAATAAAAGGTGGCCTATGGTGGACCATCGCGGGGAAATCATCCAAAGGTCGAAAATTAATAAAATGCTGCCTATGGTGGACCCTTGTGGGCAAGTCATCCAAAGGTCGAGAGTTTACTAAAAAACGTCCTACGTGGGCAAGCCATCCAAGCATAAGAGGGTTTCGTACTCTTTGTTGTGAATGTCGTAGACAACTCTTTCAATTCTAAGTTCAAAACATTCAATGTTTCAGATGACAAGTCTGCATCAAAAATTTAAATATTAAGTAAAAAAAGGCACAAAGCGAACAGAAAAATGAGCACTACAAAAGGATAAAAACAACTAAAAGGGTTTTTGTTAGGAAAAGGGCTTCCATGTGCATATCACCGCATGGGTTATTGAGAACGAAATTGCTCTAAGGTATTGATGGTTCCATCTTCCGCATTGTGCCGGATGACATTGCCTTCGTTTGGTTGGGAAAAAAATGCAGAATCTAGCACAATTGGTCATTAAAAAATCAATCTCTGAAGAACCACCACCAGTTTGTCGCAACTTGATTGATTGCAAAATTACTCCAAGGTGTTGCTCTTCATAATTGCTAGCAACTTGGTGCCCGTGTTTCCTTACGATGGCTGCATACAAGTAGCACCACAAACCTAGTTTTACAAAAATCTTCAAGAATGCTATACCCTTCTCATGAAAATAATCTAGTATTGCACATCCAAGTAGAGATGAGCACAAAAAACCGAAACCAAAACACCGAACAGGAAAACTGAAAAACAGGTTAAGTGGTTCGATTTTTTAAAAAAGTTCCGTTCAGTTAACCGTACCGAAAAAATTATACGGTTTTGGATTCGATTTCAGTTCGGCCGTTTGAAATTCGGCTAACTGCATGGTTAATTGATGTTTAACTGAAACCAATACTTCCCTTTTTTTCTAAAAAAATACTAAGTTTTACATTAGTCAAGTGTAGATTTTATAATTATTAAAAGATACGACGAAACATATAATAATGTGTAAATTAATATTTGGTGTTTCAAATAGTTAAATTAATTAAAAAAGGAGTGAAAATTAAAAATTAACAATTTAGATTAATGGTTAATTGGTAACCGAATCTAAAATCCAGTTAACCGAGATTTTCGGCAGTTCACATTTTTTGTAGAACCGAAAAATTCGGTTAACCGAAAGTTTCGGTTCACAATTTTTGCGAATCGACTTTCCGGTTAACCGATTTTTGGTTAACTGAATTTCCCGTTGATCGGTTTTGATCACTTCTACATCCAAGTGGTTTGAGGCTGTCAAATATAATTTGAAGAGGTTGACCGTTGATGACAATATAATTGCGAAAATGCAATATAATGCATTTGTTTTTTTCATAGGTGCAGCTAGGAGGTCCTGAGGGCTCACTGGGCTAATGGAATTGCAAATATGAGACACAATGCAAACCCTAGTGCCCCCTTATCTCCCTGCATTATTTATAGAAGGCAACAATTAGGTTTTCCTCACATATTCCTATTTCTACCTAAGAAAAGGGGGTCCTTTTAAGTTGCAAATTTTGAATACCCTTTGATAGAGGAGGCATCTCATGGAAAAATTACTCTCTCATGCGATTGAAATTATTTTCAGCGAATCAGAAGAAAAAGTTACTCTCTCATGCACCTGAAATTATTTTCAGCGAATCAAGTTGATTGTAGACATGTTAGTCAAATACACTAACATATTTTAGATCCAAAGAAGTTGGATGACTCATGAGCTCCTGTTAGTCAACACCCAATAAAACCAAGAAAATCAACCAGGATGATATAACAAGTCAACTCATGTACATGCTTCGATAATCGTCAAAATTTCGAGACTCGACCACATCAAGCATTCCAAAGTCATGGACGTGGCCAACTCTCGAGAGGGCAATTTGAGGGCACAATTGTTAGGCAAAAACCACACAGTTTTAATATTTATAAACCCCAAGTGCAAGGTGTATCGTTGAGTACTTGGGGTGTCATCCGCAAGGAGTTATGTTTCCAACTACCGAGGCTAACTAAAGCGTCTCAATCTAGGCCAGAGAGAGAGAGTGAAGGAAGAAGGACTAAACTACTAAAACAAATAAACAAAAAGGGACTTGGGTTTATGATTTCACCAAGTGATGAACCAGTTAATCAAGACGAGCCCTAACCTACCCAAACCACACTATGAACAAGAGATGGTCGGTTGCACCGTCAAAGACCACCCAAGCCCTCTTTCAAGGGTCATGAGCTAGTCTAATTCGCGTAACCACCTACTTTCGTGGGGTTAGTCGAATTAGACCACAAAACTAGCAACCCCGGACCTAACTTGATTCGGATACTATTTTCATGTCCCGAACTCGGTTATTCCCTCTCCCACACTAGCTAATTGACCTCACCTCTCAGCATAAGCCAATCGCCCTAAAATACGGATGAAAGCTCTCTCAAGCATTTCATCGAACACTTGGCGGGCGTGAAGGAAAACTCTAAGTTCTAGGCCTAGATTGGGCTTGGTTAGGCCAAATACAAGACTAATTAGCCATCAAGAGGCTATTCACAATCCAAGTCAACACAATCTACCAACTAGAAATCACAAACACATCAAAACCTAAACTAACACCTAAGAGCATAAACTTGAAGAACAGAACAAAGAGAATGAAATAAAACAATTCTAAACAACTAAATAGCATGAATCAACAATGAAAACTAAACATATAAACTAAACAAATCGAATTCAAGAATTAAACTAACAAAAATCAAAACAAGAACAAAAGCGTAAATAAAGAGAGAGAGAAAGAGAGAGAAAACTTAGGCTTGAATTGATAGAAGGAACTTGAAATTCACAGGTTGAATCCAAAATTACAATCTTCAATCCTAAACTCATCCTCCTATTGAGGTTTTTATTTGATAAACTAACCTACAATCTAACCTAAGAATTGCCAGAGAGAAGCCCCCAAGCGAACCCCGAACGACCCCCACAAAACGCACGAAGGAGGGTTAAATAGAAAAAACCCGAGCGAACGGCGAACAGGAGGGGAGGCACGGACGTGCCAAGTGGCACGGTCCCACCGTGCCAAGGTGGCACGGTGTGGCCGTGCCCCATTGCTGGCCGGCTCTGCCGGCTGGCTCTCGTTTTTCCGTCTTTTTGCCTGTTTTGATCCTTTTTCGCCCGCTTTCGCTGTAATTGCTCGGTTCAACTTATTACCTGCAAGAATAGACAAAACAAGTAAAAATCTCAAAGAATACTGAATAAAACAAGAAAAACTCTAAGGATTACGTTATTATACGAGCTAAGATTAGGCGAAAAAGGCATGTAAAGTGCGACAAATTATCGCCTAACAAATACCCCCACACCTATCTTTTGCTCGTCCTCGAGCAAAACAAAAGAAAAACTAACCTAGGAACCTAACTCATTTTCGTAGGAATCACGGTTGCATTTAGCGTATGCAACAAGCCCTTTAAACCCCTTGGTTCCCCCAAGTGGACAAGTAAGGTCTCGTGAGGGTTTGCAGAAGATATACCCACAAAATCTCAAAAAGGAAAAACAAAGAAAAGAGAAACAAAAACGAAAAATGAAAATGACAAAACACAATATATACATTGGGGTAAACTGTACACATTCGGATCAACCAAAACCCCCCAGTAACTCAAGTATCAGTCTGCACACAAGCATTATATGCATTTCAGGACACATCTTCCCAAAGAATGACATCCAGACATCAGCTTTTCACCCCACGACGCATGACAACATTGAATCCATCCTGGTGCCTGGTGTGCAAGTGTATCATCACCCTAAGACTTTGCCTTACCAAAAATCAGACTTTATCCCACTTAACTGACACAAGCTGCCTTATTGATTTTGCCAGCGTGGAAAACAAGCTTCCCCAGTAGCAGTATTGCCTCAAAGGGTAGCACCCAGTAGCGCATGCCTCAAAGGGGTACTTACTTGTCATTCCAAACTCTTTCCTCTCCCCCCTCTCTCTGTTTTTTTTCTTCATCTCTTTTTTTTTTTTCAACCCAAACTCTTGCAACGCCTCAAAGGGATACACCCAGTAGCGCATGAGTTTGTTTTTATTTTTGCTTTTGTTTTTTGGAAAAGGGGGTGCAAGCACATATAAGGGGAACTGTGCAGTAAACAAGTGGGAGAGCCGATCATGGAAGACTAAGAATGTAGGGTAATGATAATTCAATAATCAGGAATGGATTACAAAATTACAATGGACTGTTGGGGTTAGAACTGAGGCCTACAATGATAAACTTGGGGCGAATATCTATCACGCACATTATACTTATATACGAGCTAATAGCAAGGGTACCGGAGATCAAGGCTGATCAAAATAGTACAAAACTCCCCGAAAGCCCAAAAAATGGAAAAATTATACCAAAAAGGAGAAAAAATGAAAAATTTACACAAAAATAATGAAAATTTCACAAAAACAAGAATAAAATGGGAGATGACGACCCCACCCCCACACCTAAATCTCACAATGTCCTCATTGGGAGCCGTAAGTCATCACCAACACACAAAAAAGGAGAAAACAAAATCAAACACAAGATATACAAAATCGACACATATATACACAAGCAAACACACCCTCCCAAAAACACAATCTCACCCAAACAAAAACAAGATCACACATATATACAAACTAACATCACCAAAGACATGTAAAAACCGACCCAGCAACACCACCAATCACAACACAATAAATATCCATAAAAACACAAAAATGGTGATCATAGCCATCAATGGCTCAGCAACGATGATCACCAACAAAAACACAATCCTAATATCCACAACTAAACAACAACAAAAAGAGAGAAAAGAAAAGAAAAATAAAAAGAAGGGGGAGGGGGAGAGTGAGAACGATTATACCAGGTCGGGTACTGAATGTACCCGAACTATTCCACGACGACATAAGGAGCATCAGCCACTCCTTGCCGCTCAAGATGCGAATCGTCAGCTCGGATGCAGTTAAAGCTCGTAAGAGCTTATCATGCATTGCTGCATGCAGCTCAGAATGGTGTGAGTAAGAGAACACTAGTAAAGATTGAGCAAACAAAGTTAGTGCCCTCTTAAACTCACCAAATACCTGGGAGAAATTAGCAGAATAATCGAATGCAATAATCAATACGATTTCTCTAGGCATGCCCTCTAGGTACAGACGATAAGGATCAAGGAAGGGGTCATACCCTCTAAAAGTACCTAGGGACTTACAACAGTCAACCTCATTCCCCTCAAGTATCACATGAGGATCGATAAGTGAGATATTACAACACTTAGGGGAATGGGAGGGTGGTGAACAGGAATAGAAGGTAGGGAATGTATCGAGAGAGTTGGGGGATATGTTATCAATAAAATCAGGACTAGTTGGTCCGGTAACCACGACATCCATGCATGAAGTCCCTGAGGGAGTCTCATGAAAATCATGCACCTCAATAGAAACATTGCCGGACTCAGACCAAATATCATCCTCATCAACACTAGCGCTAACGCCGATGGTCTCACCTACCTCAAACTCCGCCGACTGAGTTAAAGGGGAAGGTGTATCAGGAAAGGTCATGATAAACGCAGTGTTGTCCGAAAGGGTATTAAGAAAGGATGGAGCAACACTAAGTGAAGTGGTCAAGGGAGGGTCGAGTACGTCCTCTAGTCCGGACTCTAGAGGAGGAAAAGACGCACCATCATCACACAGATTGACATCAGGTCTAGGAGCACTAGAACTAAGGTCAGTCTCGGGTGATAGGTCATACTCCCGTAGTTTATTAACAAACTCAGCAAACTCAACTTGTTGCTTATTCATTGTCTCTATCATATTGCTAAGTCTAGCAAAGCTTTCATTAGAAATATAATAGGGACAAGAATTACTGGCGTGGTCAGGACAATGGCAAATTTCGCACACAAGAGAGGCATAATCAGGGATGCAAGGGGGTGGGGTACAAGAATCAGAACAACTAGTTTTAAATTCATAAGTATCCCGAGCCAACCAATCAAGAAAAACTCATGCTTCTTCGACATTCCTAGCATAAAAATCCCAATGCTCAAAAAGAGCACGGGTCTCACAATTCACACCCTCATCAACAACATGCAATATTTCTCATTTCTCATATAAACATCCACAAGAAGCACATTGAGCAAGATAGGCATGTAAACGATCCCAATAACGGTAAAATAATTCTTGCTCACATTGGGGAAAGTGGAAAATTGCCATTGGAAAATTTTTTTTTCAAATTTTTTTTTGTGGATTTTCTAAATGCCTAGTCTCGAATGCTGAAGTAAACTACAATATTGAAAAACGACAACTCCCCGGCAACGCCGCCAAAAACTTGTTAGGCAAAAACCACACAGTTTTAATATTTATAAACCCCAAGTGGAAGGTGTATCGTTGAGTACTTGGGGTGTCGTCCGCAGGGAGTTATGTTTCCAACTACCGAGGCTAACTAAAGCGTCTCAATTTAGGCCAGAGAGAGTGAAGGAAGAAGGACTAAACTACTAAAACAAATAAACAAAAAGGAACTTGGGTTTATGATTTCACCAAGTGATGAACCAGTTAATCAAGACG
>JACYFF010031958.1:79871594-79901396 GCA_017589665.1 Selenicereus undatus | reverse complement strand
ATATATGTGTGTGTGTGTGTGTGTGTGTGTGTATGTGTGTGTGTGTACATATGTATATATAGACACACACACATATACACACACACGAAATACAATGCTTATGTGCCATGTATCACTCATATTGAATGGTAACGTGGCAAGTTCTAATTGTAGCATATTAATCTATATTACTTGACGATTAACTTTCGCTTAATAGTGGCCGGTAATTGGTTTAATTAATTTTATGAATTCTGAAATCATGACTAATGGTGATTATTATGTCTATATCTTCTAAAATGTGGCCACACACATAAGTATATGCTAGCGTTAACAATATTGAATACAAAAAAGAAAAGTCTGTTTATTGTCAAGCAAACATTAACAAGTGCGAGCCTTTAAGATAAAATAAAACCTTAATTTTTAATCAAACTAATGTAAACCATTGATAGGATTTAAAAGCTTAGTTGATAGTATACATTTTATATTTCTCTACCCATGCTATCGGAATTAATGTAGAAAAATTATAACATTACATTTATTATATTGTATAAAGGGGTATAATTTAATTTGTTATGTGTACATCTTACCTTAAAAAAATTGTCACAAACATTTTTGTGTATTGCACAAGTTATAAAGCACTAATTTTTTATTACGACTAAAACAATTGGATAAAAGTTTTAAAAAGTTACTTCTTGTAATTTTTCTAAAACACTACATATACATCTAACAATTAATTCAACCACTACTTTTTCCCGAACACTTTCATTTATAATCAATGATGGGTTTACCTATTCAAATCACTAACATCTACCTAATACACCATTGTCGTATACTTGCTAGAACAAAATAATTCAATGTCTTCTGGACAAGTGTAAAACTCTCAAGACTTCACGATGTCATACGTAATGGTCATATTTTTCTTTTTTCTTAATCAAATAACGGTTTTAATTGTTCAAGTTTTCATACCGTGTGTTTGTTAGACTTTTAAGTATATGTAACTTGATAACTAGGACAATTAAGTTCCTCCTATTTGGGCAAGACTTGATTCCACTATTATGAGAATCGGACCAGACTGGTTAGCTCAACCGGTTGGATTGGGAACCGAACACCAATCCCGTCCATACATCTGTGTTAGCCCGTTGAACAATTGAACCGTATTTACTTGACCTAAACCGCTCAACTTGAACCGACCCAAATGGGTTGCGATTGGATCAAAATTTTGCTATTAACGCAAATTTAAAATTTTTAAAAAAAAGCAAAAAAACCAAAATCCTCATGTACCTGGGGCATTTTTGTTGCAGGATTCTTTCCCATCGTCAAAGGATTCCATAACATAGCGAAATATGCGAGTTAGGAGATGACTGGGAAATTAAGCTAGGTGAGGTTGCTACAATTCTTTCAGGGAAATCGCAGTAATGGAATTGGTGGCTATATCTCTCTCTCACACACCTCTGGATCTGCCATAAGTATATGTCATGAAGGAGGAGGTATTTTGCTTTCTGTAGTGGAAGGATGCAGCCTTGTAGAGAGTTTCAAGAAACCCTAGGAATTAAGAAATTCACTCACCCCGCTTTTTATTCTCATTTGGATTGCTTAGTTTCTTTTCCCCAGGGTTTTCTTTCTGAATGGTCTCTATAGGCTGGCTTTTCCTTAGGCCACTTTTTGTCTGATCCTTGGGCAACCACCTGTTTTTTAAAAATGCAACACCACTCTTTTTACACAAGGTAATAATAAACAAAATAATTATATACTTCCATTGATATTTAGGTTGAAAATATATTATCTTGGAAATATAAAGAAAAATTAACTTTCCACCAGGTCATGCTGGTCCATTTCAGTTTGACGATAAACCAGATCAATTGGTCTAAACTCGGCTCTAACAGTTGGACGGATTGACTGATTGACCTATTTCTCCAATCAATTCAATCACTGGGTCAATTCTCTTAATATTGCTTGATTCCCCTAACTTGAGGAAGGATTCCAAGTGGTTATGTCAGGTATCAACCTTCTTAATTAAAAAAAAGAAAAGAAAAGAAAAGAAAAACGTGTTATTACGACAATATTTCCCAATTCATCTTTCATTCTTCAACATTTCCAAACCCTAACTCCTGCCTGAGAAAGGATGAAGAGTGCAGAAAAAAGGTGACTGGATCTAACGTTCATCAGTGCAAGAAAGGAAGAAGGCACCTGCTACCATCCCGCGGGTTATTAGACCGATGACCAACAACAGTTTGTTCTAATCATGTCAATCTTGTTCTCCTTGTTTTCTATCTGTTTAGACCTGTTTACTCTTCTCCTTATTCTTGTCGATGTGATTTCGAGTAAGCCCACTTCTGATCTTCCCTATTTTCTAAAACCTATTTTCTATTCCCCCCCTATTTTCAATTTATATATTTCGAGTTCATAATCTAAGTTCAATCTACTTTTTTTTCATGCATTGTTTTTGGTTCGATTTCACCAAAGAGATTTGATAGATTATGATGGATATACAAGGACCTGGTAGAAATTTATGGTGGCGGAAATGGGAAAAAGAAAGGATCCTTGTTCAATTTTTTAAAAGTATGAGGGGAAACATATATGTAGCGTTTGGTTGAAAGTAATGTAATCACTATGCAATGGAATCAACCATGTAATGCAATTGTTAGTGTAATGGAATGGGATAATAATTGCATTACAATGTTTGGTTACAAAGTCTTTACAAGTGTAATGGAATGAATTCATCTACAAACAATACTTAATTTTACACGTAACGTGAAGTACTTGCAATTCAATTCGCATTTTATTTTTGCCTATTTTAATTATTTGTAACTTCGTTGATAAATATCATCAAATATTTTATCATCATGATTATGATATTTCGCATGAAATTTACATCACTCTATTTCTTATAGATTACAACAATGTAATATTGTTCAAGTTTACCAAGTAGAGAGAAAATGACGATGATGATGATGATGATGATGATGACGACGTGAGAGAAAGAGAGAGACATGATGTCTAGAAGGTACAAAAATACAGTTACAATAATACGATCATGGTCTAAGTTAAATTTTATCCAATACGGACAGGAGAGAGAGAGGGGTGAGTGGAGCTTCAAACCTTTAAAAAAATAGTGTCAAACTAATAAGAGAGGGGAAGTAGACGAGAGACATTGGAGATAAGAGAGAGAAAGTTCCTAAATATAATAGCTTATAGTTGGATAGATTTTGATTCAAAGGTATGCAATCAAAATTGTTTAGGAAAAGTCAAGTAATTGTAATTACATAGATTGAGGTAAATGTAATTACAATGCAATCTTGATTACATTACTTAATGGTAACCAAACATGGTAATGGAATCACCATTACCATTTTGATTGCATTACCACTTCGATTACATAGAACCAAACAAGCCAATATAGTCACACAAAATAAAACAAGATTCATACCATCCTTCATTGAATCAAACAAAAAGACTGAAATAGGTTTCATTCCTTAGTTGAACCAAACAGATAATACTAGGAATGAAATCTCGTTTTCATTTGGGTACCATTCTTGATTCCATTGCATTTCATGTCTGCTGAATCAAACAGGCTCTATATGTGATATCATCTTTTGTTGTACGAATAAATTATCTAAAAAAATACTTATGTGAGTGAGTAAAGTCTTATTTCATAACATAGACGTGCACAATTAAAAAAATAAAGCAAATATAAGTGCTAATAATCATTTGTAGAAACCAATTGATTAAAGAAAATGCATATTTTAAGTAATGTCTTTTTTTTAGGAGATAAAGGAAAAATTTACATTTATTTGATGAATGATCAATAGATTCAATACCCATAAGTCATTTCCAAGTCTCCTCTTTTTTAGACCCTAATTTTATATCTACTCCTTTCTTTTGTTCTTGTCTAGCTTGTTGGGCTACTACTAGTAAAATTATAGCTAGTGGTAAGCCCCTTTTACCTTGATTCGTTTCGTTGATTTTAATTTATAGTGCTGTTGTTGGTCTATTCTAATAAATTTTTCTCCCTTGTGAGAGTTGGATTTCTCTCATTCTTGTAAAAGTTATGTTGAGTTTCTGTCATTTTTGTGAGAGTTAAGATTTCCTCTTTCTAGGGTTTTATTTCCTGCATTTTGTGCAAGTTATTTCTCTTGTTTATTTGTGCAAGTTTTATTAGGACTATTGAGTCAATTAGATAGTATTGTTTTGATCTATCAATTTGTTTCATTGGGTCTAATTAAGAATGGGTCAATAATGAAAGTTTATATGGGCTCATCAAGATGATATTTCTTTCGAATTAGATCCGTTATATTGCACAGATACCTATTCCATGAAGTTACACAATAGCTCATTGACGCTCGACAAAGACAAAATGAAGTCGAAGAATATTGTTTGTAGCCAGAAGGATGCTACGGTTATAAAGCTAGTCGGAAGTATTTTTACGATTAACTTTGCTAAAATAGAGATTTGTTTTGAGATTTTAGATCTATTCCAGTTAGAAAATTATCGATGTAGACACCATATAGCTTTTCATCAATGGACTTGATAGAGATGACTTATCATCAATGAACTTTCTTTTTCTATCAAAAGAAAAGTAATTTCCAACTATATATATCATGTATTCTCACCAGCATTTCCATGAATGGGGGGGGGGGGGCATAGTTGTCTTATAGGTACATTCGAAGTAGGCATATGTTGGTTGTTCCTAAAGTGTGAGTGTATGGGGTCCTCTTTGGATCTTTAGAGCTAGCGTGTCTAAGGCCCTATTCTTTTCGTGGTTTAATGAACCCGACCCATTCCTTCCAACACCCACCCATTCCTTCCCCCCCCCCCTCCCACTCTTTCGCAAACTTATGGTGTGTTTGGTAGGGGGGGAAATTATTTTCCCAGAAAATCATTTTCCATGAAAAATATTTTTCCAAGAAAAATGATTTTTCAGTTACATTTTCAGCTGTTTGGTAGAATAGAAAATCATTTTCTGTCCACTTCATTTTTTTCTATTTCATAGAATGAACCCCCCGTCCTCACTTCATTTCGTTTTACCACCAACCCCCTTCCCTGCTTATTACTCTGACCCGACCCAACCAACGAATTCTGTTTCTCTCTCCTCTTCAAAATCAAACCCAAAACATCAGTAAGAAATATATCCAGTAACAAACCCAACAAAAGAGAGAGTCACCATTAATGCATCTCAATCTTTTCACTATTTTCAAGGATTACTCAGTTGATTTTGAGTTATATTAAATCCAGATTAAAGAAAATAACAAATTGGGAGACAATGGGTGTCTCAGATTGCGAAGTTCTTCAAAATGGTAACTGTAATAAGATCATAGAACTCAAGAAATAATTACAGAGATTAACGATGGAAATCATCGATGAACATGAAGAAGAGGGAAAGAATGAGAGACAAAATGAGAATGAAAATAGAGTGATTCTAGGTACAATTAAAAGAAAATAGAACGAAAGATAAAATTGGGCAACGAAAATTGGGCTTGAAAAATTATTTTCCCTACTTTTTCAAGGGAAAACATTTTTCTTCAAATGGGGTAAAATGATTTTCCCCTGAAAATGATTTTCCCCTCCTTGTTTTACCAAATGGCGTAAAATAGGAAAATTATTTTCCGGAAAAATGATTTTCCCCCTACCAAACACACCCTTAAACAAAAATACCACTCATTTCCCCCTCACCCACTCCTTCCCCCCCTTTCCCACACTCCTTCATTCAACTCTCACTCACTTCTTCCCCCCATTTGCCACACTTCAAAAAAAATACAACTCTTACCAACTTTCACCCACTCCTTCCCCCCCCCCCCCTTTTCCACACTCACCCATCATTTCCCACTGAAAAAAATAGGGCCTAAGACTTGATATTGATTAAAACAGTGTGCAAGGGATAGAGCTATCAACAGTTAGAGTAATCAAGAAGGCTATTGTCAAGCATTTTAAGAGGTTGTATACAAAATAGGAATCAACCACATTTGGCATCTCAACTTTAGGACACCCTTGTATCTCTCAAGAGGAATCCTAATTATTTGAACCTGCCATTACTTACTAGGAAATTAAGGAAGCTCTTCTAAGGTGCGATTTTCCAAAGCTCTGGGATATGATGGCTTCAAACTTAGATTCATCAAGCAGGTATATCATTTATAAGAGTTCAACAACTGCATTTTGTATTTTTTTTTCTAATCAGGTACCTTTCCATCAAGCATAAACACAACATGGGTGACCCTAATTCGAAATAAACAAGGATCTTGAGCTAAATGACTTTAGGCTCATTAGTATGGTGAGCAACACATACCATGCGATTGCTAAGGTTCTTAGCAAAAGACTTAGGGAACTCCTACCAAACCTTTTTAGTCACACTCATACAACCTTTGTGTAATGCCCTGATAATTAGAAAGTCCTTAATTATCTTAATTGTTCTAATTTTACGTTTATCATATGATCAATGTTAATTAGAGTAGTAAGCAATGCAAAAAATTGGGTAAATATAATATTCATGCTCAAAATAAATGGCTAAGTGATGACGAATTTATGACACGCATCCAAGCACACACAATAATGTTAATATATGTGTATAAAGTTAAGCACAAATACACACATACATCCTAACAAAACAAACTTTCGATATGAATACTAAATGATTAACCTGGAAAAAAAAGAGAAAAAGAAGATAAATTATGTATTGAAATTTAATTAAGCATATGTTAAATTCATTTATGATAAGTTTGAATTACATGTTAATGAGACCAAAAAAAAAAAAAAAAACCAAAAGAAAGTGAGGAATGCTGAAGGTAGCTAAGGTTGGAGGAGGGATAATCTCCATTTTATATTCCAAAGCTAAACGCAAATCCAAAAACCCCCAAATCTTCCTCTCCCACCAACTGACTTTCAACCCCTCCCCTACTTCACTACTTCCCTGCCATAGCCAAGGCTTAGCCCTAATCTCCACTCTTCCCTTTTGTTTCATTGTTCTGTGCTGATGGCAATGAAACAGGGCAGCCGTGCTTGCCCCATCCGCCACCGTCCTTCACTATTGCCGGATGCCTCTTTAGCCGGTCGCCCACCGTCCTTCAGTGCCACCATTGATCTCCTAGCTTCTCCTATTATTTTTTCATCTCAAGATAAAAGGTTTACTCCCCTTTCCATCAAGATCTGAATTTACTTCAATTATCAATTGCAACTAAATTCTTTCACTATAAGTTGGGGGTGGAATTTGTGACAGACTTTTTGACGGAAAAAAGTGTAGTTTTTGACGGAACAGCCTGGTTTTGACGTCAATTTTGACAGAAAGAATGTCCGTCAAAAAAAGCTTCGTCGAAATCATTTGTTTGACGGCTCCGACAAAATTTTTGACCGAGTATTTTGACGGAGTTGCAGTCCGTCAGAATTTTACCTGACCGCAGATTTTGACGGCCAGAAATGCCGTCAGCCTTGTTACGACGAGAATTTTGACGGACTCTTATCCGTCAAACAAGCGTTCTGACGGGTTTTTTGACGGACCGTTGTTGTCAAAGAGGCATGATAACCGTCAACAGTGGCCGTCAAAAACCCCGTCAGAAGTCAACTTTGACGGGGAAAAACCCGTCAAAAAAC
This sequence comes from Selenicereus undatus, assembly GCA_017589665.1. NCBI lineage: Eukaryota > Viridiplantae > Streptophyta > Magnoliopsida > Caryophyllales > Cactaceae > Selenicereus > Selenicereus undatus. Next base: position 79,893,839 of record JACYFF010031958.1, on the reverse strand, counting down.
TCGGCGAAATCAGACTGACGGTATTTCAGTCCGTCAACAATTTCGTGAAATTAAATGACACTAAATAGGCACAGGTTTATCGGAAATTAGCATTTGCAACTGTAATCAATGTTATCAAACGGCAGCAAACAAATCAACCGAAATTATTTACATAGTAAAACTCAGAAATTAACATAAATGTCCATACATTTAGTCCACTTGCAGAATCAATCAACATAGCAAACATTACCAAAAACTACAACAGAACGTAACTAATCGTCGGAGGAGTCACCTAAGTGGGATGAATCGGACTCATGTTCGTCATCATCTTCTGGCGGTGCTGCTGAGGACCCAGCCTGTTGACTCTTGAAGAACCTCCAGAGCTTGCTTATCTTGCTCTTGACCTTCTCCTTATCTCGGTGCCTCGCCGCCTTCTCTTGAGCCAACGCATCTTCGAATGTCTTGAATTGGGCTTCCTTCTCATGAACCTCTTTGCGAAGCTCTTCAATCTCTCTGAGGCGAGCTTCCTCCGCTTGACGAGCGTCCTCCGCTGCTTTGACCGCGGTCTCATTCAATGTCATTGCCATCTCACGTGCATCGTAGTTTTTCACAGATGACGAACGACTGGAAACTGACAGTCGAGACCGTTCCCTCATAAGAACTCCCTCAGCACCAAAGCCATACACGCGACCCTTGCTATTGAGATTTCCTTGAACCCAAATGTCACGCTCAGATAGTGGAAGGCTTTGGGAGCTGTCGTCAGTGGATGGGTTGGAGGACCTGTACTCCTGCCATCTCTTTGTGTGTTCCTCCTGCGTATTCACACAGAAAACAATGTGTATTAGAATAATTATTACGTTGAACCCATATTCAGTTAGACAACTCATCGTCATGTGAATTGAATCCAATCTTACCAATCTCAACTCCGACTTTTTGCAAACCCAGTTGCCCTGATTGTCCATCTTCTTGCTGCAGTGAGTGTCTTTATACAGCTCGTCGACTGTTGGTTCCCTTTGAAGTGAGGCCGCCTGCACAGATTTTCATTATGTGATACTGCATGTAATAAATCGTTAAATAAGCGTGCGTTCACGTATATTGGGATTAGAAATTACCAGTCGTCTACGCCGCTCAGTTATCGGGATTGACCCACACGTGTGCAAGGATGGACCCACGCCCTCAGGGTCACTATGGCGGTTCTTCTTGTTCTGAGCGCTTATCTTCTGAAAATCTGGACCCTCCCAATACTTCTGCAGCTGTGCCCAGTTGTCCGGGGACACCCACTCTGGGACTTTACCCAACTTGCGTGCGTAAGCGAACAAGTTCTTCAACTGCTTGGCCCCACTCACTTCAAAATTCCTGCGCACTCGTCTGTCATGCTCAGGTAACCACCAATAATATTTCTGCAGAAACATCAAAAAACATAGTCAGCACATGAAAGGTTGTACGAAAGTTCCAAACTTAAATTCAGAACGCAAACATTTGCAACGACACATGTACAATGCGACCTATTCAGATGCTTCCAACATTAACACATGACATGAGGAAATGGCACGAAGGTTTGTAACACAAACTGCGTACCTTGAATTCAGCGAACCACATATCTCGTTGTGATTTAGGGACTTCCCCCCAAGTGGGCCACGCTCCTGGGTACTTTCCTTTCATGATCTCACCAATACGTTTGGTGACTCCTTGGTAGGGGTTGAACCTGAAACGGATAAACATAAAAACATGTTATACTGAACAACAACGTATCATTACCATAGAACTATATACACATAACATTTCATATATAGTGAAAGGGTAGTAGAGTACGTACGTGTCTCCCTCTGGCTCTATAAGACTCTTGTCCCTAACAACCACCTCTTGCTCACTCCACGGCAGTATACGACCCCCAGATTGTTGCGATGTCGCGTGCGCACGAGGTTCAGGGGTGCGTTGCGAAGTAGGTACTGCAGCAGGATGTGGAACAGGGTGTGGACTAGACTGATGTGGAGGCTGAAGCAGGGGTTGACCCTGTTGCATGCTGGACAATGCACTCATGATCAAGTTTGCATTGTACGGCATGAAAGGCCCAAAAGTGTTCCAGAACGCCCCATTCAATCCACCTGTCCCTAAGGCATTCCCAACATTGGCTGATTGCAAACCAGCGTCTTGGTTGAGACCGGAGACGTGGTTGGGGTCCAGAAAAGGGCCACCGAGACGTGCATCCATCTGGGGGGTGGGCGTGACTGGCGTACTATCTGCCACTGTCGAAGGAACTCTAACAGGGGAGCCATTCGTGCGCTCCCCCACCCCCACAGCCTCCGGTGAGTGACTGTCTGCATCCGACAGCCGCGCACCTACTCTCCGTCGCCTCTGTCGTCGCGGATCCCTGTCTGTCATCTACAACATAGGAAAGTAGTTATTGCAAATCAATTGTAACAATGTAAATGAATGACGAGAACATTCGGGCATAACACATAACATCGAACTGTACAAGTTCATGTGGGTGAAGGTTTGCGTAAAATGTACGACTACATTGTTACGTCTACATATGTACAAAACATAAGCACTTGCACATATAAACTATCAGTCATGATCTTCGTCCCGCTCATCTCCGCTGCCATCATCCTCGTCATCGTCATCTGAGTTGTATTGTATGTTGTCATCGTCCTCTTCCGTATCTGATTCGGCATCATCCCACTCCCGTTGCTCAAACTCGTCCGATTCCTCGGACCGTTCCTCTTCAGATGCGGTGGCCTCAACCAATTGCACTTCGTCCACAGTACCCGATACGTCACCCAGATGCTCTGGCAATGTTTCTGAAATGTGAGACGTTGAGGCCATTACATCTTCTTGGAAAACAGGAAGAGGGTTGACCGGATCCCCTTGCGTGGTTGGACACCGTCTAGGCTTATTCATCAACGCAGCCCACCAATTTGCTTTATGAGGAATATCCCGTGGGTATGGCATGTAGAACACTTGGTACGCAACATCCCCAATTATGAAAGGATCATACTTAGCATATTTGCGTTGGATATTAACTTCATATGTACAGTTGAGCTTGGCGTACCGTGTACCCCGAGGATTAGATGGATCATACCATTCACATCGAAATAGTAAGCATCGTTTTATAGGCTCGCCCAAGTACTCCAGTTGCAGTACTTCCTCCAGCACACCGTAGTAATCGACCCCACTCCCATCCCCTTCCGAAGTTCCTTTCACTAGAACACCACATGAGGAGGTCTTCTTGTTCATACTTCTTGTTTTAGTATGAAACCTTATCCCATGCACTTTGTATCCTGCGAATGGCTGCACAATATTTATAGGGCCTTCAGCCATTTGTTGTAACCACAACTGTCTCTCATCATTGAATGCATGGGAACAGTGAACCTGTAGCAGGTGCAAACTCCTCAGCAATTAAAATGTCATGATCATTTTGACAAAGAATTAAGTAATGAAAAAAGGCGATGTACGCAGATGGTGTATGTAGGGTCACACACATTTTGCTTCAACCATTCAGCAAATTTCGCTTCAATGATTTTGTCTATGTCTTCAGGCGCCATATTAGCATGTCCGATCGTAATCCAATTACGGAAGTACCTACAGATACATTGTGATTGTTATTCGCAATGTAATTACCATATTGATTACGATGGGTGAAATGTGTACTTACTGTAGATAAGGTTGCACTTCAGTACAATTAAGCAGTATGTGGAGGTGGGCAGCGTTGTACTCAACTTCCGTCAGATACCGTTTACGGCATTTACCAAATGGAGTGCCCTTCATTTGGAATACCATAAATGTTGGAGATGCGTCATGTTGGCACGGCACTTCGTTCCTCGAAATAGTGCACGTCATTGAAGGAAGATTTGCATCGAAGTAGTCCGATCCAAAAGTTTGGATTTCGTAAATGAGGTACGCCATGGCCATAGAACTCTCAGGCTGGGATTTATTCTTGGCCTTTTGTTTCAGCCACTTGAAGAACCTTTCGAAGGGGTACATCCAACGATAATGAACTGGTCCACCTAAATAGGCTTCTTGTGCTAAGTGCACCGGAAGATGTTCCATAACATTCCAGAAACCAGGAGGAAAGATTGTCTCCAACTTACACAATATAATGGCAATTTGTTGGTGCATCTCCATAAGTTGGTCCTCACGAAGGACACTTGCACATATATTCCTGAAGTATTCACTCAGACTTGCTAAAGGCTCTAACACATCTGCCGGTAATGCACTGAATGCAATTGGTAACAGCGCCTCCATAAATACATGGTGGTCATGACTTTTTAGATGCTGGAATTTTGTGTTGGTCGGGTCAACAATGTTGGCAAAGTTGGAGCTGTACCCGTCCGGTAAATTTAACCCACGCATCCATTCACACAGTGCCCTCCTTTGTTCCGACGACAACGTGTACTTTGCTTTCGGCTTGTATGAGTTGCCATTTTCCCTTGTTCGTAGATGCAATTCCTCACGTGCACATATCTCAGCTAAATCCAATCGAGCTTTGACGTTGTCCTTTGTCTTACCCGACACATCCATAACTGTGTTGATTATATTTTCACAGAAGTTCTTCTCGATATGCATGACGTCCAAGTTGTGACGCAGTAACTGGTGTCTCCAGTACGGGAGGTCCCAGAAGATAGTACGCTTCGTCCAGTTGTGTACGTTGTCAGTGAACCCAGGAATTTCATAACCTAATTGGTCCATCACTTTAGGGAACTCACGTACACGTTCGAACTCGACATCTGCGGGTACCCTCGTCGGAGGTTGAGTATGCACTGTTCGGTTCTTAGTAAACGCACTCTTGTTTCGCCTGAATGCATGATGTCGGGGTAGAAAGCAACGATGACAATCAAACCACGACATTTTACGACCGTGTTGCAGGTAACTCCCACGTACTTGATCTTGGCACACTGGGCAAGACAATGCGCCGTGCGTACTCCACCCTGACAACATTCCATATGCGGGGAAGTCATTGATTGTCCACATCAATGCAGCCTTCATGTTAAATGTTTGGTTTCCGTGAACATCATATGTATCAACCCCTTCATTCCACAACGTCTGCAACTCATCGATAAGTGGTTGCAGGTACACATCGATCTTATTCTTAGGGTTGTGCGGACCCGGTATAAGGCATGTCAGGAACATGTACGGGAGTTTCATACAAAGATGCGGTGGCAAGTTGTACACACACATGACAACGGGCCACACAGAGTATGGTCGTGCTGAATTTGAGTAAGGTGAAAACCCATCAGCGCATAGACCAAGCCGTACATTTCGTGGGTCTGCAGCAAATGAAGGATGCATTCGGTCAAATTGTTTCCATGCTACGGCGTCGGAAGGATGGCTGAGTACACCATCTTGCGTTGCATGATTGCTATGCCATTTCATATGCTCCGCAGTCTTCTTGGAGGCGTACAGTCGCTGCAGCCTTGGGATGAGTGGCATGTAATGCATCTTCGCACAGGGGACTGCCTTGCTTCTGCCAGTTGGGTTCCTCATCGGTTTGTACCTTGCAGTCCCACACCATTTACACGCTTCAAGGGTTGCATCAGCCTTGTAGTATATCATGCAACCTTGTGGGCAGCAGTCAATAGTCTCATAATCCAACCCTAACTCCTTCACTCTCCTTTTAACAGCATTGAAGTTCTTTGGAATGCGGTTTGGACTTGGAGTCGTCTCTTGCATGAGACGTAAGACATCATCGAAGCAGCGATGTGACATATTATGTTCTGATTTAATACTGAGCAACCTCATTGCTGCGGACAGCTCAGAATGAGTGTCGGAACCCTCGTACAGTGGTTGCTGTGCCGAATGAAGCATACTGTAAAAAGACTCAGCGTTAGCGTTCATTCCGGCATCGACATTTATGTCGTCCACTCTGAACGCATCATTGACCATGGAATCCATCTGATGTTGGTCGTAACCTCCACTACGGTGCTCATGATCATTGTACACTGGACTTGACTGGTTCACCCACGTAGAGTTAGTGACCTCTTCATGAGTTGGAGGCTCTTCCTCACCATGGCTTGTCCAGAACCAGTAGTACGGTACAAATCCTTTGTGGTACAAATGCATTTTAACTTCATCTGGGTGAAGGTATTTAGTGTTCCTGCATTTCGCACAGGGGCAACGGTACACTCGGTTTGTGATGAAATCATGTTGAGTTCGAGCATGCTTATCAAAATCCTCCACCCCATTAATGAATTCGTCCCGCAATTGACCACTGCGTTTGTCTCTACGGTGATACATCCACAACCGATGATGTGGTACGTCCATTTCAAACGTGGTGAGTATTAAATTTTCTGAAGGTCAGAGCGTACATGTCATGGCCCAATATGAAAACATAACGGCACTTCAACATGCTATTGGTAAAAGGCAAAGTTGGGACAACGCACGCAATGCATCAACAAAACTACACAAACACTAAGCATGTGTTGACAAAAATTATGCAATTCACATACTCATTTCACATAATAGCAACTCCGCATAACAAAGAAAGTGATACTTCATTAACACCTACCTCGTGACACTTACAGCAACATTTGCGAGATTTAGTTGCATCCATATTGAATTTTCGTTTTTTCCCCATCCTAAAATCTATAGTCAACCCGCACAAAGGATTAGTACAAATGAAAGAAGACATGCTAATACACAACATTACATCATACACATAATTATTCATGACACTTCTTGCTATTATGTTCGGAGACAACATTACATCATACACATAATTAATCATACACAAAGGATTAGTACAACATCAAGGTTTACGGTATCGAGGTAGGGTGTACGGTTTTTACGGTTTAGGGTTTTCAGGGTTACGGTTACGGTATAGGGTCCAAAGGGTTAGGGTATCTAGGGTTTAGGGTTTCAAGGGTTTAGGGTTAGGGTTTAGGGTTTAGGGTTTAGGGTTTTTAGGGTTTGGGGTTTGGAGGGCTTAGGGTTTAGGGTTAGGGTTTAGGGTTTAGGGTTGACGGTTTAAGGTATAGGGTTTACGGTTTAGGGTTTAGGGTTTAGGGTTTAGGGTTTAGGGTGTAGGGTTTAGGGTTTGTAGGGTTAGGGTTACGGTCTAGGGTTCTAAGGGTTAGGGTATCTACGGTTTAGGGTGTACGGTTTAGGGTTCTAAGGTTTAGGGTTTAGGGTTTAGGGTTCTAAGTTCTAAGGGTTAGGGTTTAGGGTTTAGGGTTTAGGGTTTAGGGTTTAGGGTTCCAAGGGTTAGGGTCTACGGTTGTAAGGGTTAGGGTGTCTAGGGTTTAGGGTTTAGGGTTGTAAGGGTTAGGGTTTAGGGTTTAGGGTTTAGGGTTTAGGGTTCTAAGGGTTAGGGTGTACGGTTTACGCTTTAGGGTTTAGGGTTCTAAGGGTTAGGGTTTAGGGTTTAGGGTTGTAAGGGTTAGGGTTTAGGGTTTACGGTTTAGGGTGTCTAGTGGCATTACCCATTCAGGTTCAGTCGAAAGGATGTCCATCAAATATGGGTGACATTACCGAATCAATGGAAGATTATTTCTTATATTTGTCCCTCTTCAATGTCTACTTATCTCACTAATGCATTGTCATGTGAACGCCATTATATTGTCAATTGAAGATGGAGTTTCCTTACATTATTCTTCGTCGAGATGACCGGATGAGCTATAGTTTGCCTTTTCAGAAATATAGAAATTAATGTTGCATCTATTTTTCCCTTTTCGGGGGGGGGGGGGGGTCAAGTCTAAAAATCATATTGTAGATACTATTACATGTATGTTTTACTACTTTTCATTCTAACTCCTCAGTTGGTTCGAGTTCAATGCCATTACTATACAAAATTACTAATCCAAATTTACATCAATATTAAAACTTTAATTGTTTCGAGAATAACTAATTGAAACATTTTCATGACCAAAATCCCGTCCCCATTAATTAATTAACTTCTTTGCAAAAAGGAAAATGTATAATACAAACAATTTAGTTATGATATATGAAAACTTTTAAGACATGGAATTGAGTTCTAATGTAACAGACATTATCTCCAGGCATTCAGTCAACATGCAACATATTGTCCTCCACTTTCACCATTGAGTTCCTTTCTTTGCCCTATATATATTGTCCGGCCTCCACTTTCACCATGACAAGTTAGCGCTACACATATTCATCCACTACAACGTTGGTTATTGGAGGGAAGCTATTCTACAGCAATTAGTGGCTCACAAAATCAAATCGCCACAAAATCAATTCTCACAGACAATACGATTGCTGACAGACATTTACTAATGGATGTCACAAACCAGTACATACATAATTAGTTGGCTAATTAATAGTTATACAAGTACATGGTAATGAAAAATCTACTACGTAGTCCACCTAAACAAATTTATTAATGAAAATGTAATTGAATCCATTTGCCAACCATAGTGGGAGTGGCCCAAAATGATAAAGCAACCAGGACACACAAAGCACAAAACGAGAGACAAAATATCAAGAACATGGCACAAGTAGTTGGACGATTAACACTTAACCAAACTTACTTGCAAAATTGCTTGTCAATACGACCAAACACGATGGTGAGAATCCTCCAACCACAATATTAATGACCAATAGCGAGCACAACCCTACATCAATAAGCCAATCATAAACCTAACCCAAAACGCTTAAATCAACTAACTTAGCAAACTTGGGTTCATCAAGGTGGTGTACATGTAACTAAACTCCAGAATTGAATATGAACTAATTATACCAACAAAGACACTCCATCCAAATTACAGTGGAATTGAAACAAATTCTCACAAAATGTAATGGCCAGAATAACTGATATTTACCGGCAACGTACAGTGGTTTGGTTCACCGTACACCGGAGTAGCAACCCTCCGTGCACTGACCCACCGTCGCCTCACAGCAACCTCCGTGCCCAATGCCACCGCCCACCCTCCACCCACGCACGGCGCCCAAATACCCACTTCGGCCGGCAATTAACTGCGAAGCCCACAGCAAAAATCACATCTATTCCAACAATCACAACATGGACTTCAAACAACTACAATTACAATCACAACATTGACACACCAAAACGGAACCCAAGCACTCGACGAACAACAAGACGGAATTCCAGAAGCTTACCACCTGATTCGAAGAGGAATCCCAACGTAATAGCGTTCCACAGTTCCGAATGGTCAGACTTCGATGGTCGGAGGTCCGAAATGCCCAGATCGGGTTTCGCAAGGTGGACTTCAGCAGCCAATTGAACCAACTTCCGGAGGGTGTGCTTTTGGGAGGAAGACGACGCAGCAGGGGTATCGCAATGCCGGACTTCAGCAACGGATTGAACGAATTGAACTTGCAGCTTCGAATGACGCAGCCGTCGAAGGTCAGATTTATGGAGGGGTGGGGGTACCTTCACAATTTGGGAGGGTCTGCTTTTGGGAGGAAGACGACGCAGCAGGGATGGATGCTACTGAAACTGGGGGGGGCCTGGCTTCAGGAAGAAGAAGGGGGGGGCCTGCCTCAATTCTGCTAGTCGACTTCAGGATGCTACTGAAGAATGGGGGGGGCTCGACTTCAGGAAGAAGAAGGGGGGGGGCCTGGCTTCAGGATGCTACTGAAGATTTCCGAGACAGGCTTTCGGTGCAATGTATCCCCAAACAGGCTTTTCTTCATTACATTTCAGCGGATTTGGTGCTGCCATTTGTCACGGGCCCGTCAAAAATGTCAAAAGCTGTCAAAATTAAAGTCAGCTTTCCTGACAGTTCCGGTCAAAAATCACAAAATATCGTCAAAAACTACCTCGATATCCCCCCAATTTGGGTAGCCGTCAAAAAAAACTTATTCCCGTCAAAATTTACGTCGCTCTATCTGACAGTGTCAACACCCGTCAAAATTCACCGTCAAAAGACTTAAATGTTACTGTTGTGTTTGGATAATTATATTTGAAGTTAGTTATGTTAACAGACCTAGCTCTATTGAGGAATTAAGCTTATACATTGATTAATTTGAGAATCAAGTTCATGGCGGTGGATTGGGAGATTTACTAATGGTGAAATGGATAATTGGATTGTTGGGGAGAATTATGTAGCTATCAGTAGCTGTAGTGGCTTGGTGCTGGTAGGGGTCTGTCGTGCTCGTATGCAGGTTGTGCCTTTTTTCTGGGAGTGGTGGCAGCTGCTTAACGTGAATTGTTGAGGTACGTTTTTTCAGCTTTCTTTTAGCTTCGGCTGCTTTGGCATTGTTTTTCCTCTTTAAATGCTTCGCAAGCGCTTTCTCCTATTAAACCTTTTCACAAAACCTTTTTCGTGGGTCTCTTGGAATTAACCTCTCTACGGATAGGAATACCGGTAGAGGTAAGGTTACCCACAGCTGAATTTCCCCAGGCCCCGCGAAAGCAGGACCCACACTGGGAGGTGTTGTTGTTGTTGATTGTTGGGGAGAATTATGTTGAAAGCTAAGTTAGAGATGCGAATTAAGCAAGTCATGCTTGAATTTGAAATGAACAGTAATTAGGTAAGGTTGTTTGTGTGATTCTGTTTAGAAGGAAATTTGAGGTTGCTGGGCAGCAACATAGTCAAAAATAAGTATAAGTATTATATCTTGTGGGGGGTACTTCATGTTTGAGAACTAAAGTGAGAATTTGATTTGAACTCTTTGTTGACTTCAAAGAAATTTAAATATCGGGGTTTATACCTAACTCTAGCTGTAGAGCTAATTAGTTGACAAAGTTGACTTATAAAGAACGATTTACAAAGTTAAATGACCAATCAATGCTCAAATTGGAGTCTTGAGTCCTAAGAATGAGGCCATATTCTTTTCAGTGGGAAATGATGGGTGTGGGATGGGTGAGTGTGGAAAAGGGGGCGAAGGAGTGGGTGAGGGTTGGTAAGAGTGGTATTTTTTTTAAGTGTGGGAAAGGAGGGAAGGAGTGAGTGAGAGTGGGCAGGAGTTGAATGAAGTTGAGGAGTTGAATGAAGGAGTGGAGGAAAGGGGGGGAAGTAGTGGTATTTTTGTTTAAGTGTGGGAAAGAGTGGGGGGGAGGGGGAAGGAGTGGGTGGGTGTGGGAAGGAGCAGGTTAGGTTCATTAAACCACGAAAGGAATAGGACCTGCGTCAAGTTCATTGAATATGTTAGGTGCGTTAAGAGGTCTAAATGTCCAGTTAAAAGGCTCATCTAAGCAATCAAAGCTATAAGTAGCTAAATCAAGCAATTAATGGATGTCAATCTAATTAGTTCACCTTTTGTGAGCGTCGATGACAAGTATAAGGTTAATATGCATATAGACAATTTCTACAATGAAAGAACAAAGAGTAATTTGAAAGCATAAGTGTGTGAGGAAAGTGTGTAATATGGGTACTTGGCGTTTTAAACTCAAATAAGATTGCTAAGGGCCATAAGAGTCGCTAACTAATTTGGTTATATCAATTTTGTAGTGTATTGAGCTAAAATTACATTTAAGAGGAATGATTGAGCAATAACATATAAAATAAGGGGTTTTAAGTTTGTCAAGAGAAATGATAGGATCTTGATATAGACTTAGTTCCAAGTCATTACTAATCATCTTAAATAAAATGAAGCTTATTAGGCGATGGAAAAGCAAAGTGATGTCAAGCATGGAAATCCAATCCTCTAAGGAAGTATAAAGTATATAAAGTTTCATTATTTTTGGGGTGGGGGGGAGGGGATGGGATCAACAGCGTAATTAAATAGTAAAGGAGGAAATTAGTATTTAGTTGATTAATTGAATCACTGCAAAGAGAGGGAAAAGTCCCTTGAGATGTTTCCTAAATGAAACTTATAATATTAGTTCGTTAGTTTATAACATTTTGATAATTGAAAAATATATTGTTATCATATAATAAGGATTTATAAAAGTGAATTTTCATGAACACAACTTGAATTGAAATTTTATAGAAAGAATGATCGTAAACTAAGGTTTAAAAGACAAATTTTGATTTTTATAGGTATGTCATTGTTTGTACCCCTTAAAGACATTTAAATTTTCGTTTACTAGCAATAACAAGTTTTATTCGACCAATGGAACCTTTAGCACCCATTTCATTATTCATCGAATAATATCTAATGTTCATTGTTCAAAGTTTCTGCTAACAGAATTTATTGGTTTGGACACTTCTGATTAATCGGGAACTTCATAGTTCGTATATTCATTGATGTCATGACTACTGTTTATATGTTCGGGTCCTAGTCTAGACCAAAAAATAACTAGTTTCATGAGCAATTCTAGATACAATTCTACTCAAATGACATTTGAAAGCCTAGCTTAAAATTGTGCGCATGCTCAATGGCTCGTCTAAATATGTTTTTATTGTACAAGGGTATCGTAGTGGGCTCAATGCTCATTTGTCTATTTTTTTCTATGTTTTCCTTTTTTAGGTACGTGAACACAAGTTAATTTACATCCAGGGAGGAACGAAGTACACTAGTGCGGGTCAAGAAAGGTCATATTTTGGTGACTCAATTATCTTTGACGTCATCATACTGAATCGGATGTAGCTCCTGATGTTTCCTAGCATTGTCCCTGGTCATTCTGCCAATTATGCGTTATTATGTGAAAAGGATTTTTTTTTCCTGATCTTGTTGATAAGTACGTATTTCGTATGTTTTCAGCCAATGAAACTCAGTTGTAGTAGTAGTTGTTTTACGAGCATCCTAGTCTTGAAAATCAAATTTACAATATTCCAAGTGGTTCAAAAAAATATTAAATATGACATTTTCAATGGGCAATGGAAGCATGTTGGTTTCATTCATTTTTTGATTTGAGAACTCTATTTATAAGTATTGCTTTTAACCGTTCTCATTTACGAGTAAGTACTCTAAGGTTTCCAAATTATTTATTTAGCCTCGCCTTGGTCTTGAAAACGATAGTAACCTCTCCATTCTATAAGTCTTATACTACTAACGTACATTAACCAACCCTTATGTATCTAATTGCACAGTTATAAGTTAGGGGCGTTAAACTTTGTCAGTGGTAGGCAAATATTACAGATGGTGCTTTAGAAGCCAATGAAACAGTTAATTGGTTGAAGAAGCATAAGAAGGTAGGTGTCTTGCATAAGAAGGTAGGTGTCTTACTTAAGTTGGATTTCCGAGAAGCATCGGCACTATAGATTGTGCAAGTTTCGACATAGTACCGCGGGAAATGGGTTGTGGTAATCAATGGAGACAATGGATAGATGCTTGCATAAACATTGCTTTTATATAAGTCCTTTTCAATGGATCACCGTGCAAACCTTTAAAGATGAAGAGAGACATGAGAGGAAGCGATCCCTTATCCCATTTTCTCCTTGTTCTAATGGCTGGTAATCTAAATAGGCTCTTACTGAAAGCTGTGTCTGGAATTATTTCAAAGACTAAAGTGGGGCATCGGAGGGTCCACGTTGCACACCTCCAATTTGTAGATGGCACTCTTATATTTTGTGAAGTCAGGAACACTACTTGCATAATATTAAGAGAATTTTGCTTCCAGTTCTTCTAAGGCTTGGTAGTTGACTGCAGCAGATCTGTCCTTATTGTAATTAGGAAGGATAAACATTCGGCATAGAATGCTGCCAACATCCTAGACTGTAGCCTAGCTCAACTAGGTACACTTATCTGCGGATTCCTTTGGATGCAAACATGAGGAAGATCTCTTCTTGGTTGTGTATTCTTAACAAAGTACAACAAAGGCTCTTTTCTTAAAAAGTCGTTGTTTGTCCGCAGTTGGGAGGCTGGTGCTTATTAAAGTTATTTTACACAGTTTGCTAGTATATTATTTGTCACTCTTTAGGATGCCTAAAAGAGTGGCTAATGGAAATCATTAACATCCAAAGGAGATCTTTTTGAAGTGGGAAGAGTCAAGGAAAATTTTTCAGTGCTTATGAAATGGAAAATTGCGCAACTGCTAAAGAGCGAAGGGGAGTTGGAAGTTAGTGATCTTTCATTAGAAAATTCAACATTGTTGTTCAAGTATGATGCTAGAGTACTCATGTAATGAAGGATGCTTATGGAGGTCAGTCATCAACTGTATTCGTAGGGAGGACCTTGTAACTCTGCCAACCAGAACATTGTCATCTATACCAGGGCCTTGGACAGATTTAAAGAAACTTGCAACTAAAAATTTACTAGTGCAAACTGCATTGTTTTCAAAGCCTGATAATGAACAATCAACGGCTCTTAGGCATCTTAAGTTTTAGGGTAATTATTTTTTAGGCCCCTATCTTTTTGGAACTAATTATGGGGTATCCTATATTTTTGGACAACAGATTTTTAGGTATTTTTTTCTTATTATTTTGGACGGAAATTTTCAACTTTGGCTCAAATGGGGTACTTTTAGTAAATTTTGCTATTTTTTAGGCTTTTTCAAGAAAGATACTTGTTTTAAATGATTTAACTTATCATAATAACTTTATTGGTACTACTTAGTTCAAAAATATTATATTTTATGTGATTATAGGCCACCATGCTTAGCAAAATAATAAAGCTTAATTATAAAGTTTTGACCAGTACATGAACTTAGTCATTACTGGACTTTGGCGTCCTTCAAGCTTCCAGTGTACAAATATTGCTAATATCAACCACACATCATTTAGATCAGGTACAACACAAATTTGTTTCATTTCCTATAACAGACCGTAGTCACTAATCAAGTTTTATAGTTTAAAGGATATATAGTAAGACTTTAATTAAGAAATTATAATATTTAATACATAAAGTTCAATTGAATAATGTTCCCTACTTGGAAACTTATTTTATTGAAAGCTTAAAAGTGAAAATATTACAATAGAAAGATTGAAGACGGACTTAAGCTACTAAAATCATCAAAGATGTTTGCTTATAAAGAATTGAAGATACCCAACTTCTCTTTTACTTAAGCATGTTCAAATAACCGTGTTCCTTGTCAGCACTCAACCTCTCTTTTATAGAGGAGATGGACTACATAGGATGCCCTAATGGCTATAGTACACACACTGATATTTTCACATGACTACATCTATTCTCACGTGGCTATAATAGACTGTATTATTTTACTAACTTGACACTTGACAAACTAACACAATAATGGTGCAACAACTTTTTAGAGCACTTAATGTTGACGAGACTAGTCATCCATATTGAAATTTTGCATGCCTTCATCTCCAATAATGTCTTCCATTCCATCATAATCCAGATAATCATCAAAATCTTCATCAAGTTGAAGATGCTTTGGATCTTATTTTTCAAATAACTCATATAGATATTTCTTTCCCTTTTTGATAGGAATTTCTAGCTCCAATATCAAAGAAATAATCAAATACATCTTCCGAAGTAGGCCCTTCAACCTACATATATTTACTGAACTCATTATGATAAACGAATGTAGTATTCCCGCAATACATTAGTATTTTTTTTTTGGTTCAATTGATGCCCACATTTGATGATAAATGTTGTAAAAACCAATGGCCCTTGCTAAACAAGATCACTAACAACCTCTTGTCATTCTGGAAACCATTCTTGCCATTGAGCATTGGGATCGTCTAAATGAACCATTTGAACAATATAATAGGCCAGTTTGGCCTTTTCATTTTCATGCTCAATTACTGTATAATGTACCTTGACATATAGAATTCTTTTGTGTGGAACTTTTGTTGCACCGTCAGGAGGTGTGAGAATCCAATTGATATCATACACTATTGAAACTTAGTTAGTCTTGAGAAGAATTGGTACTTTGTGTTGCAGAAAAAGTTTTAATATT
Source organism: Selenicereus undatus (assembly GCA_017589665.1). NCBI lineage: Eukaryota > Viridiplantae > Streptophyta > Magnoliopsida > Caryophyllales > Cactaceae > Selenicereus > Selenicereus undatus. The sequence goes on along the minus strand of JACYFF010031958.1, from coordinate 79,878,190 downwards.
TATAAACCCCAAGTGCAAGGTGTATCGTTGAATACTTGGGGTGTCGTCCGCAGGGAATTGTGTTTTCAACTACCAGAGTTCACTAGAGCGTATCAATCTAGGCCAGAGAGAGAGTGAAGGAAGAAGGACTAAACTACTAAAACAAATAAACAAAAAGGGACTTGGGTTTATGATTTCACCAAGTGATGGCCCAGTAATCAAGACGAGTCCTAACCTACCCAAACCACACTTAAGAACAAGAGATGATCGGTTGCACCATCAAAGACCACCCAAGCCCTCTCTCAAGGGTCATGAGCTAGTCTAATTCGCGTAACCACCTACTGTCGTGGGGTTAGTCGAATTAGACCACAAAACTAGCAACCTCGGACCTAGCTCGATTCGGATACTACTTTCGTGTCCCGAACTCGGCTATTCCCTCTCCCACACTAGCTAATTGACCTCACCTCTCAGCATAAGTCAATCGCCCAAAAATATGGATGAAAGCTCTCTCAAGCATTTCATCGAACACTTGGCGGGCGTGAGGAAAAACTCTAAGTTCTAGGCATAGATTGGGTATGGTTAGGCCACATACAAGACTAATTAGCCATCAAGAGGCTAATTACAACCCAAGTCCACAAATTCTAACAACAAAACATCACAAACATATGAAAACCTAAACTAACAACTAAGAACATAAACTTGAAGAACAAAACAAAGAGAATGAGATAAAACGAATCTAAACAACTAAATAACATAAATTAACAATGAAAACTAATCATAAAAACTTAAACAAATCAAACACAAGAATTAAACCAACAAAACATAAACAAGAGCAACGATGAAATAAATAGAGAAATGAGAAGAAAACTTAGTCTTGAATTGATGAAGCAACTTGAAATTCAAAGGTTGAATCCAACATTACAATCTTCAAATCCTAAACTAATCCTCCTATTGACGTTTTTATTTGCTAAAACCTAAACTAATCTAATCTAAAATCGCCAAAGTGAAGACCTAAGCGAAACCCGAACGACCCCCTCAAAAACGCACGAATGAGGGTTAAATAGAAAAACCCGAGCGAACGGCGAACGGGGGGGAAGGCACGGACGTGCCAAGTGGCACGGTCCAACCGTGCCAAGGTGGCACGGTCGTGCCACGTGGCACGGTGTGGTCGTGCCACATTGCTGGCCGGCTCTGCCGGCTGGCTCCCGTTTTTCCGTCTTTTTGCCTGTTTCGATCCTTTTTCGCCCGTTTTCGCGGTAATTGCTTGGTTCAACTTATTACCTGCAAAAATAGACAAAACAAGTAAAAATCTCAAAGAATACTGAATAAAACAAGAAAAACTCTAAAGATTACGTTATTATACGAGCTAAGATTAGGCGAAAAAGGCATGTAAAAGGCGACAAATTATCGCCTAACACTTTGGATATGAGATTTCCATGAGGTAAGCTACCATTTTATATTCCTAGGATTTCATAATGGGGTCATCTGGAGAGATTGAATTTGCTGAGAATCTAACACCACCAACTCCAAATCTATCAAGGAAGAAATCACAGTACTCCATGACTCCCAAATATCATAAGAATAATTATGATAGTAGTCGACGCAGGTTGTATACCAGTCATTGAACTATTTTTCTTGAATATGGGAACTTAATTTTTTCTAATATCAAAAGGAAACCTTAGATAATTCATTTGTAACTCTAAAAGGCTGAATCTTTGCACTATTAGACAGGCCAAAGACAGTAGACCAAAGCGTGATCTACTTTTTGTGTGAAATTTCAAAATCCCTAGAAGGACCCTACTAGAAGAAGAAACCTATTTTAGTAGTAACAATATTTTATTTTAGATTTTCTCCTTTTCTGATAAGAGTTATGCTCTGATGATCACCATTGGTAAGTTCACAAGTTAAACTATCTGCTGGAGAACTGTTTGATTCCTCTATATGTTCAGTAGAAAAAGAAAACTAGTTAAGCCATAATTGTCAACGCAGGAGTTACCCTTGTACTTGCATATTTAATAAATTCTTTTTCATAAAACCAATTAATCATTTGCAATCACTTTGAATAAGACAAGGTTTTGGAGGTAAAAAGATTAAGAACTTTTCAATTCCCCTTATGACGGTGATGCGTATGGGCTTTTATTTGGCCAAATAAAGGCATGAAATGCTTATAGGTGAGCCTAATCGAGGTTGAAGACTAATCTCCCCAAAGACGAACCGAGAGAGAGAGAGAGAGAGAGAGAGAGAGAGAGAGAGAGAATGCGTTTGTGTGTGTGTTCCCAAATAATTAAAGAAGACTTCTAATGGCAAACAATCAACACTTGAAAGAAGTAGCAAGAAGATAATTCATCCCACCCTCTAACCCTCTAAAGCCTTAGCACCAAGGATTAGATTAAAAAGAAGACTCAAATCATTGCCTTCCTAAGAGACATAAAGATTTTGAGGTTTTGATGAAATCCAAGCTTCAAGCTCTCATATCATTCTTCAAATTTGATTTTTCATGGAGGTAATTGTGTCTATAAATACCCAATGGGAGGCGAAATTACTTGTACATTAGTGGGGCAAGTGGTCCAATAGGAGGCTTACAAAATATCATAGGGAAATAAATCAAGATAATTAAGATAATTACAATCACTATAAGTTGTATTTTTCAGGGTTCATCCTCCATCTTCTGGAGAGCCATGAGTAGGCTCTACTTCTTCAAATGAGGTGCCACCACTTGTCAACTCTTTTCTTGTGTGTGAAGAATCATTCTATGCTGATTAATCTCCAAATTATAGCCTTAACCTCCTCAATTAAGCCCATAATTAGTACCTTGCACTTTCCAATCTTAGACCAACCCTTGATGGGTATTTAGCGCATAACTTTCTCAATTCTTAGAATTTGGGGGCGATTCATGACTCGTTGAAAAATAGACATCTAGGGCTTTTCATCTATGTATAGTTTATGAAAATTGGATCTTATTTTCTTGGTAAAAACTAAGCTAGAAATAAAGCAAAGTATTCTTCCCATAAACTAAAAATGAGCTAATGAGGTGGTTTTGGGAGGATTAAGTGGTTAACTCCTTATTTAGGGCTACTATTGGCCCAACCACCTTTTCTAACCCTATTTGGACCTTCTTAAGGGTCCCAAGTCAATATTAACCTAATGGGACCTAGTCCTTGACCTAGGGTCAATATTGGGCCGACTTGGTTGATAACCCTCACTAGTGAGAGTAGCTCCAATCTCGGAAGTTGCTCCGCATCAACCCCTCCCCTTTAAGGAGGATTTGTCCTCAAATGTTGATCATATTTCTCATCATCTTCAAGGTAAGGAGTGAGATCCCCCAACATTAAAGGTGGCATATACTTGCATATCTCCCAGAAGTTCAATCATGTATGTTTTCTCTCCCACATTTTATGGCACCTTGTATGGACTATCTCCTCTAGCCATATGCTTGTTCTGCCTTCTTGAGGGGAACCTTTACTTTCTCAAATATAACCATACAAGATCACCCGATTTCAACTCAATATGTGGGCCATTCTTGTTGGCCTTTTGCTTGTATTGCTCATTCACCTTTTCAATTTGTGCTCTCACTTGCTCATGTAGCTTTTTCATTTCTTTAGCTTTTGCTTCAACCTCAAAACTTGCCCTCGATTCTTGAGGAATAAGTATAAGATCAATGGGAGTAATGGGGTTAATACCATAGCACACTTCAAATCAAGAATGAGAGGTAGTATATGAGGGAGCCCTATTGTAGGCGAATTCAGCATGAGCAAGCTTGACATCCGAATCCCTCAAGCTCTTACTCACCCTAACCCTTAGTAATGTTGTGAAAGTTCTATTTGTCACCACTATTTGCCCACTTGTTTGAGGATGACAAGTAGTATTAAAGAGCAACTTAGTCCCTACGAGCCTCCATAGAGATCTCCAAAAGTGAGATAGAAATTTGGCATCTCTATCGGACATGGCGGTTCTTGGAATAACATGGGGCTTCACAATTTCTTGAAAGAAAAGGTCCGCAATATAGGTAGCATCATCACTCTTGTGGCCTACAATGAAGTGAGCCATCTTGGAGAATCGATCCACCACTACCATGATAGCGTCTTTTCCTTAAGGGGTTGTTGGAAGGGCCACAAGCAAGTCCATGCTAATGTCATCATAAGGCCTTGAGGGGATCAGAAGAGGAGTGTAGAGACCTTGATAGAAATAACTCTTAGCCATATGACAAATGTTGCATCTTGAGATCACCTTATGAACATCCCTACCCATCTTAGGCCAACAAAAATGAACCTTGAGTATCTCAAGGGTCTTATTAGTGCCAAAATGATCGACTATGGCTCCTCCATGAGCCTCCTTAACAATCAAGTCCCTTAGAGGACTTTTATGGATACAAAGCTTATTTCCTTTGAAGAGGAAACTATCTTATAGAGTGAAAGAGCCAAAGTTAGAAGGATTCTCCACCACTTCCTTGAAGTCTTCGTCGTCATGGTATAAAGCCTTGATGGAATGAAATCTAGGAACCTTGGCTTCGAGGACCAAAAGGAGAACATATCTCCTTGATAAGGCATCGGCCACACCATTCTCTTTCCCACTCTTATGCTTACAAGAGAAGGTGATAGATTGAAGGAACTCAATCCACTTAGCATGTCTTGAGTTTAGCTTGTGTTGACCATTGATATAGGACAATGCCTTGTGATCTGAATGAAGCACAAAGGGCTTAGGCTTGAGGTAATGACTCCAATGTTCTAAAGGCCTCACAATGGTATAGAATTCCTTGTCATAGGTGGAGTAATTGAGTCTCGAACCATTCAACTTCTCACTAAAGAAAACTAGATGGCGCTTAGCTTAAGTGAGAACCGCACCAATTCCAACGCCACTAGCATCACACTCAACTTCAAATAGAAAATCAAAGTTGGGAAGAGCTAATATAGGAGCCGAATAAAGCCTATCCTTGATGGTTTCAAAGGCCCTTTGGGCGGCCCTTGTCTACTCAAGGCTTCCTTTTTTCATGAATTCGGTCAAGGGAGCCATAATGGAGCTAAAGTCTTTGACGGACTGGTGGTAGAAAGAGGCCAACCCATGAAAGCTTCACACTTTTGTGATGGAGGTGGGATTAGGACAACTCTTGATAGCCTCAAATTTAGATTCATCAACTTGAATTTCCTGAACGGACACAACATAACCAAGAAGGACAACTTGATGAGTGAATAGCTCACACTTCTCAAGTTTGACATATAACTTTTGTTGTCGCAGTACTTGGAATACTTGAGAAAGATGCTCCACGTGAGACATTTCATCATGACTCTACACTAAATATCATCAGAATACACCACAACAAACTTCGCAATGAATGGTCTCAAGATCTCATTCAAAAGTTCTATGAGCATTAGATAGACCAAATGGCATCACAAGTCACTCATATAACACATATTTGGTCTTAACGGCGGTTTTCCATTCTTCTCTTTCTTTCAATCTAATTTGGTGATAGCCACTCCGGAGGTCAATTTTGGAAAAGATCTTAGAACCATACAACTCATTAAGCATATCATCCATTCGAGGAATAGGGAATCAATAATTGATGGTGATGTTGTTTATGGCCCTAGAATCAACACACATATGCCAAGTACCATCCTTCTTAAGTGCTAAAGGGGCAAGAACCGAACATGGACTCAAGAGTTTCTGAATGCACCCACGATCAAGGAACTCTTGCACTTGTCGTTGAAGCTCTTTTGACTCATTAGGATTGCACCTATAGGTCATCTTGTTTTGCAAAGGAGTGCCCAGTAGGAGATCAATTTGGTGCTCATACATCCTCAAACTCTTTCAAGAGTGATTGAGCTAAAGGATGCATGGGATTCACTCCCTCAATTGTGTTTGATTCTACCATAAGTAAGACAAATAAAGGCTTGCTCTTGCTAATGGCTCTCTCGACCTGTGTGTCACTCATAAATAGGCTATTCTCACTTCCTTTCCCTGGCTTAAATTTGAGGAGTTTAGGTGGATGTAGCAGTGTCAAAGTAAGATTATGACCCATGTACTTAAATGCATAAGTATTGGCATGCCTATCATGAATCACATGATTGTCAAACAACCATGGTCTACCAAACAACAAATGATATGCATCCATGGGAAGAACATCACATAGTACTTCACCACAATATGGACAAACTGAAAATGCAATAAGTGCTTGCTTAGAAACGGTTACCTTCCTTCCTGGTTTGAGCCATTAGAGAGAATAAAGGGTAGGATGCACCTTGGTGTTTAATTGAAGTTTGTCAATGAGTGTTGTGGAAGCTACATTAGTGCAAATTCCTCCATCAATGATAAGCTCACACACCTTGCCTCCCATAGTGCATCAGGTATGAAAAATTTGCTCCTTTTGGCTTGGCTCATGAGGAGGCTCTTTGACATGGAGTGCTCTCTAAATCACCAAGAGTTCTCCTACATTTGGGGTGATCAAAGTTTGATCTTTATCCTCTACTTCCTCTTCACTAGCAGCTTCTTCAATAGCTTGAATTTCTTCTACTTCTCTAATGCTGAGGGCCCTTCGGTTAGGAAAATATGCTCGGAAGTGTCCATAACGATGACATTTTGTTGCAGAAAAAAGTTTTAATATTTATAAACCCCAAGTGCAAGGT
>JACYFF010031958.1:79836919-79856594 GCA_017589665.1 Selenicereus undatus | reverse complement strand
CAGAACGACCAAGCGAAAACGCCCGAAGAGCCCTTAAATAGAAAAATTGCGAAACCGGACGACGGGCCCGGGGGCACGACCGTGCCACATGGCACGGCCACACCGTGCCATTCCTCTGGCACGGTGGTTCGGTCCCCGGTTCGTCCTTTTTTGCCGGTTTTTGCTGTTTTTCTTCGCTTTGTCTCGTCATCGCTCCTTTTCGCGGCGTTTGCTTGATTTGACATTATTTCCTACAAAACATAAATAAAACAAGTAAAAATTCTAAATATTAAGTTATTAAACGAGCTAAAAGTGGGTGAAAAAGGCATGTAAAATGCGACAAATTATCGCCTAACACATTTGAAACACATTTTACACTCCAATCTCTTTGGTGCTTCACTAGCAATCCCTTTACCCTTATCAAGAGTTTTGACGAGTGTAGGGGTAGTGATAGCTTTGTTGGGAGTGGAGTAACCCTTTGGGGTACTCAAAGGACAAATAGAGGAAGTGGTTTGAAAGGGCTTTTGACCCTTAAGTTGTTTCTCAACCTTGATAGCTAGGTGACACACATCATCAAAGGATAAGTAAGGTTGGAATTCCACCTTGCTAGCAGTGCTAAGAAATAGCCCCTTAATGAACCTAGCGATCTTGAGTTCATGTTCTTCATCCAAGCCAACCTTCATTTGGAGTTGTTCAAACTCCCTGATATACTCTTCTACCTTTAGATTCTCTTGATTGAGAGAAGTAATCTTGAGATGGAGTTCTTGTTTGTAAGAAAGAGGTAAAAACCTCTTATCCATATGCTTCTTCAGCTTAGACCAAGTCTTGATTTTGGATTTGGCTTCTCTAGCCCTACTCTTCTTCAAATTTTCATACCATAATGAAGCATACCCCTTTATCTTAAGAATGGCTAACTTAAAGACCTTCTCATCATTGTAATCTTTGTGTTCAGAGATCCTTTCAAGTGCTTGAACCCAATTAAGATAGTTCTCCTGGTTAAGAATGCTATCAAATTCCGGAGCCTCAACTTTGAGATCACAAAGATCATCACTTGGATGCCTTTATTTTCTTAGTCTTCCTTCCTCATCATCAAAGTCTTCATGAAAGGAAGAGTATTCAATGTCAATAGGGAGAGCATTGTAGACTCGTCGATAAGGGTTTTGTGGAGTGGATTCCCTTATTTATGCAACCTCTTGGGTGAGTTTTCTCTTTTTTTTCTTGAAGCTCTGCAAGGGCCCTACCAATTTCATAGGCTTGCTCAAGAGGAATGTTCAAGGAGTGATAAGGATTGCCCTCACTAGTCATGGTTGATAGAGAGGGAAAAGGAGGGGAAAACATAGGAGGTGCGAGCGTGCTGAAGGAACACAAGCAAGAAAACAGTGAAAAAGGAGGGGGCACGGTCATGCCAGGCAGCACGGGGTGGCTGTGCTAAAATCTCTTGGTCAAATTTCAAAGTTCAGGATTTTGGCATGGGCGTGCCAAGTGACATAGGGTGGCAGTGTCAAATTTCTGGTTTTGTTTTGTAGAGTTTTAGGGATGTGTTTTGGTTGGGGTTTGTCCTTGGGCTATAATTAGGGTTCTTTATGGACTAGATAAGAGATTTAAAAAGGAAGAAATAATGACAAAGTAGTATAGAAATGGGAAATCTTTAAGCAATCCCAACACAATAAAGGTTGGAAAAGATGATTACCAAGAGATAGGATCATTGTGCTCTGATACCAAATGATGCAGGAGGGCTTCCATTTGGCCAAATAAAGGCATACAATGCTTGTAGGTGAACCCAATGGAGGTTAAAGATTAATCTCCCCAAAGATGAACAACGAGAGAGAGAGAGAGAGAGAGAGAGAGAGAGAGAGAGAGAGAGAGTTCCCAAATAATCAAAGAAGGCTTTCGATGGCAAACAAGCAACACTTGAAATAAGTAGCAAGAAGATAATTCATCCCACCCTCTAACCGTCTAAAGCTTTAGCACCAAGGATTAGATTAAAGTGAAGACTCAAATCACCACCCTCATAAGAGAGATAAAGATTTGAGGAAAACCAAGCTTCAAGCTCTCATATCATTCTTTAAATCTGATTTTTTATGGAGGTAATTAGATCCATAAATACCCAATGGGAGGGGGAATTAGTTGTAAACTAGTGGGGCAAGTAGTCCAATAGGAGACTTATAAAATATCCTAGGAAAATAGATCAAGATGCTTAAGGTAATTACAATCATTATGAGTTGTATTTTTCAGGATTCATCATCCATCTTCTAGAGAGTTGTGAGGAGGCTCTATTCCTCCAAATGAGGTGTTGCCACTTGTTGACTCTTTCCTTGTATGTGAGAATCCCTTCTTATTAATCCCTAAAATTATAGCCTTAACCTATACAACTAAGCCCATAATCAAAACCGTGCACTTTCCAGTCCTGGACCTATCCTTACTTGGTATTTAGCCTATAACTTTCTCAATTCTTGTAATTTTGAGGAAATTCAAGACTCATTGGAAAATAGACATTCGGAACTTTCTATCCATGTATAATTTGTGGAAATTGGAGCTCACTTATCTAGTAAAAACTGAGCTAGAAATAAAGCAAAGTATTTTGCCCAGAAACTTAAAATGAGCTAATGAAGTCGTTTTGGAAGGATTAAGTGGTTAACTCCTTATTTAGCACTACTATTGGCCCAACCACCTTTTCTAACCCTACTTGGACATTGTTAAGGGTTCCAAATCAATATTGACCTAGTAGGACCTAGTCCTTGACCTAGGGTCAATATTAGGCTGACTTGGTTGACGACCCTCACTAGTGAGAGTAGGCCCAAGTTCGGGAGTTGCTCCACATCAAGCTACAAGGATTTCTTTTTCCATCATGGGATAGTTGCATTCTGGTTTATTAAAACTTCCACTGTAATATTTGTAGAGTTTTTCTCATTCTTTAATTTTGAGTACTGCATTTTAGAGCTCATTGCTGCCATTTATCTCAATAATTAAATCACTTCTTTCATTAGGCAAATTCAGAGGAGGAAAATTTTTACACAAATTTTTTGAATTTGTTAACAATCGTTGAATCACTAGGGGTCCATGTCCAACTCACTTCTTTCTTGAGTTTTTGCTGCAATGGTTTTCTCAATTTAGCTAGATCTTTAATAAAACCTGAAGCATAGCTCTAACACCAGTTGAAAGAGGGCTTTGAGTAGTACTTATGTGAGAAAATACACATGCATAAGATTAAATTTTTGAAAGTAAGTTTTTAAGAACTAGGGTAAAATATGCAAATATAAAAAGTTACGAGCATTAAGCATGGATTAAAATAGTAGACTTTGGCCTAAAAAATAGTTTGCATAAACTTTGAGGGTCATTTCTATTAGTTACCACACTAGCATAGACCCATGTTTTGCACGGTGATTTATAAAATAGATAATAATTTATTTACAAACGACACATAGTTGCTATTATTATTTAGAAAAGAAGACACAAATAAGTTACTTAGTAAGTGATGTTATAAGTAGAAATATATTTTCGCTATAAAAATTTAATAAGCCCGGTTATTATAGTTAGAATTTTATAATATTATATACTTTTTTATCATTTTCTTTTAGGAGATTTTTATCTTTGAAAATAGATCTATTCTGATCATAATTTCATTCAAGTTATCTCAATATGTAGTTACAATACGTCAAAATTAGTCATCCATGATGTGCTTAGGCTCCTCCTTTTGAAATCATGAAGTTAGGTGGCCTTTTGTTGAAAAATATGTAATCGAATTCTTCTTTAGACAAAATATCTCCCTAAGGTTAGTGTTCGACTTAAATCATGAGTTGCAACACAAATGAGTTGTTGTAGATTTAGGACCATAGATTTAGTGATTTAGGTGATTTGAATTAAGAAAATTTAATTTTTTTGGAAAAAAGGGGGACGGTGAAAATAGTGGTGGGATTTATAAAAGCAATAAAAATTATCATATATGGTAGTTGGTCTATTGATTTAAAACTACCTACTAATTTATATAAGTTGTCCCCTCTCAAAATGAAAGATAATGAGTTAGCAGAAATGTGCATGTTAAGATATTTTAGTTAAATCATGGATCATAATTAGTTGCAGCATATTACCCACAGAGTTCTGACTGTTTGTTTAGTTAACCCATAATTTAAAAATCCAAAAATAGTATTTCCAAATTTGTTCGTTCGATTATTTTATTTCTTGAAATCGGACGGACCCATCAAAATCTCAATTAACACATGATTTTCAAAAAAAAAAACCCAAGAAATTAAAATTTTCTATAACCTTACCTTGTGATTTGTGTCTTAAGTTAACTATATGACATGATTAATGATTTTGAACATTTGTCATGATTTACGAAAAAACCTACAAATAGTATTTAAGAATGCATTACAGTATTTTACTAAACAACAAAAACTGTTACATTAATTCAAACATCCATTACAGTATTGAATGTATGCCAAGATAAAAAAAATATATAGAAATAGTGTTCAAGTACGCATCATGATTTCTTACTAAATAATGGAAATATTCAAGCATATATTATAGTTTCTAACTGAACTATGGAAACAGAAAATTACACTGATTCAAACCACCCCCTCCATATTGCTCTAAACCCAGCCTGACCACCTCACTCAATTTTCAAAATAGCAAAACTTTGAAGATATAGAGGACTATACTCTTATCTACGTATGTAAAAAAGGAAGTCAAAATTTGTGGTTTCTTTTATATATCTTAATAGTAATTTTTGTAAATTATAAAAATCATGTTATAATTTGTAGTATAGATATTTGACATTTTTTAATTGATGTAAACAAATAGGTCACCAAACAATTTAGATACATGTGAAATAATTTGCATTGTTATTTCCATTAAAAATTTGAAACGCCAAGGAAGATGATCAAATTATTAGAATTTTTCTTATAAAAAAACAAAAATCCATAAATGAACAACATAAATAAAATATGAAAGAATCTAAACACAATTAAGTTACTAATACAGTATAATATAATATAAGCAAAAAAAATTAACCTAAGTCATAAATCGGGACCCACACTGGGAGGTGCTGTTGTTGTCATAAATCGGACGAAAATAATTAAGAATATATGTGAATCAAACCAAACACCACCACTATTAATCAAGCCTGACAAAAACTACACCTAAAAAAAGGAGATTATGAATTGTAGCAAGTAATCAATCATGTTGTCAATTAGTGAAAGATTAAATATCAAGAAAAGAAAATAAAGGCACATATAGGAGGGAATTACAACAAAAAACTACAAAATTTTCAATCAAATACAATCAAGCATTTTGACACTACTAATTACAAAAGAGGAGGTCACTTGCTAACGAATTAACAAATTAATATATGAGGAAGGAAACGATAATTATTATATATATGGAAGTGAGGTAAAAAAGATCACTCTGACACACATGAGCAATGAGCAAGACGGCAGAATTGATTTCAACTATGAAACATATTCTAATGTATAATTTCAACTATGAGTAAGAATTACTTGACTATTTACACTACTATTGAAGGTTTAAGAATGATATCTTTTTTATCTATAATTTCCATAGTTATTTGTTACTAACTACTTCATAATTCATATTTCCATAATTATGGGATTATTCTTTATTGGGATTTGACTTTATTATTTAAAATAATACTAAAGGTATAGCCACTTCACAATCTTTATTTTATTAATTACAGAATTATACTTCCCGGGATTATACTTTCCTAGGATCATTTTCTTAATTGTTAATGATTTTTTTTCACCATTACGAAATTGTACTTTCTGATATTATACTTCCCGGGATTAATTCTTTTCTACAATTAGCGGTGATAAGGAGACAGAAGGAATTCAAAAAGTTTAAGAATGATATTTTCATAAGTACTAATTAATTACTGCATAATCATTCCTTTTAGAAAAAATACTCCATGATCCTCATTTCGACAGTTATGGAATTATACTTGATAAGATTATACTTTCTTACAATCATTTCCTTATTAATGATTTTTTTTCCTTACTACTATGTGAGAGATTTGAAAATTATAAATTAATTATTTTCAACAATTGGATGGTTGTGATGAGAGGAGAGAATGAATCTAAGGGTTTGAAATCTCTAATTAATGAGAATGCAAGAAAATTCCAACTCATCACAACATTGCTTTTATATATAGTATAGATAAGTCAAGATACCTTATAATTAATTTTAAAAACTAATGGCCTTTAAAATAGTTTGCACAAAACTAAAGGTACCTTTATGTAATTTATACTAATAATAAAGCTTGGTGATGGCACTAAAATAAGATTTTGGCATAACCCTTAGGTTGAAGAAGCCCCTTTACTAAGTTTATACCCAAATCTTTTTGGTAGTTTTTCTTAACAGAATGGGATCATTTCCAATGTGGCATGGTTCGGAGGCATTTCATAGAGAAGCACACTTACTTTAAGAGGGTAATTTACTAATTGAATTGTTAAATAGCCTGCTCATGCAAAATCATCTAGTGACGAACACTAAAGACATGTTTCTTTGGTGCAACAACTTTGATTTTTTTAGTCAAAAACCTTATAACAAAGGCAATTGAGCATCCCAACCAGGAAGCGATAGTCGACTCATTACTATGTACTATGTACTACGTACTACATAGAGAAACATTGCAACCCTAAATGTGGAATTAATGATGTGGTTGGCCTATCTTGACAAACTGAATACTAAATATCTTTTGATGAAGAAAGGTATCATCTCTCCTAGCAAACACCTGCAACTTTTGCTTTTCACATGTGGAAGACCTTGATCATTTATTTGTGTTATGCGACTCCTTTATTATGGACTAAGTTAGCCTTAGATTTGGGTGTCACTATATATGGTTGTACCTCACGGATTTAGGAATTTCTATGAAAGATGGATTTCCATAAGATTTGACAACTTAACTGAGAAGAAATTATGGGTTTGAACCCTTTTTGGAACAACCTGGCGCATTTGGATGTGTAGAAACAACATTGTCTTTGACCATCAGCAGCTGGATGTTACTGCACTTTGTCATACCATTAAATAGGGGATTGTTCTTTGTTCCAAAGCCTAAAGGAAGAGATCTCTTATACATGCCAGCTTTGAATTTCATGTTGATTCCTGTTTTATTTCCTTAAGGAGCTGTGTAGTGTTTATGATGTTGGTGGTAGCCAGGTAGTTGGTTGTATGTTGCTTTGTAATTTGTCTGTTTTTTATTTTTGTACTACTTGTCCCTTGATGCCGGTACCCGAAAAAAAGACCTGGTATTTATGGGTTATGTCCCGAACACCCTATACCCTAAGTTGAGGGAAGTGTTTGGGGGGGGAAATGTAGCATTATGAAAGGGATATAGAGAGATTCAAACACTTACCAAAGTGGTGAGAGGAATTGTGTTGTGTTGTGCTAAGGGCATAAAATTGTGTTTAGTTTAAAAATGATCACAATCAAGAGTTCATGATCCCAACAATATTCTATTATCCGCTTTTTGTGAATGACCTTAAGTTTGCATATTTTGTAGATGCTTCTCATAATCGCATCATAACTCAGTGTAGGAGAGTTGAGATTTAAAATTGAGACATCTCTCATGTAAAAACTCTCTAATACTGTCTCAAGTAATTAGTTCAATAAAAAGGACAAAAAGATAATTTAAATTCTCAATCAAATTCAAATCGTCAAATTAATTCAATCTACGAATGGATTTGATTAACGTAATTTGGAGCCATTTCACTACTTCAATCCCCATGTTGGCGTCTTTTCATAGTGGTTAGGAAGAAGTTGAAGTGACAAGAAGCATGGACAACTAGCTCCACCTTTGTATTGGAGTATGGTTATTTAGAGTAGGACTAGTTAATCACATAATTTTCAGATATTTATCACCTATAAAAATAAATAGGTGTGATTTTAAAATATAGTAAACATGAATTAATTAATAGTAGTAAGGACCCTCGGAATTTGATCACACTTATAAGAAACAACACAACTCAAATCTAATAGGATTGAGCCGCCTCTTCTTCCTCTCCAACTTCTCTCCCTTCTCTCCACCATTATCAACACTAAGAGCAGTAGTTTTCTTTCCGAATTGAAGGTGAAGGAGGGGATGGCCGGTTCTCTGGCCATTTCCAACTTTTCCTTACTTTAATATTAGTATTATTTGTAAGTTTAGTTGTAGTCTCTCCAATTGGGAGATTAATCAATCTCTTCTTTTGTGAGAGTTGTTTATGTCTCTCTAATTGTGAGAGTTTTATTATATGACTGTTTTTATCTTATTGTGTGTCTTTATAAGTTTGGAAGAAATTGATCAATTATACATTTTGAAGCGGTGCTTTCATGGATTTTGGCCTTTCACCTATAATCTTTGGTGTTGGAAGAATATCTCGCTCAAGAGTACTACAATCGATCAGCAGATTAACATCAGTCAAGAAATTGTCATAGATCTGTGGGTTTCTTCCCCAAACTGCATCAAGAAACAGCGAACGTGGGAAGACGAGCGATCAGTGTGTTTCAAGTTAGTATTTTTGATATTAGGATATGATTTTGATATTAAAGATTGTATTTTCATTAGTCGAAAATGCATTGTAAGTGGCATATGGCGTATTATGGATGATCAATGAATTATTCTTTTTCTTGCAAAAAAAAATCTAATAGGATTGAAGTCCTAAAGCCATGACTGATAAGTAGGGGAAAAAAAGTATGGTAGACAAACTTTATAGAGCATTTAATTGGACCATATGTATCATACAGTGACAATTCCCTTTCCATCTACGCATGAAATGTCTCAAGTATAGGACGTGGAGGAATTGGATGTTTTAACTATTTTGTGAACTCATGATAAGGTTCGCGAATAATCCCGTGCCGACGGGGACAGTGCTTGATGCTATTCGATTGTAGGATGTGACTCATCGGACAACTCTCCATTATTAGATACTAGATAAGTAACCAATTTGATGCTTAATGCTATTTGTTGGTATTATATTGAGTTGTTTGTTTTGTATCTTTATTTGTGATATTTAGTAATTTGATTTAATAATAATTGAAAATTTTAAAGAGCTTGAATGTGTCCAAAACATTGTTTATTAGCTTGATAACAGCAATCTTAGATTAATATTGTACTCTTAAAAATATATGTTTTTGACGCAAAAAAAAAGGCTCTTATCTATAGATTACTTATGTGCGTAAACATAATAAATGAATAATTCAATTATTTTGCATGAATAATCTGTAAGTAGGTTTATACACTCATAGGAGCAGACCATATATAATTTTTCATGGCCGCTAATTAAAGTTGGTCATTACAATGATTTCATTTTATTTTTTGGTAAGTTGATTTAATTGATCCTTGTTATGTATGATGTACCTTCACTTTCATATACAAATGTATCATACTTGGAAGATTTTAATTTCTCAATAAAGCAGTCTCAAGATTAATTCATTATGAGACTTCCAATGTAATGTGGCTTTGGTTAAGCAGTTTCCATTTTTTTTTTCGGGTATGAAATAATTAATTTATAGAGTATATTATATAATTATGTTGTTCTTGGCCTTTGCTTTTTCTCTCTAATTTATCTTTTTAGCATCGTTGATAATTAATTTAGGGATGTATTTGAATTGAGTTGAGAACCTCAGCTTGTGAGCTTGCATTCAGGCTCGAGGTCGGCTCATGGCTTACTGAGTTTGGTAAAATCAAGCTTGAGCTTGGCTTTCCATAGGCTCAAGTATAAGCTTCACTTGTCCAGGATTCAACTAAAACACAAACCAAAGCTTAACAGTTTTTTGGGGGGTGGGGTCTAGTTAAGGCACAAAGGGTGATGTAGGTGAGAGTCAAACATATGTCTCTAATAACGATTCTCATATACTGTGCCAGTTGAGTTAATTGATACTCACAACATAATTGTTGCATTGAGTATAGTAAGCCTTCAATATGTTTCGTCCTCCTCCTATCATATTGCATAAGCTTTGTCTTTATAGGTTATTTGAATCCCCAAAGAAAAAAAATAGAGTAAAAAATAGAAACTCCTATATTTGGAAAAATCGCTTGTAAATCGTAGCCAACTATATCAAAATTAATAGTCAAATTCGGGTTTAGTCTCCCCCAAGTAATTTGAGTGATTATAATCTATTCTTGAATTTCTTATGTATTTTGTGATTAAAACGCCCAATTGAGAGAACCGAAAGGTGCACTCGACGTTTGGTCACTTCAATTAATCCTTGGCAGAATCGACTTTAAAGTCCAACAGGGTTGGTAGGCTTGGCATGGAGCTTGCCTCTCATGGATTGTCAATCTGCTTCCTTGTTCACTCAGTTATCCAAAGATCAAATCAAAGATAAGTGAAAAAACGGAAAGAAAATTAAGAGAGAAAGGGTGACATGAATTTTGCCTTAGCCGTGTATGCTTGCTTACGGCCAAACGTTTGTGGTTTTGTATTATCCTTCTTGCCATACAATTGTTTGCCGCAATATATATATACAAGGAACCCTAAGTCCTTTATGACTTGGAAAGCAAGGAAACCTAATTGCCTAGAAATTCATCCACTAGATGATTAATAAAATAATTATCAACTCCAACACAACTACTAAAAATATGACTAAATAATATTTCAAAGGAAGTGGACTCCTTATCACTCCCCCTCAAGTTGGAGCATGGAGGTTAAGCATGCCCAACTTGCTTTTCAAATACTGGAACTGTCACTTGCCAAGAGCCTTGGTGAGGATATCGGCACGTTGGTGCTGGGAGGATATGTGCCCAAAAGTGCGGAGGCCAGATACAAGTTTTTCACAGACAAAATGACAATCAATTTCAATGTGCTTGGTCCTCTAATGAAAGACTGAATTTTTAGCGATATGTAAGGCAGCCTGACTATCGCAGAAGAGCTTCATGGGCTGAAGGTGAAAAACCCCAAGAGCGGCAAGAAAGGTATGAACCCAAATGAGCTCGCTAGTGGCAACCGCCATGGCATGATATTCAGCGTCGGCTGAAGAGCGAGAAACTGTGGCTTGCCTCTTAGTCCTCCAAGAGATAGGGGAACCACCAAGAGCGACGAAGTAACCGGTAAGGGACCGATGCGAAAGGGGAAAGGCACCCCAATCAGAGTCGCATTAGCCATAAACCTGTAAATCATTCTTAGCATGAAGAAAAAGTCCATCGCCTGCAGTGCCCTTAAGATAACGCACCACTCGCCGTGCAACATCCATGTGTTCTTCTCGTGGTGACTGCATGAACTGAGAGAGTATATGGACAGCATAGGTTAATTCGGGCCGAGTGATAGTGAGATAAATGAGGCGGCCCACCAATCTTCAGTAACGCATAGCATCATGAAGTTCCCTGCCAGTGGCTAAGGCTAACTTGTGGTTTTCTTCGATGGGAAAATCGGCGGGCTTAGCACCCAGAAGCCCACATTCTTCAATTATTTCAAGAGCATACTTGCGTTGACAGAGAAACATGCCTTCGGACCCACGAGCCATTTCAATGCCAAGAAAATATTTTAAAGGCCCTAAGTCCTTAATACTGAAGCAATCATGGAGATACGCCTTGAATTTTTGAGAGGCAGCAGCATTATTAGAAGCGAGAACGATGTCATCCACATAAACAAGGAGGCCCATGAAAATATCGTGTTGTCGATAAATAAAGAGGGAGTAGTCGGCATAGGTACGAACGAAGCCATACTCACTGAGCTTACTGGATAACTTGGCGAACCACTGCCGCGGAGCTTGGCGAAGACCATACAACGACCGCTTCAGACAGCATACCTTATTGGGGTCGGTGGAGCGGAAACCTGGAGGCAAACGCATGTAGACTTCTTCATCCAAGTCACCATGGAGGAATGCGTTGTTGACATCAAGTTGGTGAAGCTCCCATCCTTTTGCTACTGCCACAGATAAGAAAATCCGTACACTTGTCATCTTGGCAACTGGAGCAAATGTTTCATTGTAGTCGAATCCGGCAACCTGGTGATCGCCACGAATTACCAATCTTGCCTTGTATCGCTGAATGCTCCCGTTTGCATTGTACTTAACACGGTAGACCCACTTGCAGCTTATGGGTTTCTTGCCCACTGGTAGATCCACAAGCGACCAAGTATCATTCTTTTCGAGAGCTTCAATCTCCTCAGCCATAGCCTGACGCCACTTTGGATCTTTCACAGCTTCATGAAAGTATGTGGGCTCAACAACCCGTGTTATAGCTGCTAAAAATTGTTGATGCAAAGGTGAAAATTTAGTAGATGTGACATAGTTTGCTAAAGGATATCGCGTACCTGAGGATCCTTTTGAATGTGGGATAATAGAGGAGGAGTCGTGAAGAATGGGATCAGTGGGCCTTGCACTGTAGCACAAGTAGCCATTATATTTGGCGGGCTTCATACTGGGCCGACCTGTTCGTCGCAGGGATGACTGGGGTTGCATGGGAATCGGCGTGGACTGGGCTGCATCTTCGCTGGCAGTATGTGGTGCAACGGGGCCCAGTTCAGTGATAGAACCAGAACCTGGTCCTGACTCCGGGCTAGTAATGGGCTGCGGAGCTGGGCCGGGCTACCCTGTATGGAACGGCTGGGCTTGAATTATGTCCAGGACTGGGTACAAGTTGGCCACCTAATTCTACAGGCCTGATGCTCCCCCTGTCAATAGAGCTGGGCTCGCTAGGGGGCTGAGATGGTGAGCTGATGTCGGCATCCTGGGTTCTGAGAGATTGGTCCGTAGGCACTGGGTCAACATCGTCCAAGGCCCGCAGACCGGGAGAAGGAAATAAAGAGGATGACGCTGAGGGGGAGCTCATAGCATATGGAAAAATATTTTCGTGAAATATAACATCTCGGGATACAAAAAATTCCTGGGTTTCTAGATCAAACACTTTCCACCCCTTTTGGCCAAAGGGGTAACCCAAAAATACACACTTTCTCCCCCTTGGTGCAAACTTATCCTTGGTCCGTTTATTTTGTGCAAAGCATAATGACCCAAAAATCCGAATATGATCATAGGAGGGCTTCTTTTTGTAGAGAATCTCAAATGGTGTTTTTCCGGCTAGAATCTTACTGGGTGTTCGATTAATGAGATGCACAGCCGCTAGCACACACTCACCCCAGAACTGTATGGGCAAATTGGCTTGGAAGAGGAGGGCTCTTGCAACATTTAGGACATGCCTATGCTTTCGCTCGACGCGTCCATTTTGTTGTGGAGTGTCGACACAACTACTTTGCCGTATAATCCCATGGTCATGATAAAATTGTTGCATGGGTTTGGATGTGAATTCCAACCCATTGTCACTTCTTACGATTTTGACACTAGTTTCAAATTGGTTTTTGACCATGATTATAAACTCTTTTAAAAAATGACTTGTCTCCCCCTTGTGGACCATTAAGTAGGCCCAAGTGGCCCGACTTGCATCATCCACAATAGTAAGAAAATAGTAGGCACCGTTGGATGAAGATTCCCGATACGGTCCCCAAATATCACAATGAATAAGGTGAAAAATCCTTTCAGCTTTACTAGAACTCAAGGAAAAACAATTTCTGGTTTGCTTTGCACGATGACAGGTTTCACATATATCTTCTCCATTCTTATCAAAATTGATCTTTAAACTACCAGATAAATAGGATAAAACTTCATGTGAGGGGTTCCCTAGTCTCTTGTGCCATAAGTCGATTGAACTGACCGCATTTACTTACTTGTCTTCCACTGATCCCTTTGTGAAGAAGTATACTCCTCCGCTCTGCTTACCCATACCAATCGGAGTCCTCAAAATACGGTCTTACAAGATGCAAAAATCATCATAAAATGTCACACTACAATTTAATTCTTTACACAATTTAGCAATGGATACAAGGTTGCACTTAAGAGAAGGAACATATAGAACTTTATCAAGTTTGATCTGTTCATCAAGCACCACGTACCCTTCTTGGCTTGCAAGGGTGTGCGTCCCGTTTGGCATCCCTATAGCAATCAAATCAATTTTCTTGATTTCGTGAATCAGATTCAGGTCTCCCGTCATGTGGCATGACGCTCCACTATCAAACATCCAAGGCGTATTACTTGAAATTTTCTCAAAACCGGGTTTTGGACTTTCGATGAGGCTTAGCAATTTTTGTAATTGATCGTGAGTCAGTTCGGGAACGCTCACTGCTGCTACTGCTGGACCGTAAGTGGCTGGGTCGTGACCTGTTGAACTAGCTGGGCCGAACACTGAAGCTGTGGTTGCTGGGCCAAAAACAGCTGGGCTGTGACTTCCTGAACTGGCTGCGCCATAGCCTGTTGTGCTCAAGTCTTCGTTTTGGGCCAGAATTGAGTGCACAGACTCACGCCCAGCTCCACGCCCATGCCCACTGTTGCTCCTGCCTCCTCTGTTTGCTCGGCCACCGCCTCGGCTTCCTCGCCCTCGTCCACGGCTGCCCCAGTTTGGTGGATACCCAATCATCTCATAACAATTTCCTTCATCATGTCCGATCCGCCCACAGTGCATGCATGATGGTCTTTCGTTCGTGTGTTCTCGTGCCGCAAAAGCCACCATATTTTCTAAACGGTTATCTCTTCCCATCATGATTCTTCTGTGATTTTCTTCTTGCGTTACCATATTAAATGTAACGTCAAGAGTGGGTAACGGGTCAAGCGCCAAAATCTGGCTCCGAATAGTCGAGAAAACCTCATCGTTTAATCCCATCAAAAACTGATGGGTCTTCTCATCTTGCGCCATCTTCATGATTCTACTCTCAATCTTACACTCGCACTTACCACATGTGCACTGCGGTACCTTTGTATAATTCTCCAGTTCACTCCACATCCCCATTAGTTTAGAGTAAAAATCCACGACCTCAAGGCTACCTTGTTTGCTACAGCATAACGCTTACGTAACTCTTGAGTTGATAGATTTTAGGAGTGTTAGCTACAGCATAACGCTTACGTAAGTTTTGCCACATCTCGTACGCCGTTTCAGCGTATGCTACACTGGCATGTAGTTTTGGATCAATAACATTGATGATCCATGAACAGATCATTGAGTTGACCATCTCCCATGCGTTCAACTCACTCAAATCTTCTCCTTTTGGTGTTGGTTTCGTTATGGTTCCTTCTATGAACCCTAACTTGTTTTTGGATTTTAAGGCTATTTTGATAGTTTTCTGCCATAGTTCGTAATTTTTTCCATTGAAAATTACTGAAGTAATTGTGACTCCAGGACCTTCTGATGGGTGAAGATAGTATGGCGAATGATTCTCAATTATAAATCCTTTTCCTCCACTCATTGCTCTGATACCATGAAAAAACAGAAAGAAAATTAAGAGAGAAAGGGTGACATGAATTTTGCCTTAGCCGTGTATGCTTGCTTACGGCCAAACGTTTGTGGTTTTGTATTATCCTTCTTGCCATACAATTGTTTGCCGCAATATATATATACAAGGAACCCTAAGTCCTTTATGACTTGGAAAGCAAGGAAACCTAATTGCCTAGAAATTCATCCACTAGATGATTAATAAAATAATAATCAACTCCAACACAACTACTAAAAATATGACTAAATAATATTTCAAAGGAAGTGGACTCCTTATCAATAAGTTTCATGAATATGTGAAAATAGCTATCATGAAGATGGAATCCACTCATGAGGCATTGATGAAGTCTAAAGAATTAAGGAGGAAGGAAACAAGTTCTCCAAGTCGGAGGCCTTTCAATGCGCCATAAATAGGTATGATAAATTACTTTAGTATCTATGTATTGCTATTTTCGAAAAAGAGGATGATGTTGGAATGCACCATCATGCCCAATGAAACATGTCATGTACAACGATCACCAAGGAGCCTTATAATCAACTCCTTTAAATTGTTAGCCAAACCCCGCCACAGAAAAAGGAAAGAAAAACATTGAAGAAGATAGAATTCTCGGACAAGATAGAATAGAAACAGTGTGTAAAAAATTAACAAATTAGTTTCAAGCTAGATATGGGTATATGATTTAAAAAATTTTAAATCTAACTCAAACATGGTGCAGGGAGGACTTCAATGACGGTAAAAGATTCAAATGATGAATATACGCAATGATAATCATCAAATTGACTAAGGTACTACAATCATGAGTGTGTGTGCTAAGAGGAAGTCTTGAGCGTCAAGTATGGTGGTGATGAGCTAATAATCAATAATCACATTCTTTATCAATATGATGCAAATGGGGGGTGTAATATAATTTGCCAGTGTTACTATACTTCCTAGATTTCTAGTAACTGATATAGCTCAACTTGTAACTTAACACTTTGCAACCTTTGGATCTTTCTTAGATATTTTAATAAACCTGCATGCCTTTCTAACCAAAAAAAAAAGGAAAACATTTCATTTTGTTGGATAACCATCCTCTTGGCGACCGAGATGAGACATTTCTTGGAGAGGGCCAAAAAGAGAATTTTCATGTTGACATAACACAATAGTGCGTGTTATTTGCCTATGCACTTAACACTTAAGCTCCAAAACAGCGAAAGCAGATACACGGTGCGTCCGCCAACAAAGCATGGCATCATTATCAGGTTTTGTCATGGGGGCAAAAGAAGACATTTTAACGACAATTCCGAATTTGTCTTTCTTACACAAACATAGTTTAGTGGCACTTGCCTTGTATCTTGTTGTAATTCAGTCACAGCCCTCATTTTACCCCCGTGGCGCCGCCCTTTTTCCCCCCCCCCCCCCCCCCCCCCCAACCCCCCCCCCCCGGCCCACAGGGAAAAAAAAAAAGAATCTTGTGGTAAGGCATAGGAGAGAGACAATAGAAATTAGGGTGTAACAGTATTAGGTTGTTTTAGATTTGTATTCAAGTATAGCTAAGGCGTCAACTCTAGTAAAAATTACTAATCTAAATTTGGGGCTTTTATTCATAACTTATAAATGTTTGATACAAGCATGACGAACCTATGTATGAAAATTATTGAATTTTGTCTTAGAGAATCATTAGCTAAACATATATTACACTTATTTAAATATCCCAAGGTCTATTTGGAATGAGCATATATCATTGTAAGTAACCGGTAACCCCAACTATTGCAATTCAAATACTAAATAAAGTAGCTCACTTTTATTTTCAAAATATGTGCCAAAAAAAGATTTTTCATTATGTTAAATTTTTTGAGTATGTCTTAGGAGGCCTCAACCTTGAAGAGCAAAATTATTCTCTAATAACTCGTGATCAAGTCACTTTTTTAGGTCTACATTCATAATTAATCAAACTTCAAATTTTTGTAAATTTAGGGGGGGGGGGGGAATAACTATTCTAAAAGTAGATGATATTAGCATACATCATAATCTATAAATCACAGTCATAATGATAATGCTTGAAGATTAGGGAGGGCCCATTGATGTCTTTACGGATTTTTCTACAGATTGGCTTATGAACCACATGAATTCAATGAGTATCTTTTCCTACATGAACTTAGGTTAGTGGAACTGAAATGTAACATGTTAACTTGTGTCTGTTCCATGTACATTTTGTGATTTGCTCAAGACAACCTTTCACAATTTTGCAATTAATGTTAATTAATGATGAACCTTTGCATTAATGTCACAATTAATTGAATTAATTAGGTATATAGTATGTGGCCATGGGGCCAAACCTCTAATTCTAGGCTGCTAGGCATCTAGTGAAGGTATAAGTTGACGTGTTGCAAGCCGAAGAGCTCCCAGCCCGTGTGGCTGGGAGTTGCCTTGTCCAACCACCCTTTTCGGGTTCGAATTTAGGGAGAGCAAATTGTGCTTTGTGCATGGAATATGCGGTGTGCTGGTTTCTGGGTTTTGTGCTCAGATTTTGGCACCCCTTATCCCTTGACCTGTTAAGACCCATTAGGCACCCTTGAGATAGGGGCCTGATGGGGTAGGCCCGCTTACCATTACCAAAAAAAGAGAGAAAAGTTGATGTATTGCAAATTATTACAACGAAAATAGGTTGAAGTGGCTCCCATGGAGTCCCTTGAGTCCTTAATGCCAGGAAATACTCGCTCCACCATGAAAAAAAATTGTTCTTTTTTATTTATACATGTTCCCCCCTCCCCCCAAACAAATAAAAGGAAAAAAAAAAAGTTGATCTCTCTGCTTCTACTGTTAGTTATTTTGCTGCTCCTCCTGCTACTGCTACTGTTGCTGCTACTACTGCTGATGCTGTTACTATTGCTACTACTACTGCTGCTGTTGTTTCTACTACTACTGTTGTTGCTACGACTACTTCATTTGACCAAAGAGAAAAGCTTAAATAATATTCAAAAACTTAAGGCTTTGGGATTTGTGATCTTATTAGATTATCATTGTCATTTTGGGATTTGTGAGCAATCGAGTGATATTGTTCAAGCTCTTAGGCTTTCTTCCCCAATCTTAAACCTTCATTTGACCAAAGTAAGTCACCCATGGATGAGTGACGAAGAGGTTGAGGACTACCCTTCAACTTTACAATATTTGTAGTTGCTTATTTTACCAGTAAAAAGGATAAAGTGCTTTTATAGAAATATATTAGATGCTTATCATCAATAAATACAAATAAATTATACAACATAACAAGAAATATATACCTCCAAACAATCAAGATGATTATCAGTATAACAAAATATAGATCGTTACAAATGTTTAATGTTTATATCCATACTAGGAAAATGATTATTTAATTTCAACAGCGAACAACTCCCCCAATGAATATTTCACTTCATTTTCTATAGTGAGTTCTCTCAACTTTGTCCAAGTAAAAATATACCCTCGATCTGAAACCCTCGAATTAGGAGAATTGGTGAATAGAAGAATATAAATAGCTTAGTGAATTGCAGAAGAGAGAAATGAGCTTGTCCTTGGAGAAGAAAAAGGTACAGCACTTCCTTTCAATTTCAATTTTTTTTTTAACTGCTCACGTTACCATTTAAAAAAAAAAAATGTTTCTTAGACAAATACCCGCTTGAATGTTTCAAAAAAAAAAAAATCATGCCGGTTATTTGGAGATGGAACATTTTGGGTTGTGTGGTACATTTAATTTTCATATGTTGATAAGCATTTATTTAACTCACATATGAGCATTTTGGTTATTCGTAATAAATAACATCAAAAAGGTAATATAAATAACTAGTTATGTAATTAAACTATTGAATCAAAACACAAAAAAAGAAAATCATAATAAATTTTTAGAAAAAAACATTTAGTTGACTATAGAAAAGAATTTTTGAGAAGCTGAAATAATAAATTAGTCACAAAATTAAGCAAATGTAACAAAAAAAATGACACAAAAAAATTGAAAATCCCTTTTAAAAAAAAAAAGGCATTACACTACCTTGAAGTTAAATTAGCAATTAATAAATAACATGGGGGGGGGGGGGGGGGAAGCAAAGGTGGATCACCTCATCATTATTGATATCAATTGAACCACAAAGGTTGGCTTGCAAAACCATTTGCCAAGCCGCTAGGCCAATCTAAATATTACATTGCAATTCCTCTGTATCTAATAATTAAACAAAATAACATACTTGGGTCTGCCGGCAAGGACAAGGACCCTCAAAATTTGATCATACTTAGGCCCTGTTTTTTTCAGTGGGAAATAAGGGGTGTTGAATGGGTGATTGTGGGAAAGGGGGGGAAGGAGTGGGTAAGTGTGGATTTTTTTTTTAAGTGTGAGAAAAAGTTGGTGAGTGTGGGTGAAAGTTGAATGTAGTTGAATGAAGTTGAAGTATTGGTTATTAATATTTTTTTGTTTTATAATGTAATAATTTTATTGT
>JACYFF010031958.1:79817657-79831463 GCA_017589665.1 Selenicereus undatus | reverse complement strand
CCCCCCCCCCCCCCCCCCCCCCCCCCCCCCCCCCCCCCCCCAGCGAAGTATGGCAGACAAACTTTCCAGAGCATTCAATTAGATTATGATGGTGTTTGGTAAATAGTTTTTTGAAGAGTTATTTGATTAAATAGAATTTTTTAGACTAAAGTTAACTGTTTAATCTAGTTAAAAAGTAAATTTATGTGTTTGGTAGAATGACTTTTTGGAAGAGTTTTTTGCATCCAAAAAGCAAATTGGATTAGCTTTGGGAAGAGCTTTTTAGAGAATTAGTGTTTTGTCTCACAATTTTGTTAGAAACAACTAATTTCACTAAACAATTTTGGCCATGTTTGGTAAAAAAACTGTTATCTGTTAATTGTTTGTATTAGCTGTTAGATGTTAGTTGTTTAAATTAGTTGTTTGTAGTAGTTATTTGGATTACCTGTTTGGTGAAATTAGTTGTTTCTAGCAAAGTTGTGAGACAAAAAGCTAATTCTTCAAAATGCTCTACCAAAAAACTAATCAAATTAGCTTTTTTAAATTAGTTTTTGGGACCCAAAAAGTTCTTCCAAAAAGCTATTTTATCAAACATCTAAATTAACTTTTTAACTAGGTCAAGCAGCTAATTTTGGTCAAAAAGCTCTTTTTGGCAAAAAAAATTCTTCAAAAAGTTGTTTACCAAACACCCAACAACTAATACAAATAGTTAACAGTCAATAACTAATACAAACAGCTAACACCTAATAACTAACAGGTATTTATCAAACAAAACTACGTATATCATATAATGATAATGCCATTTCCATCTCTGCATGATATGTCTCAAAGTATAGGACGTGGAGGAATTTGATGCTTTAACTCTTCTGTGAACTCATGATAAGGTTCGCAAGTAACCCCGTGTCGACAGGGGGCGGTGCTTGATGCTATTCGCTTGAAGGATTATTAGATAGGTGCCTAATTTGATGCTTGATGCATGATGCTTTTCATCGGTATTAATGTATTATATTGAGTTGTTTGTTTTGTATCTTTATTTGTGATATTTAGGGCTTATTTTTTTTATGGGTTAATTTTAAAATACTAACTTCAACTCATTTCAATCTACTTCAACTTACTTTAACCCACTTTCACTATTTTAATCAAATTTAATTTATCACATAAAAAAGTTTCAACCTACTTCAACTCACTTCAACCTACCTCAACCTACTTCAACCAGCTTCACCATTTTACTCACCCTAATTTATCCATAAAAAGAACAGGGCCTTAGTCATTTGATTTAATAACAATTCAAATGTGTCTAAAACAACGTTTATTAGTTGCCACTATCAATAGGTGAAACTTGATAGGGGCAGTTTTAGATTAATATTGTATTCTTAAAACTATATGTTTTTGACGTCACAAAAAAGTTCTTATCCATAGATCATTTATGTACATAAATATAATAAATGAATAATTCAATTATTGTACATGAATAATCTATAAGTAGGTTTGTACGCTCATAGGAGCAGAGCATATATAATTTGTCATGGCCACTACTTATTAAAGCTGGTCATTATAATAATTTCATTTTATTGTTTGTTAAGTTGATTTAATTGATCCTTGTTATGTACGATGTACTTTTCACAAATGTATCGTATTTGGAAGACTTTAATTTCTCAATAAAGGAGTCTCAAGATCAAATTCATTATGAGACTTCCAATGTAAAGTGGCTTTGGTCAAGTAGGTTTTTTTTTTTTTTTTTGCTGGTAATAAAGTAATTAACTAATTTATAGAGTACGTTAGATAGTTATGTTGTTATCTTTTAACATTGTTGATAATTTAGGGATGTATTTGAATTGAGTCGAGTTTGAACTTATCAAGCTTGAACCTCTGCTTGTGAGCTTGCATTCAGGCTCGAGCTCAACTCATGGTTCACCGACTTTGGTAAAATCAAGCTTGAGTTAGGCTTTCTTAGGCTCAAGCATAGGCTTGACTTGTCCATGATTCATGTAAAACACCAACCAAAGCTTAACAGGTTTTTTTGGGGGGGGGGGGAATTGAGGCACCAAGGATGATGTAGACGTGAATCGACCATATGTCTCTAGTAATAACTCTCGTATACTACCAATTGAGTTAATTGACACTCACAGCATAATTGTTGCATTGCGTATAGTAAGCCTTCAATATGATTCACCCTCCTCCTATCGTATTGTGTAAGCTTTTCCTTTATAGGTAATTTGAATCCCAAAAATAAAAAAAAAATAGCATGAAAAATAGAAATTCCTACTATATTTGGAAAAGTCGCTTGTAAATCGTAGCCAACTATATCAATTAATAGTCGAATTAGGGTTTAGTCTTCCCCAGTAATTTGAGTTATTATAATCTATTCTTGAATTTCTTCTATATTTTGTGATTAAAACCCCCAATTGAGAGAACCAAAAGGTGCATTCGACCTTTGGTCGCTTCAATCATCGGCAGAATCGACTTCAAAGTCCAACAGGGTTTGTCAGGCTTGGGGTGGAGCTTGCCTCATGGATTGTCAATATGCTTTCTTATTTGCTGAGTTATCCGAGGATCAAATCAAAGATAAGTTTCATGAACATGTGAAAATAACTATTATGAAGATGGAATCCACTCATGAGGCACAGATGAAGTCCAAAGAATTGAAGGAGGAAGGAAACAAGTTTTACAAGTCGAAGGCCTTTCAATGCACCATAAACAGGTAGATAAATCAGTTCAGTATCTATGTATTGCTATTTTCAAAAAAGATGATGATGTTGGAATGACCCATCATCACCAAAGAAACATGTCATGTACGACTATCACCAAGGCAGCCTTATAATTAAGTCCTTTAAATTTTCAGCCAAACCCCATCACAGATAAAGGAAAGGAAAGCCATGAAGAAGATAGAATTCTCAGACAAATTAAAATAGAACAGAAATAGTGTGTGAAAAATTAACAAATCTGGCTCAAGCTGAATATGGATATATGATTTTAAAATTTTTAAATCTAACTCACACATGGTGCAGGGAGGACTGCAATAATGGTAAAAGATTCAAATGGTGGATACGCAATGATAATCATCAAATTGACTAAGGTACTACAATCCTGATTGTATGTGCTAAGAGGAAGTTTGAAGCACCAAGTCTAGTAGTGATGAGCTAATAATCAATAAACGCATTCTTTGTCAATATGATGCATATGGGGGTGTAATATAATTTGCCAGTGTTAATATACTTCCCAGATTTCTAGTAGCTAATATGACTCCCGTTGTAACTTAACACTTAGGAACCTTTGGATCTTTCTTCGATATATTAATAAATTTGCATTGCCTTTCTTACCGAGTGGGGAGGGGGGGGGGGATTTTCATTTTGTTGGATTACGCTCCCCTTGGAGAGCGAGATGAGACACTTCTTGGAGAGTGCCAAAAAGAGAATTTTCATGTTGACATAACACAATGAGGCGTGTTATTTGCCCATGGAGTTAAGCTCCAAAACAGTGAAAGCAGATACACGATGCATCCGGCAACAAAGCATGGCATCATTATCAGCTTTTGTCATGGGGGCAAAAGAAGACATTTTAAACACAATTCCGAATTTGTCTTTCTTACACAAACACAGTTTAGTGGGGTTTGCGTTGTATCTTGGGGTAATTAAGGCACAACTCTTATTTTACCCTCTACCCCCCCCCCCCTGGGGGAAAAAATAGAAGAGTCTTGTGGTAAGGCATAGGAAAAAGACAATAGAAATTACGGTGCGACGGTATTAGGTTGTTTAAGATTTGTATTCAAGTATAGCTTAGGTGTCAACTGCAGTAAAAATTACTAATTTGAAATTTGGGCCTTTTATTCATAACTTGTAAATGTTTGATACAATTACACGATGTACCTATGTATGAAAATTATTGAATTTTGTCTTAGACAATCATTAGTTAAACATATCATACCCTTATTGAACATAACTTATTTAAATATCTCAAGGTCTATTTGAAATGAGCATATATCATTGTAGGTAATTGGTAACATGTATAACCCCAACTATTGCAATTCAAATACTAAATAAAATAGCTCATTTTAATTTTCAAAATATGCGCCAAAAAAAAAGATTTTTGATTATATTAAATTTTTGGAGTGTGTCTTAGGAGGCCTCAATCTTGAAAAGCAAAATTATTCTCTAATAACTCGTGATCAAGTCACTTCTTTAGGTCTACGTTCATAATTAATCAAACTCCAAATTATTGTAAATTTAAGGGGGAAAATAACTATTATATGGTATTAGCATATCAATAAATTTTGTGTGAGACTGTCTTACAATAACTTATACTATGAGACATCTCATGCACTCAATAACCGTGTCCTAAATTTAAAAGAATATGTGTTGCTACATAGGTGGTTTCACGATAAATCATTATGAGACCGTCTCATTCAAAAATTTGTGGTAGCATATATCATAATCTATAAATCACTGTCATAATGATAATGCTTGAAGATTATGGAGGGCCCCATTGATGTCTTTACTGATCTTTCTACAGATTAGCTTATGAACCACATGAATTCATTGAGTATCTTTTCCCACATAAACTTAGGTTAGTGGAACTGAAATGTGACATCGTTAACTTCTCTCTGTTCGATGTACATTTTGTGATTTGCTCAAGCCAACCTTTCACAATTTCGCAATTAATGTTAATTAATGATGAACCTTTGCATTAATGTCACAATTAATTTAATTAATCGAGTATAGTGTGTGGCCATGGGGCCAAACCTCTGATTCTAGGTCGCTAGGCATTTACTGAAGGTATAAGTTGATGTGTTGCAGATTATTACAACGAAAATAGGTTGAAGTGGCTCCCATCGAGTCCGTTGAATCCTTGATGCCAGGAATTAGAGTTGAGAAAAGTTGATCCGACATGATTACCAACTCGAAACTGACCCAAAGTTAAGTGGGTTTGAGTATACATTTTCAACCTGTTTAATTAAATGGGTTGACAAGTTTAACCCATTAGTCGAGATTCTCGACACGAAAAAGTACCTATTTAACCAATTTAATTAAATGAGTTGCGTAAGTCAACTCATTTTTCGATTTTTTATTTATCCATTTACTTTTTATTAGATACTTAAGAATATAAAAATTTTTAAAAATTGTGAATTATGACGAATCAAGAGAATTTTAAAGAGTAATTATTTAATGTGATATGTAAACTTAATTTTTAACATTGTAATTACATATTAGTAAAAAATGTTAAATACATAAATAGTTAATTAAGCGACTGAACTTGACAAGATTATCTTAAACAGGTTAAGCGGGTCAACCCGTTTAAAAATTAAATGGGTATAGGTCAAGATTTTTCAACCCGTTTAATAAACATGTTAGATTCAGGTCGAGGAATTCTCAATCCATTTAAGTTCAACACGAACATGAACCTGACCCAACACGACCTATTACCCAGCTCTACTAGGAATTACTCGCTCTATCATGAAAAAAAAAAAAAAATTTTCTTTTTTTTTTTATACATGCCCTTCCCCCCCCCCCCCCAACAGAAGGTTAATCTCTCTACTACTACTATTGTTGTTGCTCCTCCTCCTAATACTACTGCTATTATTATTATTATTATTATTATTATTATTATTATTATTATTATTATTATTACTAGTTTGGACTCGTACTTTGCACGGTGCATGCTACAGTAGATAGTTTGAATAAATATATTTGACTTTTATAAAAATAATTCTTATGATGAACAATAAATCTTCTATGACCTGTATGATCTCGCAA
The DNA here is from genome assembly GCA_017589665.1 of Selenicereus undatus. NCBI lineage: Eukaryota > Viridiplantae > Streptophyta > Magnoliopsida > Caryophyllales > Cactaceae > Selenicereus > Selenicereus undatus. Next base: position 79,825,734 of record JACYFF010031958.1, on the reverse strand, counting down.
TAAAACTCTAAATATATGCCTATAATTCATATAGAAGAACATAGTACATAATAATGCAAACATACAACTTGAAATGTATAATCAAGAGTACTTAACAATAAAAACCCATTATCCATACTTTCTCTGAGTTAAATTTGGAGTTGCACATGTACAATAAGGTACATTTAGAGCAAACACATAAGTGCTGATACTTTTTTTGCAAGTGGTGCAAGTGTTATAAAACAATGGTTAGATCTCATCCACATATACAAAAATGCGAAAAATATCTAACCTGTATAAGGAATGAAAGTAGAACTCAAGTAAGAAAAATAATAATTAAATTGTACAACATTTAATATTAATGAAGGAAGCAAAATTATAGTGAATAATCGATTATGAAGAATATGATGGATGGATAAGAACGAAAACAGGGAAACATTTGGCTAGAATAAATTTGTTGAAAATTAAAAATTTCTAGTAATAGGACAACTATTGCCGCCCAAATTATTATGAATTTTCCAATATCATGCACTCTATTTCAGGAACAAATTCAAAATTGAGAGCTCAAGATAATCAATGAAGTGGATATATTTTTACTTTTGTTTATATTTATTTTTATTTATTTCTTTTGTCTTTCTGTATTCAAAACCCTAGCTATCTAAATCTAAAAAGAAGTTGCAATACTCTCCAAATTTGGGTGCTTGGACAATAAGTTTAGTGGCCTGGACACACTAATTTTGTTATTGGGAAATGTTGTTTCATTTTTTAATAATATATAGATAATGTCTATTTTATTTGGACATATTATAATAATATGCATATGATTGATTGATATATAGGACATAAATATTTAGCTTAAGGAAAATTAATTATAATCTATATGAGCTTTGTCCTAATTATTATGATATATTATAGGAATAATAATTTTTCAGATAGGACATATATATTTAGCATTTTTTGAAAAGACTGCCTCATAAAATGGGACACCCATCAATGCTTAAATAACACCATTTCACATAGAATAGGGTGAAAGATTCAACAATTTGACATGTATTCTTATTTTAATCTTTGTGATTTTTAATATGAATCAGGCCAATCATAAAACACCATTGTTTTCAATCAGCGAATTGCTACTTTAACATATGCTAATAAATCCAAAATCTCCAACCTATTCATATACCATCAGAGAGAGGAAAAGCTCTGAACAACCCAGTACAAACATAATGCAATCCTTTGCTATGATTCATTTCTCTCTCAATATACGATTATGCCTCTCTCTTAATGTCATGCCCTTTTTTAAGAGAAATGATGCCTATATTATTTTAAGAGGAATAATTTTTTTGTAATTGTATTTTAAGAATATTATATTTTAAGAATGCAGTGACTTTCATTCTTATTTGTATTTCCTTTTAATGTTTCCATAATTAATGTTTATACTTTTTGTAATAATTTTTTTCTTCCTTTTATCAGAATTAATTAATTTAATATGAATGGATGTGATTAAGAGTGAGAATTAATCTTATGGTCCAAAAGTTCTAATTTTTGACAATGCAGGAAAAATTCATGATAGCACAACATTGCAATTTTTATATTATTATTCTTATAATAAATTATACAGCATAATCAGTCAACTAAAATAATATTGTTTTTAATACTAAAGTATAGTAATTGCACTTATATATTTTATTTACAGAAAAATCTTACCAAAATCTATAATTGAAACATTGACAAATAGTAGAGTACAAATTTACTGAATACCAAAATTAAAACCATTTCTCTGATTTAATTTCTTGTCATAATTTTGTTAATTAATGCTGCCTAATTTTTCAGGATTGCATGTAGTATCATTAATGCTGGAAAATAGTTGTAGTAAAATTTGCGGTATATAGCTTAATATCTCCATATATATCCACATCAAACCCACTATTGCATTTTCTTCGTCGATCCATACCTGCATCCCATCTCTTTTTTTTTTTAGAATGGGTCAATTTACATAAGCATATAATTTAGGGAGAGCTCGCGGACAATAATATTGTACGGTGAAGATAGTTTGGGTAAATTTTCTTCATCGATCCAGACTATTGCATTGGGTAAATTTTCTTCGTCGATTCATCCTCTTTGCTCTATCATCAATTGTATAAATTCCAAAAAATTATTTCCATTCGTATTGAAATATAATATTGTAATACATAACTATTAATATTCTAGCCAAGGAGGTCATTCTTCATCTGCACAGTGCAACATTGGCCTGATTGGACGGCGAAATAAATGTACGAACAAACGACCACTTTTTGGTAATTATATTTTAAGAATACTATATTTTCAGAATGATGTGATTCTCATTCTTATTCTTATTTTCTTTTAATGTTTCCATAATTAATGTTTATATTTTCCGTGTTAGTTATTTTTTTTCATCCTTTTATTAGAATTGATTAATTAATATGAACGGATGTGATTAAGAGTAATGATTAATCTTATGGTCCAAAAATTCTGATTTTTGACAATGCAGGAAAAATCCATATCAGCACAACATTGCTTTTATATAATAGTATAGATTATTGTTGTTGTTGTTGTTGTTATAAAAGCTTCTTTGTTTTCTGAAACAATAAAAGAGAAAACCTTAAATAATATTCAAAAATTTATGTTACCTTTGATAGGAAGCTCTTTTTGGAGGAGGGAGCAATAAATAAAGGTGATTTAATTTGTTTATGTATTTTATTTGGAATTAGATTGTTGAATTTGGGAAGTTAATTACGTAAGTAGTTCTATTTTTTTGGGAGGATGGATTTTTTAACACGCTTGGAAAATAAAATAAGAGAGGAGATTGTTTTTCCAACCACTGCTAATGCCTCAAGTATCAATTTCTCTTAGGCTTCGTTTGATCTTTAGAAAATTTGATGGAAAGAAAAGTTGAAGAAAAAAAAAATGTGAAAGAAAAAAAAGTAGAGAGAAAATGAGTTTTTTTCTCTTGTTTGGATTGAGGGAAAAATACAAGAATTTGAATGAGAAGTTTGAATGTTGATGACCTACTTGAATTATGTTGATGTCATCAAAGCAATGTGAGGTTGGAGCAGGTTAGAAAATTTTCTCAAACTTTCCTCACAATTTTATGAGGAAAATTTTATCACTTGTTTCTAGCAATTTTTTCACCTAACTTTCCTCCATATTTTTTTTTTTTGTGATTTTCTCTAAACCAAGCACAAGAAAAAGAGTAAATTTTCCAAATTTTTTCCTTCCGTTAAATTTTTCAATGTCCAAATGGAGCCTTAATTAAAACCCTTTAAAAAGCAGTTAGTGTTAATGACCTTCAAGTAGGCTATTCATGAATAGGATAAATAAGGCGTTATTCTATTTCGCATTTTTTAGGATTTAGCTAAGAGCTTACATCTCCTTACAGCTTCTTACATCCTTAACATAATCCATACATCTTCTTACATCTTCTTATATCTCCTTACATTTTTTTACATCTCCTTACATCTCCTTACATCTTCTTACATTTTATAGATTTCTATAACATTCATTTATTTTAGTTACAAAAATATGTATATTTTTTTAAGGATACTATATATATACAAAATTTATAAATATCTTATGAACACAACATTTGCATAAACATAAAAACATAATATAACGATGTAAATTATGTTTGATTTTTGATATGAAATATATATTATTACAGATGACCATACATTTATTTATATTTAAAATTATTCACTTAAAATAGGAATTTATTTGAAGAGTTGTATTCAATTTTGTCAAAAAAAATTTGTTTTTTCTTATTATACTTTGCTTATTCGATCAAACTAATGTTCATATAAAAAATCACCTCAAGTGGATGAAATTTTATTCACCAAATTTATGGGGATTAATATATTTTATTGTTGTATAATTAACTTAATTAATTGTTTATTTTCTATAAGTATATTATTTTAATATTATTATTTTTTATCCAAAACGTTCATTGTAAAACAAATTATACTATACAATTCTTCAACAATTCAACAACTCCTTACATCTATCCTTACAACTCCTTACAGCTTCTTACATCTCGTTACAGCTTATTACAGGTCCTTATAACTTCTTGCAGCTCTTTACATCTCCTTACATCTATTTATCAATCTAAAACGTGAAATAGAACAGGCTCTAAGGATATCAATTCTAAAACAGGCAATCAATCACCATGATATTATCCCATTCCATTTGAAGAACAATAGCTCTAATTAATCACATCAGGGGTGTAACAGAAAATATGAATTTACGGAAAAAATTAGTTATAAGAATTCTAAAGCCAATTAGCCTTATCGTTGTACATGTCAATCGCCAGCAACATCCTCAGTAACACGCGGGAGAAAAAGCGCATCAAGGTGGAGATATCGGTGGCACAGCTCATTGTTTTTTCCCTGACTTTGAAATTATGAAAGAATTGTCGGATAAGTGGCGCATGCTCCAACGATAAAAATAAAAATCGCAACTGTGGTTGAATGTCAACACTTATTGAATTGGACAACACTGATTTAGAATAGGCTAAATTGCAAGCAAAAATGATGCAGTAACAGTGAAAAATAAAGTAACCAAGTGTCATGTAAATTGAAATTTAGCAGTAAGTTCTGGATATTTGCTTAAAAAATTAGAAACCAGAGTTGGAACTGGTCAAATTAGTTTCTAACTTTTAGCAACTGGAACTAGAATATCATATTCCGCTTTCAATTTTAGAGTATCCACTGCACCTAAGGTTGTAATTTTTGCACCTAATAAATTAAATTTGCTTCTCCATTCAAAGGGAGAGTGGATGTTTGATTTTTCCGACGATCATCTTCGATCTTTACACAAAAAGAAAGTTAATTTATTAAGTTTGTGTTTTTTTTTATCTTAGTTACTTAAAAAATATAATGATTCATCCTTCAATAAGTAAGTAGTAGAAAATTAACTTATATTGCGTTAAATTCGTTACTTGTAGAGTCAATTTGTGTAAGAAAAAAATCAAAATAGAAACAGAATAGAGAAACAAAATAAAAGGTAGTAAAAGATCAAAAAAAATTCATTTTCCTCTCTCTAAACCGGTTCCTACAGGTTCCAGATATTTTTTTGAGAATCCAATTGGATCTGGTTCCTTTTTGTTAGGAATAGAAACCCAACCATTTAATCCGTCCCGAACAGATATCAAAGTACTTGAAAGACTTGCTCATCCATAGGTCGAATAAAACGTCAATTAAGAACCACCAATTCCAACAAAGATCACACCCATGTACAATTCAAAGGTGATACATTAGAGAGCATGAAAAGAGCAGGAAAAACAAAAATGGCGGCAGGGATGTATGGTAAATAAGGGAAAGATGTCAAACTGAAAAGAAAAAAGTTAAGTGCAAAGAAGTACAATAAACATGCCTGGAACTTTGCGATTCTTTAAGAGTATTCAACAACAATTTTTAATGTAGGTCCCGTTTTTATGGGATATAGAAAGATTCAGATGTAGGTAACTTTACCTCTTTATGCATCTCTCCCCTTAGAGGGTTCAATTTCAACAGACCTTTTTCAAAGCATTGGTAACTGTAAATAAAAACCTAGGTGAGTGTATAATTCGAATGTAATTAGTTAATTAAGTAAATAAATTTGGAAGAATTAACACTATTCCTTTTATCTCATAAAAAATCAATTAGATACATTTTATATAGATAAAGGAAATAATATTTATTACCCTTTATTATCTATTGCCCTAACAACGTCAATTAGTAAAACCTTTTTTTTGTAATATATAAAATGTAAAATTTGATGTAGACGGAATTCCTATTTAAGTCTCTAATAATAACTTTTAAAAACTTTACGAAGTATACTATATTATTACTTGATAAACACAAGAACAATTGAATAAAAAATGAGGGCTGCAATTAAACTTATTACTCTTGCGTCTTTAATTAATTAATCAGTACTTTTGGATAGACTTAGTAAATTGGTCATTCGATTCGGGTACAAGTTGGATTAAGTTTGGTTCAGGTCATGTTTCGGATCAAACGAAATTTCGAGTCTGTTTAGTTTGGTTCGGGTGAACTTTGGTTTGGGTCAACTAATTTTTGGTCCCACAAACTTGTCATATAAAAATAAGTAAGTTTTAAAGAATTTTCAGATCGGGTATGATTCGATTCAGGTCAATTCTAACTGATATGCTTTCAGGTAAGTCTATTTCGAATGTTAAATTAAATATAAATTCAGATCGTTGGATTCAAATGTCGAATTTTGGATTAATTTTATCAAGTCTCTTGTGAAATCATGGTTGCCATGACATACAGTAAGCCCCTTAAAAAGGGGAGCCTTGTGAATGATTGCAGTAGTTGAATTAATTTTTTTGGATAATTTAGAATCGTTTGATTAGTAGGAGTGGTAGTTTGATTTTGATTTGGTTGGCGGTACACGATTAATGTATGTTAGGCTCAGCCAGGTGACAGATGGCAGTGGCGCCAAGCATATTTTATTGCATGCACAGTATCAAAAAGCCCAACTTTTCACAATTAACAGAAATACACGCCTTAACCGCAAAGGGTACGCGCAGACCACAAACAAACCACGCGTTTGCATTCTTACACGGTTTCCTCGCCAATGTTCCATACTTCCATATGACACAAATTCTTAAATGAAATTATCTAATATAAGATTTATTACAAGATAGACTCTTTTATATATAATTTTATTAAAATTTTGTAATGACTAATAATATATTTGGAGTTACTTTTAAACATAAAAGTGACTAATAACTCATTTAGGTGTGACTATAATAACAGTTACCTCCAAATAACTTATTAGTCACATCAATTAATTATTAATAGGCACCTTAAAAACATCCATCTCATAATATAATTCATATGAAATAGTCTCACATAAAACTCACTACTCACATGAACGCTAAACAGAGAATCCTATTAAGTATGTTTGTATCTTGAATCAACTTTAGTTCAGATTCTCCAACCAAGAGTCAAAATCAATCTAGATCATTAGTATTTAGTACTTATTCACCTTAACTAAAATTTTATAGTTGAGTTTTATAAACAAAAAAAGATTTATTATAAAATAGTTTTACCGCTTGTGAATCAACATAAGCTTGACTCCCATTAAATAAACAATTGAAAACTAAAAAATTCGGTGATAAGTTTTCAACTTTAATTATGTAGCAAGTTTTTGGACCGCCAAAATAATTAAATGAGTGATTGGAAACCAATGAATTAGGTAATGTCTTTAACAATAGCTCAAATACAGTCCGCTTTTGGACAATTGAAAACCCAAAATTATGTCATGTATTTAGCTTTAATTTTGTTGAACTAAAACAAAACACATTTTAAACTGTGGAGTGCATTATCAAGAAAGGACAGTAACAGCCGTATGCTTCTGCAATAATCTTAAGGAATAGTGGTTTTTGTGAAATTTCTATATTTCCTTTATAACATTCGTTTTACTTTACTTAACCAAAAAAACAAAAAAAAAGCAGCGAAATGTAATTAAGCAAATATCATTGCATTGTGCCAATGTCCTCGCATAGTAGTTTGGATCTCTTTAGGGCAGCCAACGCCACGTCTTTGATGCACAAAAAGCCAACTCGAATCCGATTACTTTATTGTTTCCTATACTAGTTTGTGCCCTTACTTTTACACGAATATGTAAATTTAAAAAAAAAAAATCTTTTACATATACTTATTGTGTTTTTGTTAACTTTTTTTAATTCCTCGATCTTGAAAGTTGATTTCTAAACTTGAATTAATATTGAAATTATACTATTACATTGAATTTGTAAAAGTTTTTTTTTTATTTTTTTTATCATTGCATGGTATATGATCCATTTTCATTCCCTGAAACTCATAAATATTTACCTTTTCTTGGAAGGAGGAGTTACTTGAAATAGTTCAACAAAAGATCCTATCTATTCCAACTAACAAACTTTTGTACTCTTTTTGCCCTAAAAAACTTGTAAACAGGTCAAACTGATATAAAAAAAATAAAAATCAGAAAATTTGAAAGAAGCATGGATGCTTAAATGAGAAGATACACATATATGTAGATAGATACACACATATATATATACATACATATACATACATACATACATACATACATA
>JACYFF010031958.1:79774748-79802657 GCA_017589665.1 Selenicereus undatus | reverse complement strand
CACTTGGATTTGTTATCATCAAAACTTGAATATAATAACTCAACAAATTCCCCCTTTTTGATGATGACAAACCAAGTGACCATATTGACAAAACAACCAGAAAGAGAATGCTGATAGGGATTCACGTAAGTCAAGATCAGGTCAAAAACAGGTTGGTCAGTTCAGATTCACACATGTCAATGTCAATAGGTATCACCTCTTTTTTCAATGTCAATTTCTTCCCCCTTTTGGCATCATTAAAAAGCAATAATAACAATTATAAAGGAGAAGGAATAACAAGCAAGAGAAACTGCAAATGGATATTTCATTAAAGAGCAAAGCAGTACAATGAGAAAGAGGAAAAAACAAAAACAGAAACAGAAACAGCCTATACAATCAGGGAGCAGGGGGTGGTTTCGTCTGCAGGGGAGGAATACTAGGAGCAAGGGAGGATAGAAGAGCAAGCAAGTCTGCATGTCGCTTAGCAGAGAGGGCTTGTTCTTCAGCAAGAGCAGCCTTGACAGCGGAGAGCTCATCCTTGAGGCGAGCATTGTCCTCAAGAACAGCCTCTACCTTGGTGGATGGTTGCTCAGAAACAGGTGGTCGAGGTGGTCGACGACCCTGTTTGGAACCGGACCCTTCCCCAAACTCAAAGCCACACCCTAGTAGAGTGTCAATCCCAATTGCATCAATTACTTGGGCCTCCACTCGCCGTGTGAGCACTATTCCAAAGTGCTCAAACACCCTTGTCAGCAGAAACCCATATCCGAGATCATGAGCCCGGGTGATGTTCGCAATTCGCCCAATGTGGCGAATCATGATTGCCGGAAGATTGATGGGTTCCTCCCTGTCCAATAAGTCGACCAGGCACTGATCAAAAAGGTCGGCTGAGTTTCTCCCTTGACCCCTTGGAATCACGTTCTTAATGACGAACATGAAAAGGAGTTGGTGGGGAGGAATCAGATCACCCTTTTTGACAGAGCAGGGTGTTCTCAGACCCTGTTTGTGACTTAGGCGTTTGGACACCTCTAGGAGCCTGGCTTGTTCCATGGCTGTTTTGTCTTCCCTCACATACACAGCAAAACCTTGTGAGGGTACTCCCAGAATTTTCCTAAGTGTGGGCGCATCGACCCTGATGCCTTGCCCATTCACAGAACTTGTCACCATCCCTTCGGTGACTCTGCAGTTGGCGTAAAATTCAGCCAACTCAGGCACAGAACACCCCAACTGGGTGTTTGCAAACAACTCAAGCCAGCCTTGTGCTCGAAGCTTGGTCAAAAACACCCCCAGACCCTGTTCCTCAAAAAAACTGACAGACACTACCTTCCCCCTGACAACATTGCGCTTAAGCAACTGCGCATGTTTGTCAGACATAGGAGAGGGAGTGGACTGCTTTGGGCGTTTGGAGGCAGGAACAGAGGTAGTCGCTTTTGGTAGGGGGGTTGTTCTTGGTTTTCTTTTGAGGGGTGGTTTTGCTGAAGAAGACTTCACAGCAGGTTTAGTGGTTGTTTTTGGAGGGGCTTGATCTTCAGAGGACTCAGAAAACACCGGTGTCCCCTGTTTGAAGGTGGTGTCTTCAGAGTCAGAACTCGAGAACCCTTCAGTAGAAGAGGAGATCTCTTCGACAATAGGAACGGAGGGTTTAGAGGTTCTGGGGGTTGATTTGAAGACAATTCTCGCAGACTTGCGAGGAGGTTGAGAAGGAGGTGAAGAGGGAGTTAGAGAGGGGCGAGACCTTGGTTGTGGTCGTGTTCTTGGCGTTCGAGTGCGCCTAGCCACCATCTTTACCCTTTTCCTTTTCTCTCCAGTTTGAGAGTCGAGAGGAACAGAGTCATCCCCAACAGTGGTTTCTGGGTTCTCCAAGAATTGGTCTTGGAGACCCGAAGAGCCAGCACATGCTGCAGAAGGACAGGGGATTGTTCCCACATACACCATTAATTCCCAACCAAAGGGGTAGGGAATATCATTCAACCCAAGCCCAACACTTTTGAGGTTTAGCTGAGTGAGATACCCAAAGGTTTTGTGAATAATTGGGCGAGGAGGGGACGAAATTGAGAGTATACTCATGTTGTTACTCTTAGAGATTGATGAAGAAACAGGTTTGGGAGCCATTATCGCAAGGAGGATTTTCGGGTTTTGGGGAGTTTTTGCTAGGGTTTGAAAGCAAGAACAGAGGAGAGAGAGAGAGAGCAAGATGAAGAGGACAGACGCACGCAAGACAGTTTTTAAACTCCTCACCTGTCACGAAGGGTTACCTAGGGAACACCTAGAATTTTAGCAGATAGCAATCAATAATAGCAATTAAGACATACCTGTTCGAGCCGCCTGTTCTTGAGCGTGCTTTTCTCATCCCAAGGTCTGTCATGATTACTCTTTCTCCATCTCCCAAGACAGCAGTACATAATCATGAGAGTACACAGACTACATATATTCGCTAAGCACAGACCACAAAAAATTACAAACAAGAGAGAAGAACAGGTATTATAGGGTGTTTTTCGTCAGTTTGATCTACCTCTGAGAACAGGTGTTCTCAGGGTGTTTTCACCAACCCCAGTTCCAGTTTGTTTCTCTCAAACTGATCTCTAGCTAGTGCCTTAGTGAATATATCAGCAATCTGTTTTTCCGTTGAGCAAAAATTCATAGAAATTAAGCCTTTTTCCACATTATCTCTTAGGAAATGATGTCGAATGTCAATATGTTTTGTCCTTTTGTGTTGACAAGGGTTTTTGGCAATGTTAATAGCGCTAGTATTATCACAAAAAATAGGAATGCGTCCAGTGTCAACACAAAAATCCTTGAATTGTTGTCGTATCCACAACAACTGAGCACAACATGAGGCTGCCGCCACATATTCTGCTTCAGCTGTGGACATGGCAACTGAATGTTGCTTCTTGGTAGCCCAAGATACCAAACAAGGTCCAAGAAAGTGAGTCATACCTGAGGTACTCTTTCTATCAACTAGGAAACCTGCATAGTCAGCATCAGCATATCCAACAAGATCAAGATTGCAACCTCTAGGATACCATAGAGCTAAATCAGGTGTATGCTTTAAATATCTTCGTATCCGTTTAACAGCCTTAAGGTGAGTCTCTTTAGGACTAGACTGAAAACGGGCACATAAACCAACACTAAAAACGATATCCGGTCTACTAGCGGTTAGGTATAGGAGTGACCCAATCATGCCCCTATAGAGTTTTTCCTCAACTGAGGGACTCCCCTCATCCATAACCAATTTGGTTGAAGGAGAAATAGGAGTGTCCATGGGTTTGGCCGACTCCATCCCAAAACGCTTAAGTAGCTCCTTGATATACTTTTGTTGATGGATCATGGTGCCGTTTGGAGTTTGCTTGATTTGTAAGCCTAAGAAAAAGTTAAGCTCACCCATCATGCTCATCTCAAACTCACTCCTCATCATATTTGAAAATTCATGGCATAAATCATGATGAGTTGCGCCAAATATAATGTCATCTACATATATTTGGACGATCAATAGATGTTCCCCCTTAGATTTCAGAAACAAGGTATTGTCTACCTTGCCTCTTCTAAAATCATTTTCAAGTAAAAAGCTTGACAACCGTTCATACCAAGCTCTTGGAGCTTGTTTTAAACCATAAAGCGCTTTGTCAAGTTTAAAAACATGATTTGGAAAATCACCATTTTCAAAACCAGGGGGTTGTTTGACATACACCTCTTCTTTAAGGTATCCATTTAGGAATGCACTTTTCACATCCATTTGATATAGCTTGATCTCCATATGAGCTGCAAAGGCTATTAAGATTCGGATAGCCTCAATTCTTGCAACTGGTGCAAAGGTTTCTTCATAGTCGATTCCTTCTTCTTGATTGTATCCTTGAACCACCAGCCTTGCCTTGTTCCTAGTGACTGTTCCTGACTCATCCAGCTTATTTCGGAACACCCACTTGGTTCCAATGATTGTTCTGTCTGTAGGTTTAGGTACAAGGTGCCACACTTTGTTTCTTTCAAATTGATGAAGCTCTTCTTGCATAGCCGCGATCCAATCTGAATCTGCAAGAGCTTCATTCACACTTTTTGGCTCAATGTTAGAAAGAAAAGCATAGAAAGCACAAAAATTCTTAAGTTTAGATCTAGTTTGCACTCCAGTATTAATATCTGACAAGATTTGATCAAGAGGGTGCGAACTATGGTGCTTCCATGATCTTGGATTAATTGGATCCACAGCCACATGTTTTGTTCTAACTGAAGTGTGTGTAGGATCAGGCTCAAGAACACCTCCTGATCCTGTTTCTGCACCTGTTTGCAAGCTGGTTCCTGAAGAATATGGTTCCGAACAGGGTTCAATGGTGTTTCCCCCTGTTTGGAGCTCACCTTGACTATCGCTTTGAGGAACAGCTTCTGTACCTGTTTCCTTCAAGGTGTTCTCACCTGGTTTCTCATGGTTCGACAATTCCTTTTGGACAAGACCTAATTCAAACTCTTCTTCCTGTACATCATTCTTATTCACAGTATTAGTTTCATCAAAAAGCACATGCACACTTTCCTCAACACACAAGGTTCTTTTGTTAAAAACTTTGTAAGCCTTGCTGTGAGAAGAATAACCAATAAATATTGCCTCATCACTCCTAGGATCGAACTTTCCCAAGGCATCCTTTCCATTATTATGCACAAAACATTTACAACCAAAAGTTCTCAAGTGCATAATATTAGGTTTTCTACCTTTGAAGAGTTCATAAGGAGTTTTGTTCAACATGGGTCTGATCATACATCTATTCATAATATAGCACGATGTGTTCAAAGCTTCTGCCCAAAAGTTCCTAGGAAGACCACTAGCAACAAGCATTGTTCTAGTCATATCTTCTAGGGTACGCTTTTTACGCTAAACCACCCCATTCTGTTGGGGTGTTATTGGAGCCGAGAAGTTGTGATCAACACCATGCATATTACAAAAATTTGTAAAATTTACATTTTTAAATTCAGTACCATGATCAGACCTCAAGCTAACCAATGAGTGTCCTACTCTCTTTTCAACCCTTTTTAGAAAAGCAATAAAGTTTTCAAACGTTTCATCCTTGGAAGCCAAGAATAGGGTCCAAGTAAATCGAGAGTAGTCATCCACTATGACAAGCACATAACTCTTCCCACCTCTACTTACTATCCTTATGGGACCACATAGATCAATGTGTAACAATTCAAGAGGTCGGGTGGTGCTTACACACTTTTTAGATTTTAAAGAAGATCTTACTTGTTTTCCTTTTGCACAAGCTTCACATACCTTGTCATCATTATACTTGATGGAAGGTAGTCTAACAACCAAATCCTTGGAAACAAGTTTATTTAACAAGGACAAGCTTGCATGACCTAGTCTCTTGTGCCATAGCATTATATCATCATTTAATGCATTTAAACAAGTCAGATTATTTTGGGGAAGAGTGGAAATACTAACTTTATAAACATTTTGACATCGCTTCCCCCTCAACACAACATCTCCTGTGTCGTCATTCACAACCAAGCAACGTGTTTTTGAAAACAGTACTAGGTTGTTCTTGTCACACAGTTGGGACACACTTAGCAAATTGTGCTTTAACCCATCAACTAAGTGCACATTATCAATTGAGTGGGAGAGAGTTTTACCAATATTACCTATACCGACAATTGTCCCAGATTTGCCGTTTCCAAATGCTACACTCCCACCATTCAAAGCTGTAAGTGAGAGAAAGTTTGATTCTTTTCCAGTCATATGCCGCGAACACCCACTATCGACATACCACAACTGCTTGTTTTCAAGGGTGTTTGTGGGGTTGTTCGTAAGGTTGTTTTCTCTCACTTCAGCCTGCAAAACAAATCACGGGTTAGTTTTGGGAACCCAGATCCACTTGGGTCCCATTTCTTTAGACATGTAAAGCTCATCTTTTCTAATCCAGATTTGTTTCACATACTTTTCATTCTTTTCATTGGCATGTTTTCTTAAAGGACAAGTATATCTATAATGACCCGTTTTACCACAATGAAAGCAAACAATATTTTCAGGTAATCCCACATACTTCCTATGTATTGGGTAAACGGTCCGTTTAGGCTTGTATCCAAGTCCCTTTTTGTTTCGACTGTGGTGAGTGTTTAACCAATCAAGGGCTTGTGAGGACTTGTTCCAACGCTTGGTCATGGCAAGTTCGGTTTCCAGTTTTTCTATATTAGCATGCAAGCTCTTGTTCTCTTTGAGCAAGTCTTCAACCATTCCTTCCACCTCAAAGAGTTTTTCTTCCACTCGAGTATAATCTCCTTCTTTTATAAAGAGATTTTCTTTGAGCATGTTAATATTTTCATGTAAACCAAGTTTTTTATTTTTAAGAATTTCATTTTCAAGCTCTAGGTCACGAACTTCTCTTTTTAGATCAGCACAGGTGTCTAACACATTATATAGAAGTTCTTCTAAAGTAGCTTTGTTAAGACCATGTACCTTGTTCTTGAGATCTGAGAGGCTGATTGTTGATTCATCACTTAAATCTGAATCACTTTGTGCCATTAGTGCTACAACCTCTTCTTCAGCTTCAGATTCTCCTTCATCTTCAGAGGAACTTCCCCAAGTAGCCAGCATAGCTTTCGAGAATCGTTTGCCCAGATTGTTTACAGGGTGTTTTCGACCCTATTTTCGAGGTTGTTCGGGCATCTGATCTTCTCGAAGTAGAGGACAATTTTTGACTAAGTGATCTGGTTTGCCGCACTTGAAACACCCTATAGGTTGATCTTTAGGGGTGTTTCTGGACTTACTGAATTCTTTTCTTTTGTTGTTGACCTTTTTGAAGAATTTCTTGAATTTTCTGGACATTAGGGCCATATCTTCATCTTCAAGGTCAGAGTCAGTGTCCTCATGTGCTTTCAAGGCAAGCCCACGATCCTTCTTCTACTCCTCTTTTTGTTGTGAGTTCTTTCTGAGTTCATAGGTTTGAAGATTGCCAATCAACTCATCAAGGGTGATTTTGTTCATGTCTTTAGCCTCTTGGATGGCTGTTACTTTGGCCTCCCACGTACGAGGTAAAATTCTGAGGATTTTCCTCACCAACTCTTCAGTGGTGAAAGACTTTCCCAGAGATTTTAATTCGTTTGTGATGT
This sequence comes from Selenicereus undatus, assembly GCA_017589665.1. Classification (NCBI taxonomy): domain Eukaryota; kingdom Viridiplantae; phylum Streptophyta; class Magnoliopsida; order Caryophyllales; family Cactaceae; genus Selenicereus; species Selenicereus undatus. Next base: position 79,795,592 of record JACYFF010031958.1, on the reverse strand, counting down.
GGGTAAACCGTGTGTACATATCCATCACGGTTTCACGATCACCCATATCAAACAACTCGTATTGTCGCATAAGTAGCTCAATTCTAGATTGTTTAACTTGACTCGTACCTTCATGAGCAACTTGCAAGGCGTTCCAGATAGCTTGGGCTGATTCATACTCAGAGATGCGAGTGTATTCATCTGGACCTAGGCCGAAATATAATAGCTTCTTGGCCTTAGCATTCTTTTCCATTTTCTTATAATCTTCAGCATCAAACTCTTTGGCTTCCTTGGGAATCATCTTGCCATCTTCAAGCACCTTGGTGGGAACAAGGGGCCCGTTCTTGATGAGCATCCATAACTCATAATCTTCTGCCTGAATATAGTTCTTCATCCTATTCTTCCACCAACTATAATGTTGGTCGTTGAAATAGGGTGGACGAGTAATGGATTGCCCTCCAAGAATTCCTTGTGGTGTACTCATCTTCAGAATCTCTCAAGGTGTTAGCCTTTTGAAAGAGAACCTGCTCTGATACCACTTGTTAGATCTTAGAGTATACTTCCACAAGAGGGGGCGTGAATTGTGGTGTCTGATTTTCGCGTTATAAGTAATAAACACCCTGACTGAGGTTGTTCTCAAATGACGAACACCCTGTTGACTTGTTTGCAGGGGGTGTTTTCAGATATTGCAAATAAAAAAATCACCAAGATAAATGCGGAATTAAAGCACACACAATTTTTACGTGGAAAACACCTCTAGCCCAACTGAGGTGTGAAAAACCACGACCTACCTCATGTAGGCTTTTAACCACTTCACTATAACCGGGCTTAACTCGTTACAAATGTAACACACCTTGTTACAACTTGCAACCACGTAATCTCCTTCTCAAGGCAGATTACACCACGTCCAAATCTCACCAGATTGGACACGTCCAAAGTCCACACGACTTAGGACCACTCACTCACTTTTTTGATTCAAGATCAGGGTTACAAACACCTTACAGGGGGTGCTTCTGACTAAGCAGATGTAAGGTACAATGAAGATCCTATTATGCCAATATATTGAAAGCTTGCTTTAAACACAACTTGAACTGGTTTTTCTTTTCTCAAGTGACGCTCAGAAATTCTTTTCACTAGAAAAACCTCTTTTGAAATTTTGCCTTTTGCGAATGTTGTGTTTCAAGATTTCTTTTTGCTTTCCTCTCTCTATCTCTCAGTATGTGTCTCTGTCTCCTTTTTCAGTGAAAACGGAGCTGTTTTTAACCATAAATTCCAACGGTCAGAAACCAAGGAGAGGAAAGGAAATCACCTAAGTTTGGAAGGTGATTTTTTCAAGAGAAAAGAGAAAACTCCCAACGGCTAGTGATAAAACATTTCCCAAAATCTAAGGGATTTGTTATCTTAAGAGATAACCTTTATCTCCTTATAGCCGTGGGTAAGCTTTAAGTAAAGCAACCAGAAATCTTTAGTAATTTAAAAACTTTATCACAACCGAAGATATGGGCAGAGAAAATCTTCCAATTTTGGCAAATCTCCCAAAATCTATTTTCCCAAATCTCCCATAATATATTCAAGAAAAATATTTTCCAGAAGAATAACATTTGAAAATATTCTGGAGATTTTGGCCAACCGAAATAATAATTTCAAGGATAATCGGGTATGGCCACTTCAGGTCAGAAACACCATAGGCACCATGTTTGCAGGGTTGTTCGCAGTCTGGTGTTCTGAAGCACTTAGCGCAAATACCGATTCAAGAGATGTTTAAAAAGCTTTTTCAATATTGGCATATTAACAAGAGTCTAAATAAATAAAGCCTATATACCCAAGACTTCTTGTTTGAATCTTGTCCAAGATCCGTAGAGCTGCTGTGAACAGGCCTTACAACCAACCGTGAGATGGCGTTGTAGAATCACCCATTTAAAACCTGTTTTAAGAACTTGTTCTCACATGTAGCAAACCAGTTAGCACAGTAAAGATTACAAACACCAGTTAGGCCTGTTTGCAAATCATGTTTGGAGCAACACTACTTGGACACATTTTTACACTTGGATTTGTTATCATCAAAACTTGAATATAATAACTCAACAAAAATCTCCCAATATGATCCATGGTGCATGTATGTTTGTTCTCAACAATTTTAGGAACTCCCATACTTGGTGTCTTTTCATCTCCTCATTCTCTCCATATACAAGTGTGAACCATAATGATCACCCAGAAAGGTGATGGTGCACCTTGCAGTGTATGGCCTGTGTGTTAGATTTTACTATTTGAGCTGTGAATTCTAATGGGATCCATATCATCCACAATCTTGCTTTCCCATGCTCATTTTATTGAACATGGTGCATCCACCCAGAAAAGCTTTGTGACACTATCAAGAAGTTGTAAATTCTAACTTTGGTCTTCATTAAACCCATTACCCCCGCCTTATTCTTCCTGCAGAAGGAAATAACATCCTTCTGCCTTGAGGGGCCGCTTAGACCCCTAATGTTCCAACTACATATATTATCCATGAGGAGGAGATATCCCTCCCATTCCCTCAAGTCGGCTCATGTGCTATGGTTTTAGTGATTTGTTGCATCTTGCCTCTTGTAGTACTCTGAAGCTGTTGCTAGTAGGAGTTTCAACATTAGTCTAGTGATGATGACTAGTTGGTGTGTTAGTCCTTATACTACCAGTTGGTATTCATTCTGTACTTAGGACCTGGTTTGTTGGTTCCTGCTCCTTCTAAGTTTGCATAGGCCTCCATACCATTATTCCTTCTTGTTTTTTACAGTGTTCTGATTCATGACCATCATTCTTGCATTTGGCACATTGCACAGGTTGCCATTCGAATATGATCTCTTGGTGTTGAATAAGACCTGTCTCATCCTCAAAGTGGATGTGTTTTGGTAACTTTTCCATTATAGGCATCTTAATCAGCAACCTTGCATAATGCACCATGTTCTTTTCCACTGTGTTCTTGTCTGCCAATATTGGTATGCCCAATAAACTAGCTAACTTGCTTAATGTAGAGATATTCCAGTATCTAAGATCCAATTCAGCGAGTTGTACCCACACTGGAGCCTGTTCCACTTTTTCCTTTTGGATGCCCTCATACCATGGTTCAACTATAAAAGGTTTCTTATCAAAGTGGTAGAAACCTCGTTGCAGCATTGCGTCCCTAGTCTTAACTGATTGAATTTCACAAGTATAACTCCATTGTTCAATGTCACAATCTTATCTATTTTGTACTCTGCCCATATGTGTCGAATGAATCCAATCAAAATGCCAAAAAGAGGAGATCCACCAAAACATAGCAGCTGACCAGTAGTCAATCTTAGGTTTGACATCCTCAATTTTAATTTTCGTCTATTTAATTTCATGATCAAATTGTGGTTGTATGAAATTTGCCCAACATTCTTCAACTTTGAAATATCGAAATTTGTCCAAATAGAGGTTGGAAGAATACCTTGGTTTCTCTGGAATGATGGAGTTGGGGGTGCAGATGAGTGTGGTATTGTTACATTGCCAATCTACCCAGAAATGCTTATTGGTGAACTGCTTATCTCTATATCATTTACCTGCTCGTTTGCTGGACTAGATGATACTGTATCAAAGAGATTTGCTTGCTTTCTTGGTCTTCCTCACTTTCCTTTAGCCATGACCATGCTTTCTCATGAGAGAGAAGCTTTGGGAAGAGAGAGAAAAAATAGATAGTCTGAGATTTTTAGTTTTATATTTAATTAAAAGTTCTTCTTATTGTTTAACTTTTATCTGGCATCACTAATGTCATACTTCTCATCAACAATTTCTCTTTGTCCTACATACAAAAGTTCTTTATTTGAAAATTTTTTTATTGGGACACAACCTATAATTCTAGATGAAACAATAAAATGACTATCTATGATATTAACCAAAAAACTTAAATTGAAGCAAATTAAGCATAAACCCCTAAAAGTTATATAATAGAAGAAAAGAAAAACTGATCAAAGCAAGTGCTTCCAAGTTTTTATGTGATCATATTTCTTCCCGCTTTAAGTATGGCACCAATAAAGAGATTCAAAGACTCCTAATCCACATTCGAATGAATGAAAAAAAAAATGATAATGAAATAGTTAATAATTAAATGTTTTTTCACTACAACAGAAAAGGGCTTCGATAGCATTTGTTTGTATCAATAGCAGCATTTGTAAATGCCAGCGTATCCTATAGCGGCATTTATTTATTTTCCATCAAAGGCTATGTCACCAAAGGGTTGCGCAACATTTATGAGTTTTGCTGGTAAAGGCCGAAATAAACGTTGCCGTAGGACATTCCCAACTTTCACGAAGTTCACATTTCACTTTGCTGCCCCTACTTATATTCATTCGTGAACTACTTTGATGTTTCTAATTTATGTAAAAGAACAAACTCAAACCTAAAATTTTTCCGGAATGACATTGAATATATCATAAAAGAGTGTTAGCGTACATAGTACTCCTAGTCCAAAATATAAGTAGCCACCATTACATCGTATAGCGTAGCAAACCGAAGGAGGTTTCAATGAACGGACAAAATAAATGTCATCTATCATCCAACAATTTTACATCCAACTTGTTGTAACAAGTAGCTACGCAACAAGCTCAATGTGAATGAAATCGTGTAATCCATCAAAAAATCTTTAACGTCAGTGAAATCATGTAATCCATCAAAAAATATTCTTTTTGCCGTGATCACTTGCGTATAAATTCAAACCAAGGAATTCATCACCATCAGAACATTTGACATCCTTTTTGTCATTATTTGGAGTCATGCTTTCACCGAAGGAAAACAAATAATAATAATAATAATAATAATAATAATAATAATAATAATAATAATAATAATAATAATCTCATTTTCTATCAAAAAGAAGAATAAAATAAAATTATCCCATTATTTGGAGTCATGCTTTGCTTTAGCTTTGGTGTCAGATCAATGCATCAGGTTGAGTGACCTGCCTAAACCAGCAAACAAAGGGAAACCAAGTATCCAACGCTGACTCTCTACAGATAAAGTTGTCACTTCACCAAAGCCACAAGAAGAAAGCAACCTCTTCTCAGAAGAGCTGAAAGCTTGTAAAATGTATCAGAAAGTCAAATGAAAGTGGAAGTTAAAGTCCTAGGCTTACATATGGTTCAGAAAAAGCTTTAAATATTTCCCATAATTAATGACTGTGTTGAGAAATAACCTACAGAAATTTATTACAGTTAAGAACAGTGACAAGATATTTTAGAACAAATTATGGACCAAATTATGCTCTAACAGTGTAGAATCTTCCTACCAACCTTCCAACCCAAGAGAATTCCATTGATAACCAGTCCCTACCACCTTGTGAGGGCAATTATGCTAAACTCACTCACTTGGATTGTTTTCTCTCTCATCTGATTAATTTTAAGATGTGCATAAGAGAATTCATATGAAAGTGAGAATCACCCTTCTTTTTCTATACTTTTTCCATCCTGCCACCACCCTTAAACAATGAATTAACTGCATATCCCCGCCCCCCAAACAAAAAAACACCAATTAGTAGTAAAAATGTTCGAAGCTCACATGTTCCTTATTGTCATACACCTAATTCAGATACTGGATTTTCCTTTGAAAAGAACATGGGTGTGCATAAAGTGGTACACGGCTGTTTCTGTTGCCAGCTCAATGATGCAATTATGCAAAGATATGCAAGGGAAGCCATCACTGAAGGAAAAGGCAAACAAGAAGATAGTATTCTAAGTTTATGCCAAACAAGAGGACAGTATTCTAAGTTTACGCCTTTCTTCTATGCGCTGAATCAAGCATAAAGTAATCCCTTGAACTCAATTATGGAGAGGTTAAGTGATCCCAGGGTTGCACTATTCAATGGGCAGCAATACCCATTGCTATGAAGCATTTTGTAATTCTTTCCATTGCAATCAAAGTGGCTTCAAAGTCAAAAGATGAACAAGAAGAAGCCTAATATCAACAAACATACATCTCCATTATTCATTCATTGTTTCCTCGTTGCTTAAAAGTAGAGAGACTAGTAATAGTAAATACCCCAATCTCGACGGTAATAGTGCAGGTGGATTGGTGGTATGGAATGCGGTAGCAGGGGAGAGAGATTACGCACCTGGACATTTTCAGCCCACATTTTGTGTCTCGATTGAATTAGATGGTGTGGCATCATTCGTCATATTGTCGTCAACTAGGACTCTTAGCCTTGCTATTTCAGCTAAAACTTCAGTTTGTTGCCCTTCAAGACGTGTCAATTTATCTTGTAATCTTTTATTTTCAGCTTCTAAGAACTCCATTCTTTCACTACATTGATCATGATCATCATCGAGATGCTCTCCATATTGAGTTGATGAAAGGGATGCCAAAGATGATGGACCAAGCCCTAAACCTCGAACTTGGCCTCTTTTTTCCTCCCCTATAACTTCCTTCATAACTTGAGAGTAAATATCACCTTCCTAAGCAACATTCCCATTTGTCACCTCTTTACCACTTGGAAGCTGACTTAGTTTCTTATTGATCATATCCTGTAAAATGCAAGAAAATCAAAACAAAAAAAATTACTGGTGTTATTCCACACAACACTTTAATTATATTGTGTGTGTGTCTGTATCGTTGATCATATCCTATAAACTTTAATTTCATCTCATGGCAGCAAGCTCATGGTTATACACAACCTAAACAACGTCTGCAATAGTAGTTACATAATATACCGGTATAAATACCATTAGGAAACCAAGGGCCTTTTCTATTTAAACCAAAAATTATATTGTGTGTGTGTGTGTGTGTCTGTGAAGAATGTGCTATCAGTTATAGGCAACGACTGGCGGCAAGCATGAGTTGCTGTTTTGGACCTTTTCGTTCTTTGGTTCACCTGCTTCAATCCAAAAACTGTCACGGGTATATCTATTATGCATTTAGGATATGTAGCTAGTGAAAAAATTATCTAGATAAGGAAAAAATTCTCTGATGGAGGTATCATTTAGTTGCTTGCTACTCATAGATGGCTTATGGACTTTGTGGATGATCCTTTGTAGCCTAGCACACGTACACTACTAAACGCTACTTCTTCTGAACTCCAACATACATGCATACCTGTTTTATGTGTGTGTGTGTGTGTGTGTGTGTGTGTACATACAAACATACATACATACATATATACATACATACATACATACATACATACATACATACATACATACATATTCCTGACTAATCCATGGGGTTGCTTGGTCACATTAAATATTTTTCTAAGGTACAAACTCAGGACATACGACAGTAAAACTGCAAAACTCATGCAATTAATTGAAACCCAGAGCATATGATTTAAGCAGCAAGCCAAAAAACCAGGCCTAGTATGAACCAAATTCATCACAAGATGAGAGTTCAAACAGTTGATGACAGAACAAACAGCTCTGGGCCTTTTCTACCCAACAAAACTATCTGATTGAACTCAAGCCCAGTCATCAGAACAAACAACTCTGGGCCTTTTCTCGATGGCCAGCACTAACCATAATAAGCCTTTTCACAAAATATTCACCCTATTCCTCAATCACTTACCACAGCTGGCTTGGACTTTTTATCCATTGGTGCAGGCCGAGTCTTGCGATCCTTATGAGTGTCTACGTATACATGAGCTCTTGAAGGCTCCACTCCATTCACAGTCTAATAAAGCACATCATAACACAAATTTGTAAGAAATTGGAGGAAATTGTTGTAGGACTACAAACAAGAATGAGTAATAAACAAACAAATAACCTTCTCTGCAGTAACACAAGCAAAGCTTTTTGATCCAGCAGTATGTACCATAACTTGATTTGCAAGACTTTTGCTATTTGTGACACTACGCTTATGAATGTATGAACTAATGTTAGAAAACAATACCAAGTTTAAGGTCATTCATAATGGTAGTATGGTGCCATAAGATTAGAAGAATTGTAGCATTTACCTTTTCTTTATCAGAAATCCAATATGTTACCAAAGAAATCCATTGATCTTTGGGTACACAATCAGGTCTATGCTCATTCATGATGGCAGTAACATTTCCACGGTTTGGCTCATAATGCTTGAGTTTAAGGTCAACCTTAAAGTTGCTCCATTTCCTTCCCATTGATTTTAGGACGTAACTTTCGGCTCTCGATTAGGAATGATGAATTTTGCCTACCAAGAAAAACAAGATTCATGCTTGAAGGGTTACAACCGACGATATAAAACATGCCTTAACATTATCTACAGTTTACCTTGACAATGTCAAGAACTCCCTTTTTCTCTTCTTTTGGAACTTGCCGCCAGTCAATGTATGACAAGGAACATAGCATTGGATTTCTTGCTATTGTACCTACAAAGTAAGCCAAATCTGACCTTTCATTACCGATTGGTTGCCACCGTTTGTTCCACTCCACCAGTATTCTCTTTTCTTTAGGTTGATTCCAAATATGAGCCATCAAAGTAGGTCCTCTTTGTTTCTTAGATGAAGTATCAGAAGCTTCATATATTGCATATCAAATATGAAAAAAACAACCACAACACATGCTTGTTAATTTCATCTTTTATATTACAAAAAATATAACATCAAAACAAGTACAAACAAGTTTAGCATACAACTCATCACTGGAACTAAGCACTCAAGATATTAAAATAAGTTTACCTTCACTTAACTCATGATCACTAACAGGACTACCATCAGATGGACCTAACTGAGCACCAGATTGTGTGGTGACATTTTGCTCCATTTCAATGCTAGAGGGAGAGGCAGCATTAGAAGTCCTCTCATCTTGAATAGCAATGTATACTGTCCGTGATCTCTATCTTTTTCCCATGATACCTATAACACATAATTAATAAGATGTCACACGTACATTCACAAGCAGATATTAAAGCCCATTCAACAATTACTTAATAAAATTATGAACAAATTAGACAGATATACATGCATTCCAAAAACAACTCAAGAATTGCACTATCACATTCCACAAATTAAGAATCAAGCTCAACTTCTTCATCTATGTCTTCCATATGGTCATCTTGTATGTATGTCCCTTCAAACAAAGACGTTGCATCAATTTCTGCCTCACTATCTCCTTCAATCTCAATTATGTGAGGTTCAGTATCCATAAAAAAGACATTTTCATCTTCGCCATCTTCCCCAAGATCATATGTCTCCCTCGGTTTCATAGGTATAGGAACCAACCATTCAGTTTCTCGCCGATCTTGTACATATATGACTTGTTGTACTTGAGAAGGGAATACAAAGGGCTTGTCATTCAATCTGTGGCCAATATGTATCAAATGACAAAATTTACCAATGTGTACCCTAATCCATTTCTCTTTATTCCCCTCCCTTGGGTTACATCAACCCATTCACATCTAAACAAAATAACCTTAAAGTCTCCATAATAATCCAATTCAACCATCTCAATGATACGACCATAATAGACAACATCTCCAACCATTGGCCTTGTATCGCTAAAACTCGCATAGCTTTGAGTCTTTGCAACAACCATAACACCACTATTCTGAGTACTCATATTTTTCTCATACTCTCTCGTTCTAAAGCGATAACCATTCCTGACATCGAAAGCTTGGAATCTTTTTGCAATGAAATTTGGCCCACGACCTAGTGATTTGATATGATTCGTGACTCGATCAACAATTAAACCTTCTGGGCTTTTCACCTAATTCCACATCAAATAAGAGAGATGATTAGCATAGCTAAACACTATGGATACAATGCAATATCATATAATGAGTAATACATACATAGTCATTTAACCAATCGCTAAACCCTTCACTATGCATCTGCTCCTTGTCACGTGGTGTTGGACGTCTTCGACGTGCTATTTTGTTAATATGAGCCATGTGCTCTCTATACATTTATACAGAAAAAAAATGATTACATTAATGATAAGATCCACAATATTTAATGATGTTATAGCTTGTGCCTTGAACTTACTTCTTTAAAAATTCAAGATTCGTGTCTTCACAGTTAAAAAGCACATAGCGATGTGCTTGCTTCCACGTATTTTCATCCATCCTAAATCCCTTAATACTCCCGTAAGGTGTACCTTCACTTGGAAACAGACTGGATTCGTCTCCCTGAGATTCATTGGAGGCATTATTTCGAGCTTGACTACTAGACTCTATCCCTTTCAAGTACTGTGAAACAAAATTAAGGCATTCTCTAGCTATATATGCTTCTGCCATAGAACCTTCTAAGCGTGCTGGATTACCAACATCAGATTTGCGCTCTTTCAAATACCTGTTTTAATAGTTACACAAAGTGTTCATTTTATCTTATTAACACAAAAACTATATACACTAATGTATATATACCATATTTAAGAACAAAGATATTGTTTGTTACCTTTCGGTTGAATACATCCAACGATAAATCGCTGGTCCAGCAACCCCTACTTCATGTGTCAAATGAACAATCAAATGCACCATAATAGTGAAGAACGCAGGTAGAAAGATCTTCTCCAAACAACAAAGAATTCTTACAAGTTTTGCTTCAATCAAGTCAAGCTCATGAACATGTAATGTCTTCCCACGTAACACTCGAAATATGGTACTTAGTTCAATCAAAATCGATGTGACCTTATCATCTACGTTTCCTGTCAAAGCAATAGGAAGAAGATGCTGTATAAGCATATGATAATCATGACATTTAAGACCACTTAATGTCTTATGCTTTCGAATGCACCTAGAGATATTAGATGCATACCCATCAGGAAATTTCACATTCTCCAAGTATACCCTTCCAGATTCCCCACGTCGTTGAGGCCACAATTTCTTCCTTATCCCCAAATGTTGAATGTCACGACGAGCTTTAAGATTGTCCTTTGATTTATGATCAATGTTCAACAAAGTGCTAACAATGTTGTCACAAACATTCTTCTCTTTGTGCATCACATCATGATTATGATGCACTAGATTATGCTCCCAATAAGGAAGTTTAAAGAAAATGCTCTTTTTCCATGTATACTCAGGAACCCCAGTGGCTTGACCACTCATTTTACCTAAAATGAACTCAATATTCTCCATTTGATCCAATATTTCTGCTCCAGATGGTGGCTTACAGTTGGTCAAATCATCAAAGAAATGTTGATGGCCCATAAAAGAAAACTTGTTACCATATTTTAATCTTGTGGAGCCGGTATTCATGTTGCAAGAAGGACATGCAAATTTTCCATACACATTCCATCCAGACAAATTTCCTCATGCAGGAAAATCATTTATTATCCACATAAGAACTACATGCAACTGGAAAATTTGCCCACTTGCTGCATCATATGTCAGTACCCCAACTTCCCATAATTCTATCAACTCCTCAATAAGAGGTTGCAAGTACACATCAATATCATTACCCGGTGCTTTAGGTCCAGAAATAAGCAGTGATAAAATAAAATTTTCTTTTTTCAGCACAACCATGGAGGCAAATTATAAGGTATCAAGATTACAGGCCACACACTATAACGACTATCTTGTCTACCAAATGGGTTAAACCCATCACTAGTAAGCCCTAGCCTCACATTTCGGGGTTCAGCACCAAAGGGAGGATATAATGCATCAAGGTGCCTCCAAGCTTGCGAGTCAGCAGGATGCCTTAAAATACCATCCTTTTTGCGCTCTTTCTCATGCCACACCATATCTTTTGTGATTTTATCTGACATAAACAATCTTTGCAACCTTGGCTTTAAGGGGAAATATCGTAACATTTTGGCAGGAATTGCCTTCTTTCTTCTTTTACCTACACCATCTTCTTTCTCTCCATGCTCTTTCCATCTAGAAGTATGACATACAGTATACTCTGTTGCACTTGTATTCTCTTTCCAAAACAACATACAATCATTAGGACATGCATATATTTTCTCATACTTAAGACCAAGACCATCCACAATTTTTTGTGCTTCAGTCATAGAACTAGGCAATGTCTCACCTTTAGGGAAAGCATCTTTCAGAAGTTTCAACAACACATCAAATGATTTATTAGGCCATCCAAAATAACATTACACATTATACAAATGCAAAAAAAATGACAATCTGCTATATTTCTTGCATCCGGGATACAATTCCTTATCAGCATCCTTCACTAGAGAATATAACTTTTTCATATTTGGATCATTATGTACATTATCACTTTCAACAGTATACTGCCCCAAATTCGCCTCCACTCTTTCATCTTCATCTGAATTCACATTATTATTACGAGAGGGAACTCCAAAGATATTACATAACATATCCATCACATCATCATCATCATCATTTACGTCATCATTTGAAAAAGGTCAGTTTAGCTGAACGATTTAGTGTGATAACCCTGTTGGATTGGAATCCATTGAGCTTACAAATTAATAGGTTGAAACTTATTTCTTATCACAAAAAGTTTGGAGGCTTCTTCATGGACCTGGCAAATAATTGTTTTCACTTGTAAGCATTATATATATGCATTAAATTTCACGATAAACAACTTATGGAACAAATATGGGCAAATAAACTGATAAAAGTTCTCACTCCATGAAGGAAGTTTCAGTTCATGACCTTTCAGTGCTTTCAGATACTGCTTAATATATTGCTTTAATTATATCTGCTCTCACTGATTCACATCTCTTATTTTCTGTTTTCGAAGAGAGTGGTAGGGGAGGGACACTAGACAAATACAAAGGCTTGTGAAGAGTTTAACTCCAGCCAACGGTCTTATTTTATTTTCGACAGTAATAAGAACACTTCTGCTGGATGATACACTAGATAAAATTATTCTTTAGTCCAAAGATACACTTTGATTCTTGTCACCCATCAAAAAAGCATGGTATTCTTGCCATAATAGTTTTTCTATAGACCTTCAAAATGGGAAATGCCAATGCATGCCTAACACCAATTCAGCTTTTCAAACACCAATGACACCAAGGTTTGGCATTTTCACGAAACACGTATTCTAACCAGACTTGCTCTCCAACAACAAGATAAATCAACAAAAGAAAGCGTGTCACTTAATTACACGGTATCATCCATAGGGATCACAAAGAAAAACTAATCATCATGCAGGGATACTAAATGAAGCATAACCAAGCTGTCACACTTACACCATCTTAACTAGCATAATGGACGAGAACAACTCAAAAAATCATAGGTAATTAACTTTCTCTCACCCTGTTATGGAAAAGTTGCATCAGCTAGCCCACATGTAGTAAAAAAAATTCTTCAAAGGTTCCAACAAATGGATTTGTCTCATTGCTTATGATGAAGTGTCTTAAGTTGCCAAAGCCCACTTAATGGTCTAGAACTAAGCTTAGTACATCTCCTGTGGTTGTTTAGTGCATCTCTTGCACTTAAGAGACTTCTGTGATACGCAAAATTGAAAGATCCTTTCACATTTTAACTTCATATAGCCCAAGGATGAAGTCTATTAGAAGGCATTGTCAAGTCCTGCTCAAACTCAAGATGACATTCCAAAAGAGAGCATGCCAGGCTAGGATTCCCATGGAATAAATTAAATAGTCTTCTAAATTTTTGTCTATTTCTATCTTCTTTTTTCCCCCTTTTTTTAAGGAGCTAAGGAGGGAGGTGGTTGGTGAGCAACCACACCCCACATGAGACTAAATGGTTGAAGTAGGCAATCTAGTCAGTTCGAATATAAAGTCTAAAACCAAAATCTTTACAATTCCATTATAGGGTCAAGAAACATAGATCTTAGCTCCAAATTCCTTCCTAAGCAGGATGGTTATTATAATTGGAAAACCCATATAAGACTCATGTACAAATACTAGAAAAGTAAGAGGAAAGGATGGCAGCATATTAGGTCGTATTAAAGGCAATGGGTAAGATCACAAGTTTTGATTACCATGAAGGTGGGTGCCACGAAAAAACTCAGCTCCAACGTACCATGCAACACTGATCGAAGTCGGTTTACACAAACTACCTTTCGCCTGATCCCCCACACCAGTGTTCACACCTGAATCTCACTATCATTGACTTGGACAGGGGAAAAAAAGGTACAAAATGTAATATGCGACAAAAATGCGGGTAGCAAACACCATCTAAACTTGTACATTACAAACCCCCTCCCCCCAGTGTAGAGGAGAGGGAGGATATGATTTGCTTCACTTTCATGTAACAAAAACCTTGCATATGATTACAATTAGCTAGCAAATCTATCAAAACTATTAGACCATATACACAGTTACCTGTTAATGGTAGGCCTTGGAGGAGGTCTTAACCCAAACGTAGAGAAATCTATTGACATTGGAACCGAGTCATTTCTACTCGAGGTTGCACCAGTTGTTCTCCCTTCGCCAACATGATCATCAAATTTATCAGCATTATGAACATACTTTCTCGCATTCGTTATAACACCTTTCATAAACACCCACAATATAAGCAGTTTTAGAAAGCCCAGCAGACAGTAGTTGCCAAGCTCTGTGTTCCTTAATTCATCACTCCTTGTTCTTTAGGTTCTTGACACAACTCATGATTCTGCCATCCAAGGCCATAGCAATATGACAACACTTTCCCTTATTTTTTTATGGGATTAGTAAGCAAGCCCAACCAGGGATGTTAATAACATTACACATTGGAAACAACACAACCGACAATTGTCACAAACAATTCTCTAAATCAGGGTGGAGAATCGGATTCTGGACTCTAAAGGTCATGAAAATGCATGGGAAAGGGCAAGCTAAATACAATTCCTGAGGTACGAATTGGAATAATAAGGGATGAGTGCCTAAACTATTTAAAGCAAGCAAGTCAATCAAATGGGCACATAACTGATACAGTTGCTAACAGAGGTAGTATTTGATAAGCTCATACAGGGAACACATAGCAAGCGAGAGAAAGAGAGAGAGACCTGACCTAGATAGCATATGCAGTGGGCAATTTTAGCATTGTACTTGACGTCTTCGCCGAAGAATTACCCAAATCTAGCAATTGTGAGGGAGAATGCTCAAACCCTAGAGTTACGCTAGGTAGTCTGCGAAGGAGAGGAGGTTGTGCCTGACTCAGACAGCACACGGGCTGAGCAATTCGGCACTGTTCTCAACCTCTTCACCAGAGAAAATGGTGTGAAGCCATGAATGAGAGTCGAAGAAGGAGAGGGTTGTACGAGAGTCGAGAGGTTTTGAGAATTGAAAAGGCTGAAGACAGAACTAAGGCATGACTTGAGTTTCATTTAATTTCCAAGCCCCGTTTTTTTTTAAAAAAATTTCAGCAGGCAAATGGAGTGGGTTGGGCGCGCATAATACAGTAGGCTATAGCGGCATTTTTGTAAATCCTACCAAAGCCCGCCAATTCTAAACTTGATATTAATTTGGGTCGTATTTGTGTTAATTGTCGCGATATGAATGCCACTAAAACCATAATCTATTGTAGTGTTTATTTTCTTTAAAAAAATATTACACTTACATTTTCAACAAAAAAACCTCCTTCTTTTTTTCTTTTCTTTTTTTTTTCTTCAGAGAAAGGTAGATGCATGTCTCAACTCTAAAGCATAATTATTTTCGGAACATTAAGCATGACAAAAAGTAGTAGTAGGAATTTTTGGAAATGGCCAAGAGAAAAAATTATTCATGACAATTAATTAGTAATTGATATTTAGGAAGTTTTTGATTTACGAAATTACTTATCTATGCAATTCATAACATGTTATTTTGAAGAAGGTGTTTTTGTTGTACCTACCTTTTTATAAAGTATTTTTGCTTCACAACTTAAATCTAAACTAAGTCGTGTTGTCATTTGAAACAAAAGTAAAACGAGTAATACAGTTTTAACTGATCTTTATATTTTTGCTTTATTGCGTGTTGATCTTTATATTATTTGTTGATGTAATTTCAGACTCAAAATCGAAAACTAATACGAAGACTTTAATATTAAGGAATAGTTGGAGTAAAATTTGCATGAAAATCGATAGATATCTTATTTTATTGTTACATCGCTTTTTTTTCAATTAAACTATGAAATAAATTATCAAATAATTAAATAATGTGGAGTTTTCAAAATTTTATTTTACTGACTTTCTTTAAGGTTTTCTTATTCTTCATACCTTGTTTAGTATCATTAATATTTGGATGTAACATATACTGCTAGATCATTAACATAAACAAAGAATGTATTACCCAAAAAAAAAGAAAAAATTTAACTTCAAGAGAAGTAAGCATAAACCAAGCCTAAAACTTTATTAATGAAAGACAGAAATTCATCAAAGCAAGTGTTTCCAAGTTTTTATATCATACTTTTTCTCACTTCAATGGCTGACGGTAATCCCACCACTAACCACACGCCTGAGGAAGCAGATCAGCTAAGGAGATCAAACAAAAAAATGAAACGCTCCACGAGGATTCAATCTACGGACAATGAAGGATTAGCAGATGTTGAGATGGATGATTGTGGCCTAGGTTCTCCTCATGTCCCAGCAACTCTCCCGTCGTCCGAAGAAAGAAATGCGTTGCAACGGCCAACGTCGTACAGGGATACCCTACAGCGTAATAATCCTAATTTATCTTTTGACACTCGAGAGAACCCGATTTGGGAAGAGACCAGTGATAGGAACGCGTCGGAGGATGACGAGCCTCCTGAAGAGGACGATCCGACATGTCCCACGATTCTACTTACCGCTGCTGAAAAAGGACTACTACGCGAACCATGGAGGAATTCCTTGATGATCAAGATGTTCGATAGAGGAATAGGATTTCTCCAACTTCGGCGACGACTGAAAGCAAAATGGGCCCTAAAAGGGGATTTTTCGCTTATCGATATTGGGCATGACTATTATGTCACTCGATTTTCCAACCCTGAGGATTATGATCATGTCATGACAAACGGTCCTTGGATGATTGGGGACAACTACTTTGTTATACGTGAATGGGTACCCAATTTTGTCCCTGAGGAGGACAACATAACCCGGCTGACAGCTTGGGTTCGTATCCCAAAACTGAGCGTGGAATACTTTAATAAAGATTTTCTCTTACATAAGATTGGAAGCAAGATTGGGAAGGTTCGTTGTGTTGACAATACAACGGCTAACGTCGAACGCGGCCAATTTACAAGACTAAGTGTGGAGATTGATTTAACCAAGCCTCTTCTATCCAAATTTCGCCTCAATGGCAGAATCTGGAGAGTCCAATACGAGGGTCTTCGTATGATATGTTTCAAGTGTGGAACGCAACGGCACAAAGAAGAGGCCTGCCCCCATGACCAAAGCCCCAACAAGGAAGGGGATAATTCGCATGAGACCTGTAAAGCAAGCCATGCTACTCCACCCAGACCGGAAGAGGAGACAACGTACGGAAGTTGGATGATAGTGCGTAAACCAACTAGGCGAAAGACAACCAGACAATCATCGGGTGCGGGGGCCAAGACAGACGGCGGCACCGGTTCAAACCGGGCAACCGACCCACCCCCGATTAAGCAACATGTGAGACAAACAACAACGCCAACTAAGGAAGGTGCGGGAAATAATGGAAGGAATGGACAACAGTCCAACGCGAGTTACGGAGCAAATTTGGAAGGAGCTGAAATACTGGAAAACGATCTTGGCTCACGATTCAGAGCCCTCGCACACCTAGACCTGAATGCAGATTTGGATACAGAATCTTCTGAGGAGCTAATTATGGACGACCCGGAAAATATCATGCCAGTAAATGAGGAGCCA
Organism: Selenicereus undatus; assembly: GCA_017589665.1. Taxonomy (NCBI): domain Eukaryota; kingdom Viridiplantae; phylum Streptophyta; class Magnoliopsida; order Caryophyllales; family Cactaceae; genus Selenicereus; species Selenicereus undatus. The sequence goes on along the minus strand of JACYFF010031958.1, from coordinate 79,777,984 downwards.
CGTTTGGAAAGGGGAGATGCTGGAGAATGGGCACAAGCAGCAACCACGAACCTCAATATGGAAAAGGCGCAAGGCAGGGACAACATCCTGCCAAGGGAAAACAGTCATTGTAGTACCCCGCTACCCGAATCTCGGGCTGAAACCCGAATGCAGCAAAAGAGCCCAGGCCATGCCCACGCAGTCAGAAGCTCCACGTATGCAGTCTCAGCTGGTACAACTATGATTAGGCCCACAGAATCAGGCCCAAAGATAGGATCCTCTCCAAATGATATTCCCCAGCCAAAGAATGGGCTCCCTCTCAGAACTCCAGTCCCACCACCTGGAAGGCAGCCCACCCGCACTGTTCATATGGAAAGGAACGAAAATAGCCCTGGAATCCCCCACCACACCAACTCCTCCAGTGATAGTTCACCACACAATGCAGTCACTGGAGATGTCATCGACGGGGGCGGGGGGCGCATACATGCAGGTGCAGACCAGTATGGCTTAACGTGTGGCCGCAATGGCGTTGCTCGCATCCCACGTGCTGGGAATGGGGGTGCAGATAGAATTTAACCCAAGTGTCGCGATGTTAATATCAACTCTACTAAGAGTTCTTATTATAACTACTATGCTGAACCCAACGGGACTCAAAATTCTAGTGTGGAACATGCAGGGAGCTGGAAGTAGAGACTTCCTCAACACCCTCAAGGAGCATGTGCGGATGCAACGACCTCAGGTTGTCGCTCTGCTGGAAACACATGTAAGTGGACCTCTGGCAGAGGAGGTATGCAGGAAAATCGGCTTTAGAGGCCAATTCAGAGTAGATGCTCAGGGTTTTCAGGGTGGAATCTGGATTTTGTGGATTGAAGAAACACTTCGGGTTCGGATCCTGGAAGCCCATACCCAGTACGTGACAATGGAACTCAGCACACAGGGAAACCAAAGCTGGCAGTTTACAGCCATATATGCCAGCCCGCAAAATTCCTTACGTGAAGAGCTATGGACTAGGCTGACGAGCAATGCAAATAACACTGGACGACCTTGGCTTTTGGCAGGAGATTTTAACGAAACAAGAACTTTGGAAGAACGAGACCACGGAGGTCTGGACATGGTGAGACGTTGTGCCAAATTTAGTAACTGGATCGAAAACAATGCCCTCCTCGACTTGGGCTTTTCCGGACCGAAGTTTACTTGGTTGAGAGGTCTAAGCCAAGCAACACGAAAGTGTGCCCGTCTCGACCATGCACTGTGCAACATGGACTGGAGAGCTCGTTTTCCGGATGGAGGTGTTAAACATTTGGTTCGCAACCAATCTGACCATGCGCCCATCCTTATTTCAACAATGGGATTTTCCTTGCAATCGGCGGGAGCTAAACCATTTAAATTTCAAGCCGCATGGTTGTTTCATAATGGATTTGATGAGGTCGTCAGACAAGCGTGGAGGCCAAAAAATCGTGTTAATGAGGCTTTACGGGATCTCACGGATCAATTAAATATTTGGAATAAAGAAGTTTTCGGGAATTTGTTTCGACGCAAACGTGAGCTTTGGCGAAGGCTCGAAGGCATACAAAAACAGTTAACTGATGGGGGCCCTTGGTATTTGCTGAAATTGGACAGGAAACTTCGTGGTAGATTGGACGAGGTCCTTAGCCAACTCGAAATCTTCTGGTACCAAAAATCACGGACTGAGTATATACAGGATGGAGATCGGAATACCCGCTTCTTTCATCTTAGCACAAAATATAGTTTTGGTAACGAACTTTTACAAATCTTTATTTACGGAGGAGGAACACAGGTTGGAAGAAGTGAGACGTCCGGCGCACCCCTTCCCACGGCTAACACCTGAGCAAATCTCATAATTGAATAAGGCATACACCTCGCGTGAAGTTTGGGACGTCCTGAAGAGAATGCATCCATACAAGGCACCCAGACCCGATGGATTTCAGGCACTTTTCTTCTAGCGTTTTTGGCACATAGTGGGGGCCAATGTGACTGACACGGTTTTGGGTGTGCTTAACGGACAACCAATGTCTCCTGCAATGAACCATACGCATTTAGCGTTAATCCCGAAGGTGGAAAACCCACAAACAATTATACAATTCCAACCTATTGGACTATGCAATATCACTTATAAGCTGGTCACTAAAATTATAGTGGAACGACTAAAGGGAATGCTTCATACCGTTGTATCACCTACTCAAGCGAGTTTTGTGCCGAAGAGACAAATAACGGATAATGTGGTTATCATGCAGGAAGTGTTGCACACAATGCGACAAAAGAAAGGAGGCAAGGGATATATGGCCATCAAAATAGATTTTGAGAAAGCTTACGACCGAGTACGATGGGATTTTTTGAAAGAAACTCTCCTACTCATGCACGTGCCTACCAAGTTGGTGGACGTAATATACTCCTATGTCTCAACGTGCTCGATGAGTGTACTATGGAATGGAGCCCCAACGGAAGTGTTTCAACCTACAAGGGGCATTCGTCAAGGAGACCCCCTCTCTCCGTACTTGTTCATTTTGGGTATGGAACGTCTAGTCCAGATGATTGATTGGGAAGTGTCTCGGCAAAGATGGAAGCCCATCTCGGTGTGTCGATCCAGCCCACAGCTATCCAATTTACTTTTCGCGAACGACCTAGTCTTATTTGCTGAAGCCTCGGAAGAGCAGGCCCGGATAATTCGCAATTGCCTGGACGATTTTTGTGTCATTTCAGGTCAAAAAGTTAACCTCAATAAAACAAGGGTGACTTTCTCGACTAATACAGATGATTTTGTCAAGGCCAATGTTAGTGCGAAGTTGGGTTTTACAACAGTGGAAGATCTGGGTATGTACCTAGGAGTCCCAACCCTCTCCAAACTTGTGACTAAAGCTACTTTTCAGTACATAGTAGACAAGGTGGAAAGGCGGCTCTGGGGTTGGAGGACCAAATGTCTCTCGTTGGCGAGTAGAGTCACACTAATAAAGTCTACCTTGACGACAATTCCAGCTTATGTAATGCAGACATGTAGACTACCACGAGCCACTTGCGACGAGTTGGATCGGAAGGTGCGTCGTTTCTTATGGGCAGGGACCAATACGGATCGTAAACCACATCTTGTAGCTTGGGCTACCGTAACAAAACCTTTGGATGAAGGGGGACTGGGAATCAAATCGATGCGATCTCTCAACTCGGCGGCCATGGTCAAGCTGGGATGGAGAATGATGATGGAGCCTGAGGCACTATGGACTAGAATATTAAAGCATAAATAT
>JACYFF010031958.1:79745842-79769748 GCA_017589665.1 Selenicereus undatus | reverse complement strand
ATACATACATACATACATACATACATACATACATACATACATACATACATACATACATACATACATACATACATACATACACACATACACACACACACACATATCAAATTGTCCTTGAGCATGATGAAAATTGTACAGCGGAATGGGGTTAAGATGGAGAATATTGATGATTACCAGTGGTGCACTAGACTTAGTGATATGAGATCATTGATGGATTGATGAAATTGGAGTTCCAGTCAGTGAAAATATTTTTTCTGATAAATTATGGTCGATTGTTCTTTTATTTGTTTTTGGTTCAATGTAATAGGTTTAATTTTAGTTCTTTTTGCTAAAATTTTTCACGATATGTTATTTGATTTTTTTAGGACAATATTTGTTCCAACTTTCATTCCATGAGATACAAAGCTTGCAGAACTTTTAATGAAATGGATAAAAGGCTTCTGCATTGATACATTGTTAAATTTATTTCCAAAGATGTATTTTAAATGTAATGGAGCTGATCATCTTGGCACCCTTCCACATAATCATTCTTAGTGTTAGGATTTTTATCGTTAATTTAATAATTTTCTCATTCTTTAATATTTTGATTTGTTTGTCTTGTCTATTTTTGCCAAGAAGGCATATTATAAATATGAACATTATTCTCACTATCCATATTCACAAATATACATTTTCAAATATGTTTACGTGAGGATATGCATTTGAGTGGAGCTAAAAGCTTCTAGGCTTGTGAAGGAAAAGTGTCATATATTAATTTTTATTGTAAGTTTTGGTGGAAACTAATGTAAAATTTATTTACCTTGATATGAGATCAGTATTTTGAGAATAGCACATCCTATATCAAATTAGGGTGTTCACACATTATTTTATTAGTCAGATTACTATCTATAAATTAACTTTTTTTTGTTGTCCATTTAATGAAAAATGTTTAAATCTGTATTTTATGTTTATGAATGAATCAATAGCTTTTCCTTTCTCATCAAATACATTTTGCATATATGTAGTTTTGTTTGCTTTATTTTTCTAATCTTTTAAATAGCAACTAAATTATTATGATTTTTGTACAAAGTAATACTAGATGAAGATGTGTGTTCTAATCTTATTGGGGTTAATATTTTGGGTAATATATTGTAGATTTTTATTCTTATAGTAAAGAATATGTAATTGCTGTTATGATTGTCTCCTCCACCTCTTTTCTTATTATATTATCTTCTTCAAAATTTTAGCAAAAATAGTTTCATTCTTTATTTCTCTACCCTACGTTCATATCATATTTTAAATAAGTTTTAATATCCTTGTATGAGGTATAATATTTTCGATCAAGTATGTATTGTGTTCATAATACTATTATTAGTAGAATAAGCATAATCCTTAGTATCCATCCCTTCTTCTAATTATTTAATGAGTTGTTCTTTACTTTTAATCTCTCCCTACTTCTTTTGTGGTGGATGCAGGAAGTACAACCAAATAATTATAGGGTTCTATTTTTTTGGTTGTATTCACAAGTTTTTTTATGTAATTTTGTTCGTCCTCCTTCTCATACAACTTGCAATCTTTCAAAGAAATAAACTAAGAGACGAGATACTGATATTTTAAAAATAGGAGAAGAAGTGAGTATGAGATTGGTGGGATACTACAGTAACACGACAATTGAAAATGGATGCGAAGACTGCATAACTTTTTTGTTTGTTGAAAGGCCACATAATTTGTATATCCAAATTATTTAGTGAAGACTACACAATTTGTACACACACAACAATGAAAATAATCAGAGGAGACATCCAAAGTGAAAACACTAGAGGAGAAAAATAGAATTATTATTATTATTAGTTTTTTTACAGGGTAGAAAATCTAGATCATTTTCACTCATATTATGATTTTGTGTTTCTAAAATCAATATATACTTCTTTTCTTACAGTTCTCAATTCAATTTCTATATAAAAAAAGGTTATCAACTCAATTACTTCATTAAGAAAAAAAAGAGATGATCAGTTTGATATAGTTTTAACAAAAAAGAATTTTAAAAAAAATTGATGTAAACAGAAAGAAAAAAAAAATATGGTTCAAGGTTTAAATTATTGATTATAAGATTTAGAGTCAATTAAGAGTGAAAAAATACAATCCAAACAATGTATAGATTTCTGAATATAGATTGTCCATTTAATTGACCATTTAAGTAAAAATTTTTACTTTTTTTTATAACTATTATATGTTTTTGTTAAAAAAAATTCAAACTTCTCTATTATCAAATTATCTTTCTTTCATGGATTGCTTTTTAAAATTAAGCATCCGTGTAGAAGTACGGACACAAACTAGTCTCAATAAATCTTATTAGATATTAACTCAATTGAAAATCAAATCAAATTATCCGTTTATCAAGCCTAAGGCCTAATTTGGAAAGTAATCACACTCACACTACCCTTCAAAGGTGCGGATTAATGAAAGAAGGTGGGTGGTTAGTTACTTAGTTAACGCATGAACGTGTGCCAACATTTTTAGCTGTGCACAAAATTTAACACTGAATGAATGAATGATGGTTACATGAATGGAGCCCACTACTCCATTCCCCAGACGCAGCCCCTCTGTCTGTATTCCCTTTCTCTCTCCTTCAGTTCTTGTATCCTCCACCCACTTTCTCTGTCTTCTCTTTCAATTCTCTCTCTTCAGTCTTCTTTTCGACTGATCCTTCTCAACATTATTTAATACAGCCGCTGTTTCTCTCTCTGTCTTTGACTGTTCATTTTGGACACTATAATTAACAAATCAAATGGGATCATGCGCATCAATCCACAAAAATTCTGCCTCTGCTTCTTCTGCCTCTGCTCTGAAGCTTCAGATGTCGTCTACTGTTGCAGCCCAAGAAGATCACGCTATTTCTAAGCCTGATTCGATCCCGTCTACACCAATCAAAGATCACATGGATAAACCCTCACATCCAAATCCGACCCCAACTCCCGCCATTGTTGACCCTCGCATTCTCTCTCTTCGTAATCGCTCCCAGGCTTCTCGTTTGAGCTCTGGTTCCATCGCTAGTTATCGCAGCTTTGGTATCATTCTTGATTCTCTTTACTTTGTTGGTTGGCGTTTTGCTGATGATTTTGACTGCTTCTCTGGTGTGTTCCTCTTGTTTGATTTCTGGGTTTTTCTGGGTAATCGTTGACTATCGTGGGTTTGTGGTTTCTCTACTATGTTAATGTTAATCGTGTTGATTATTCACTGGTTGCAGCCTTTTTGACTGCTTTTATGCCGAATTCTCCTGGTTTGATTTCTTGGTTTTTCTGGATGATCGTTGATTATCGTGGATTTATTGCTTTTTTACTTATTTTCCAAAAAAAAAAAAAACTTAATGAGGGTGATGTTGGTATTTATTATTCAATGATTGCAACCTTTTGCTCTTCTTTTTGTTTCTTATCATCATTACTTATTGATTTTGGCTTTTTGGAGAAAGAAATATCCTGGTTATAAAAGTGATGATTTTAGAGATAATAATTTGTATATATGCTGAATAGCAGCGTGCTGAAGTGCCTGATATTGTTGATGAAAGGGATTTGTTCTTTCTCTCATGTTCTTTTGCTGGTGGATTGTCTGTGTGATTGGTCTATTATACAACTGTTCATTTCTTTTTGGTTATTAAATATTCCTGCTGTTTAAAAGGAGTGTTTTTTTTTTTTTTTTGCGGATTCAGTTATCCTGGTTATTAAATATTCCTGCTGTTTAAAAGGCTTTTTTTTGGAGAAAGAAATATCCTGGTTAAAGTGATGATTTTAGAGATAATAATTTGACATCAAGTATATTGGGAACTTTGATGATGTTATATGATCATAATTTTCATTTATCAATGGTATATGATTGGTGGATTACTCAAATAGTTGTTGCCTGATGGACTTACTGATTTGTGCGGAAGGTGGTTCATAAAATGGATTTTCTTTTCCTTTTTTTTTGGGTGCATACTGATTGTTGATTGAAATTCAGATCCCTGAGAAGACAGAATTTCAGAGTACTCAATATATTATGAAAACTACCAAAGTTAATAACCTAAGATCCAAATACTTTTGTCCCAATTTCTGGTTGAAACCCAAGGCGACGATGAGGAACTGGTAATTGTTGAAGGCTAAGGTCTCATGTTCTTGTGCCATCAGTTTTCACAAGAGTCAATTTATAGGTGGTTAACCTCAATTCTGAATTTTGTTTTGTTGTCAAGGGGATTGATTAGGTTATTTATGCGCAACTTAGTCAAGAGTGCAATTCAATAAAAAGAATGTGGAACACCATATTCTATTACCGCCAACTGCCTTGTTGTTTTTGCCAATGGATTGTATTTTGATTTTTGACCTTCATGTTTATGGGATTGATAAAAAAAGGTGATGGGCATACTAATATTACTCTGTTAGAGGAATTCAAAGTATTAAAGATCAAGTTCAGGGTGCAGTTGTCTTCTTCACTGCTGTTGAACTGGTGACTTTTCTTTGTAGCTCACCTATTGGTGTTGCAGTCAATTTGCACCCGCAAGTGAGTATTACTAGCACTTAGGTGTAAGCTATGTCACTCAGACTGGGCCATCTTTGTCACAATTTCTCGCTTTTGTTTTTTAATCTAAACGTCTAGTTTCCATATGTGTGTTGGATTGTTGAGCATTTGTTATGGTGCTTAGTTGAAATAAAGAATTCGAACAACATAAGGTCTAGGTATGGGGTTTAGGGTACTGGCAAATGCATAACATACACCCAACATGAAATGCATAACATACACCCAACATGAAGGGAATAATTTGCACGCTCTAGGTAGAGTGTGCACTGTTAGGGTGTACATTGTGCTCTGGGATGTCTACAGTACAAATGAAACTGTCTAGAGATTTTTTTAATGGCTGTGGCACAAGTTCCAGCACCACCATCTCAAGTAGCAATTTCTAAGCATCTTTAGGAGGATGATTTTAGGGCTATGAATTGGTCGCTTAGGAGTAGGTATTGTTCCACTTATTCAGCAGTAGAGTTTATTGATTTCTTTGTAGAAGAGATGCAACTTTTTGTTTTGTTAGTTGAAGAATTTTTCCAGAGTCTATAGCTTAATAATCTTCAGACTCATGACAGCAGGAAGCCCTTGGACATTCTTGAGCCATCTATTTTCATCTGAGTCAAAAGTGTGGTTCTCCTCACTTTCTTCCTAGTTGTTTTCAAACTTGCTATTGATATTTGTATCTTGTATTTCAAATATCTTTTTCATTCATCTTTACTTTGGAGGGAAAAGAACTTCTGTAGTTGTCAGGGTATTAGCTTGTGTATTGCACCACGTCCTCCTGATGCATCTTTGGTGGGGCCATATTATTTGGTGGTGTTAGTTCTTTTATTTGATTTTAGGGTCCACGTTTTTCTATTTTCTGTCTAGAGCACACCATGCCATAGTGAAGCTTTTGTAAACACAACGAAAAGTATGAAACAAAAGAGGGGGAAAATGGGGAGAAGCAACGACAGCTTACTATTGAGGTTTCTACAGTTAGTCTACAAAGTTCTTAATGACATTTTCTTTTCTAAGGTTAGGTGATTGACAACGTAACAGTGGTTGAATGAATGCTTTAAACTCATCTGTATCCATGAAAGATGTATGCATTTGAAAGTAAATTTGCACATATTGTTACTGGGCCGCTGAGCCAGTTACTCTTTCTCATCATTGACAGGCAGTAAGGAAGAAGCCTTCTATGACACCCAAGCTTGGCTTGAGTCAGACTGTGATGATGATTTCTACAGTGTTGATGGAGGTAAGACTGACTAGAATGCTTCTAGACTCTTCCACCTATGTTAACTAACACTCTAGTGCCTATCGGCCCTATCCAATTGGCAAATTGTTCAACATTAAGGAAGAAAAACTCAGTTTTTGTCTGTAGTATGATTGTCTTTTTCTTGTCCCTATGAGCTTCTATGCGACTATTTCATTGCCAAATTTGCAGATTTCTCTTCTCGTGGCAGTACTCCAGCCCATAGTGCAGTAGGAACCCCACGATTGAACAGCATATTCTCACCTCAAATCAACCGCGCTCTGTTGGAAGGCAGACCACCTCTACGCAGTGGTAAGTATGAGATGGTCATCAACCATGCATTCTTTTCTTGAGTATTCACATTGCATAACAGTGTTATCAGACTTGAATTTGAGTTTTACAATGGATGCTTGAGATGAAAGATAGGGTGAGTAAGATTAAATGATGGACAACAAAGATTTGACAAATGTTCTTTATTTGCATGCAACTGGGAAGTTACTGCATATATCTTAAGGTTCTCTTGGAGGCTCTATTTCTAAGATTAATCAAATTGTAGAAGATAGATGGAAATACTGATCAGTCTCTCTTAATGCAGGATCAAACCTATCTCGAGGCAGCACCCCAGCCCACCATCGCAATTCATCAAGTCCTCAAATTACTGGAACCTTTTCTGAAGTAGTGCCCAGTTCTAACCCAGACTCAACCTCAACAACCAAGAAGAAGAAGAGACTTGCTGATCTTTTCCGAGAAAGCATCAGAGAGCGTCCTGGTGAGTTCCTCGCCCTAGGTGCCCTTGAAGATCAAGGACAAGTCAATCAAGCCGACCCAAAGAAAGAAGCAAGTTCAAATAGCCCAGCTTCTGTCTTACCACCCAAATCAGGAAAACGAACGCCTCATGTTTCAGGACCCCTGTCTCAGACTAGCAGTGGTAAGATAACCCCTGCTGATGACTATTTCCCTGACAAAGAGAATCCTGTCAAATCTGCACAATGCTGCTTTCCAAGACTCGTTTCAATCCGCAGCTATCGGGAGAATAGGAAGGCATCTAACCCTCCAACGCCTTCAAATGATCTAACAGCTTGAAGATAAAATTGGTCTGATTTCAGTACCTTAGGCTGTAGAAGAATGTGCAATCTGCAATCTTCTTAAGCTTATAGAGCTGTGTACAAAGGGAAATGTGTGATCTTTTGTTGAATATCTACAGCTGAGAATTGTAAAATCTTATCAAACTGGTATTTTTGATACCGCTCATATGTTTATACGGGTACCATCTGTGTAAAAAATTATGCAAGTTAGACCGTTAATGTTTCCTTGATTGAAAATCACTGGTCATAAGTTCCCCTACGTAATCAAATATTAATTTTTGGATGAGACTCTCCTATTAGGAGTTATAGTAAGATGATTAAGGTGGCATATAATAAGATGCTGGTAGAGGTGACGGGTATTCCTCTGTAAGTCTGTAAGTTGTTATGGAATGAAATTGTCCAATTAAGATCAACTACTAATCAAATTTAGAATTCATCATCTATCCGTTAAGAGAGAGGGTGCTATTGGATCGAGTACGAAGAGTAGGTAGCTGTATGTGCACATATTGGTAATCTCCGTTGGCCCATTCTTTTACGTCCTTGCTTTGATTAGACGGTTTTATCATTCTCTTCTTTAAAATTGTTAAGGCTCCGTTTGATCCTTTAAAAATTTGATGGAAAGAAAAGTTGAAAAAAAACACATGTAAAAGAAAAAAAAGTAAGGCGAAAGTGAATTTTTTTCTTTTGTTTGGATTGATAAAAAAATACAAGAATTTGGATTAAAAACTTTAAATGTTGATGAATTACTAAATCATGTTGATATTATCTAAGCAGTGCAAGGACAGAAGAGGCCGGGAATTCTTTTGGAAACTTTTCTCACAATTTTATGAGGAAAATTTTATCACTTATTTCTAACAATTTTTTTCTTTGTGATTTTCTCTAAACCAAACACAAGAAAAAAAGTTACTTTTCCAATTTTTTTTCTTTCCATCAAAATTTTCAAGGTCCAAACGGAATCTAAGAGTTCACATTTATACTCATCCCATTCGTCCAGGGGCTAATCCATCTGATTGTGTAGGATCAACGAACGCAAATATGTCAAGTTGCTTAAATTTCATTTTACTGTGTACGTCTGAAATACATTATTATTAACCATAGGATTTATCCTCCACACTTCCTCACTACTGGTCAGTAGAGTGGGTCAAACAAGCACTTCATTATACTCTGGATTCCATCAAAATCCCACAGTTAAGTCATTTTTGTTGTTAAATTGACTATCCGTTGTTGGTATTTAGTCCAGTAAGTTTTCCTTGTGAAGGGAGCAAACAACACTTTGGTGGAAGAGTTCACCTTGCCTAAAGTCTGGGGCCAGCCCAGTTTAACTTACAGGTACATGTTAAATTTGTGTATTTTAGCATCAGTTTGTGTATGAGTTCGGGTCATCCGACGTAACTTTGATGCCTCAAGTTAACTTAATGCCCAATCTATAGGAGATTGACATTAGGAATTTTGAGTAGGTGGGTTTTCTTGTTAGGTTTTAATTAGTTATAACATATACAAGTATATGCAATTCTTTTAGATGTTGTGCTTAAGGAGGGGAAAAAGATAACATGACACTTTAGATGTTTTTGGGATATAGTAACTGGCAATATCCAAGTAATAAGATTTAGTCGGATTTACTCCACCACCTATTAAGAAGGTATACAATCTCAAATTTGACAAGACATGTGAGAGAATTCCCTTTCCCCTTAATACACCCTTCTCATACTTTACCCTCTTAATGTCTTCTTTCCTATAAAAAAAATAAAAATAAAAATAAAAACTCCCCCAAAAGGAGCTAAACCAGCCATATATAATCGCCCAATTCTTTGATCATTAGGCCATGAAAACTCCATAACAATAATATAGAACTTTTACACTTTCAATAATACAACCATAACATCTCAAAATGGCCGAAATCACCAAGAGTTGAAGAACTTGACAATAGCATTGTAGACAAGATCCTTAGCATTCATACCCATGATGAAGTCGGCATGGGCATAATCCTTGATGAACTGAACCTGAAGCTTGTCCAAGTCATGAAGCTTCAGACAGTCGAGCAATGTACCAACGTCTATGGCATCCGAGAGGGCGTCCTTCCCACCATAGCTAAGAAAAAGAGGAAGGTCATGGGGTATGTTTGAGAGGTTGTAGATAGGTGGCCTTGCATCTCCATAATGTTGCAAGTTGTAATCTGCTCTCCCGTAGTTGAACTTTGCCAATACTCCGGTTCGAACCGCTGTTCGAATTAATTGTTAGCTAACAATTAGGCATGTAGTGTCAATTGTAGTACATTAGATGCATGTGATGTGAGTTGCAAGTTACAGAACAGAGGCAATTGATGCTGGTTTCCTTACTTGGGGGAATTTGATTGCTTCTATCGTCGTTTCGTTATTTAGCCGATGTTCCCTTTGTCTCATAATAATTGTCCCTTTCTTTTAGTAGTTACTAAATACTATCATTATTCAGGGGGTATTTGGTTGGGAGATTAGGAATGGAACCTAAAATCTAAAGGTATCAAGTTTCCATATTCTTTGTTCGGTTGGGTTTTCAAGGGTATGGGACTTGATACCTAAAGGTATCAAGTTCCCCCCATTAGGGTGGGATTTGATTCCTCCCACTTTGGGAGGGGTTTCAAGTTTCATCCCTAAATATGAGCATTTTTAATTAAAAAAACAAAAATAGTTTTATTTTCAACCATGACCATTCATCAACCTTCAAACCCTAGCTTCATCATTTGACCAAGAGGGGAGACTAAGAAGTCCACCGGTCGCCGGAGAGAAGGTAGTGCACCGGCCGCCGGAGACAAACATACCACTGACAACCACCGCAATAGTCCCCAAGCCCAGATTTGATGTTACCACTTGTTGGAGTTGACGAAGGTGGAGGAGAGCCGGTGGCCGCTAAATGATTAGAAGAAGGCGTCGAAGATGGAGAAGAACAACACAGAATCGAAGAAGGTGCCCAGCAGATCTGAGAGAATGACCAAGAGAAAGAGAAGGGATGTAGGATATGAGGGATATGAAAGAAGGCAGGAAGATTTTGTGGTGGTTGGAGATGAAAGCAGATGTCGAACACTCGAAGGGAGACATTGACTGTCACCAGAGAGCAAGAAGATGCCGGAGAGAGAGGAGCAGGTCAATGACATATGATGAGGATGAGAGAAGATGGAGGGGGAGGAAGGAGGAGAAAGAATACATTATTATTTAACAGTAATTTATATTTATTGATATAAAAAAGTAACAAATATAAAATTTTGATTCCATTCCATAACAAACCAAACATATGATATCAAACAATCAAATCCCATTCCATTCCTTCCTTATTTCAATTTCCATTCCATTCCATTCCACTTGTGGTGAACCAAACAGACCCTCATTATTGTATCCATTTAATGCATAACTTTAAATAGGAAATTAGACTTCATAAATGGATCATTTTAGTTTGGTTCAAATTCATTAATTTTTATGTCGGAATTACGTTCAGATCAATGAGATTCTTGTTAGGGATGGCAATGGGGCAGGTACGAGGCTGTAACGCCCCCAACTATTAATGTCTAATTACTCTAGCTTACCCACTGATCTATTATAAAACCTCAAATCTCTAAAAGAGTTTTCCCCCATACATTCCCAAAGTTTCGGAAGTATAACTATAAGCAATCCTCTACCTACCATCACTGTGAGCCTTTGAGTAGTTAATGCCCAATAAAAACTGCAATTCTCGTTCACTTCTTGCTACCTTCTTATTTTGAATACTTACATCCTTTCTTATTTCATTTCATATTTCATAAACAATACAACTTGGTCTACAAGTCAATCTGATTAAGTTAGAGTAATCAAGAATTAGAAATTGGGGGCGTTACAGAGGCAAGTTGAGTCGTATCTGCATCCATACCCGTTTTCAAAAATCGTACCCATAACAGTACTTATCGGGTATTAAAAAATAATACCCATACCCATACCTACCAGGTTTTTGCGGGTTTGCAGGTTTTATTTGAGTTCACATAGAAAATGAAAATTAATACCCATATGCAATCCATATCAAAGTACGATATGTATTTGTGTCATTATAAAATTGCAAAGTTGTGATATTTTGATAATATACTGTTTAGAAATGTGAAATCAAGTATATTATTGACTATGTTTTTGTTAGAAGGGTTGGATTGACCTTAACTGGAAAAACATTAAACCAAAATAATTTTTTAAATCTTATCATAAAAACGAGTACGGGTGGGGGTGGGTATGAGGTGGGCGAGGGCTAAACTCATACTCATACCCATACCCGTTTTCCAATACCCCTTCCATATGCATTTAAAACTCATTTTCACTACTCATTTGAGTTTTAAATGGGGCATGTTTGACGAATTTTAAATGGGCCCAAGTTTTATTGTCATCTCTAATTGTTGTTCGGTTCCAATTCAAGTCGCTTAGTCCAATAAACTCATCTTATCAAGGAAAGCAACTTTGAATGAGAAAGTTTGAATCAAGTTTGGTCAGTTAAGGTTCGACTGACCGATATCAAATTTTGGGTTCAATATAAGTATGAATCATTCAGTTTGAATTTTATATTTGAAGACAGTTTTATCAAATCTTACAATGATCTTTTCTTTTTTTGGTGAAACGAAGATGGACATGATCCATTTTAATTGCTTGATCGTAAGTCTACTTAATTATAATCATTGAAGAGGACAATCATTATGAGATGAAGGGATAGTTTCCAAATGGTCTTGCCAAACGCCTCCAAGCCCATGGTTTTTTGGGGTCAGCCCGTCAGCATTGTAGGCATACGCGAAGCCATGTTGAGGCAAGGGGGTCAATTGACCCCCCCAACTTTTTGGAAAAAAAAAATTAAATATGAGATATTTTTGTGGATAAGAAAAATAGATATATATTAATTAGTTCATAAGAACAAATCATAGGAGTGCATAGCAAGGTAGTGATTGGCCCTAGCTTTGGGTGGGAGGTCCCTAGTTTAACTCTTCGTTCCGCCTTTTCTGTTTTTTTTTTTTTATTTAGAAACGCCCTTTAATTTTCCAATCTCGCTCCCTTTGCTTAGAATCCTGACTCCGCTACAGATTGTAGGTCAACTCCAGCCCAACTTCAATTGAATTATTAAATTCATGGGTTCAATCAAGTTGGATTACTAACTCGTATTGGGTTTTTGGGCCCAATGGAGTTGAGTTCAACACGATTGAACTCAATCTACTTTTTTACTCTTTTTTTTATTTTGTCTTTTTACATTCGCAAACGGTCAAAATTGATATAATTATATAAAGAAGCACGAATTTAGATTTGACTAGATCAGATTGATTGATTTAACCCTGAGCTAGGTCTATCAAACGAAGATGAAGTCGTAAACTTGCGCTGGGTTTTTTGTGCCCACTCGAGAGTTAGGCTCAATATGATTGAACTACTTTTTCATTATTTTTTTTTTTTGTCTTTTACTTTCGCAAAGGGCCAAAATTGATATAATGAATCACGAAGTCAGATTTGACTAGTTCGGATTGATTGAGTTAAACTTGAGCTAGGTCTATTAAAGAAGATGAAGTTGTAACCTGCTAATCTGAAACTGTTATGTATTCCATTTAACATGTAGGTCTAGTAAAATTGACCCAAGATCCGAAATTCAAATCGAACAATCCGGACTCATATCCGAACCGACATCCGAAATACGTTCATCCAAATGTGAACCTGAAATTCGAATTGAGCGAAACCAAACCATACCCGATCCAAAATTTTCTATCAAGTTGCTTGTTTTGGAATCGCGAGCGTATTTCACTAAAAATTTATTGACCCGAAATCGACCCGAACCGAACTATACCTAACCCAAACCAAAGTGACCCAAAATGTTACTAAACCCAAACATAACCCGGCACAAACTTGACCCGAACCGTACTTGAAGTGAATGATCCATTCACTAGGTCTATTCCCATGTCATAGGCGATGAGTTTAATATGAATCGAGTTAGTGAGGCAATAGCCTTGGCCTATCTCATCTTGGCTACCACTTGGGCCTAAGTTGGCCTATTGTTTTGGCCACCTCTAGTACGAAATATCACCCATTTACAATTAAAAGATTCATCTTGGAAGAGAGAAGAGAAGTGAGGCTTACTCTGAGCCAGATGGATCATGTTCTTGGTTGATGTGGATTGAGGCTCATTCTGCAAAAACAGCTCAACTGTGGATGCATTCAAGCAACAGTTTTTGCCTACATAGAACAAATTTCGAAGTAAAAACAACAGACCGAATGCACAATTGTTCCACATTGCTAAAAATGTTGTACTTGTAAAAGAACAAATCTTGATTTGAAATCAGCTTACCAGTAATTGCGACCATCAAGTCATAACAATCAATGCCCGGCAGCTTGCATAAGGCGTTCAGAAAATCGGCCACAGCCTGCCTACAAAATGGGGTGGAAAAAAAGCGTTACTTTGGCGAATTAGAATCTACTTATTGAAGTTGATTGAAACGATTTTCATATAACGGTTACCCTTTTGGATTGAACTCTGCAATGCCAATTCCTGTTGTTATCTGTTTAAAAAAGATCCCAAAAGCAGCGTTCAATACGAGAATTCTTTATGGCTTATATGAAAAAAATATATTTTGTGCATATAAATATCGTATCATTATTCGCAGATCCAAATTCCAATCCAATGTGTACGAAAGTTCATAAAGTTGGAATTGGCATTTTTTGGCATTTTCTTAAAAAATGGGTGAATATGTAAGAGCATTTTACTATTAGTTTTGGATATACGAACAATATTATGCGTCTGATGGTTGGTACATTTGTAATTATAAAGTAAACAATGACAGCAACAACAACAATAACAAGATGAACAGAAAAATAAACTAGTACCTCACCAATGAAAGCCCTAGCGGCTACAACACCAAGTGCAGTGGTCATGTGGCTTAAGTAAGCAACTGGGCTAAGCAAGGCAGCTGATTTTAGCTGGTCCACAAGCCTGCCTTCTGAGAAAGATGCTAGAGCTAGCAAGGTTCCCTGTTCAAGAACATTTCAGTTTGTCTTCAAATTAGTCCTCTTTGTAAAAAAGCTAAACTTACAATGTTTTCTGAGCTTTGAACGTGTCAAAGTGTAAATTTCTTTTTTTATGTATTACAATGATAAGCAAGTCCATCTATTGGAGAAAGAAGGGAAACAAGAGTAAAGGATATTTCCCAATTTCTTTAATGAAATTTGATCTCATAACTCCTCGTTAGAAGGTGGATCATCTACCATTGAACTACTGTTTTTTTTCTCGATAATTAGGTGCCAAAAGACAGTACAATAATAAGATAATACCATTCACAAAACAAATTATTAAAATGTATGGCCACTAATTGTGAAAAACAACCAAAGACTAGCGCTTGTTAAACCAACAAATTTGTCAAATAGAACCCCCAACCCCTTGGAAAATCAACCAATAAAGTGGCTGATCCTTCATCATTATGATAGTTATCTTTGAATTGCTTTGGTGTAATGTCATTCACTATAAGCCGTTGAAGTCCAAGTTTTTACATTT
This sequence comes from Selenicereus undatus, assembly GCA_017589665.1. Classification (NCBI taxonomy): domain Eukaryota; kingdom Viridiplantae; phylum Streptophyta; class Magnoliopsida; order Caryophyllales; family Cactaceae; genus Selenicereus; species Selenicereus undatus. Next base: position 79,755,417 of record JACYFF010031958.1, on the reverse strand, counting down.
CTTTCCTCTGTTTCTTTTTTGCCCTTTTAAACCCCTTGACTCTTCCTGCCAAGTTGTTAACATCTGGAAGCCAATGAGTCGAACACAAGATTCACATCATAGCCAAAGTTCAATGTCCCACTTCTGAATTCCCAGCACTGGACCACTTATTTGGTGATTAGTTAAGCTTTCATTAGTTGATCTTAGACTTAGCTAATTGACACATGATCAAATATTCCCCATACATGTATATTATAATTTTTTTTAAAAAAACCTAAGATGATGCGATTCCTTGATTCATCATTCTACATCAAAGTGCAAAATCAGTATTATATGTCATGAAAGATCGCTCTTTTCTTTTTTATCTTTCTTATTGAACATATACAACCTAAGTGGTTAAGGATCAATCTGACCAATCGCGGAACTTGCACAAATATTTTGGAGGGTGGCCAGGATTTGATCACTCAACCTCTTTGATAAGATAGAAAGAGTTTCACCACAATTACAACATAAATCTTACATATGTAATGAGTAACATATTACACATATATATATAATAGTGCCAAAAAATGTGTGTGTGGGGGGGGGGGGGGCACCTTAAGCCTCAACAAATATCTGCCCCTGAATATGATATTATAATCCATCTATACAACATTTAAACTATTATCAAGTTTGATAATACAAGGTTTGAGCTAGATTTAAATATTTAAACATCAACCAATATAAATTTTACTGAGTTAAATATTACAACAATATTAGAAACTATTTAATCAGCAACACGCAAAATACCTTTGATGCGACACGACAATTACTAGACGTTATAGAATTCTCAAGTTCATACAGACGAATATTAAGTCCCTGTCAATGCTTAAATGACCTTATCTACTTCTATGATAGTAGCAACCAGACATAAATTAATAGCGTGATATTAAGTCCGAAACTCCCCAATATTTTGACTTTCATTTGTGAAAACTGAAAATGGCGCCCAATAAGCAATAATTTCTTTGACAAATTACACCTAAATATTTTGCCCATCGTACCCATCATCACTGTGCAGTGCCTCAATTATTTCTTTGACAAATTACACCTAAAAAAGTTGCCCAGCGTACCCACCATCACTGTGCAGTGCCCTGGTCAAGCATTTTGCTTCTCAGAATTTCTCTCTCCACGCGCATTGTTCCGCATTCGGTTGCAGACGCACAAATTCTGTATTATTCCGACTTTTCTAAAATGAAATATGTCATCTAATTCTAATTCCTATATAAATTTGAGAATAAATTTTGAAAACTTTTCGACAAATTTTTGATAAAAATAATTGTGAACTTTAAGAATCTTCATATTTAGTATAAAAGTTTTGAGAATTTCTGCACAAAATTTTGCATAGATTTTTCAATTGACTGGTGCGGGAACACATTGCGCATATCATTTATTTGCCACAGAATTTATTTGCCACTATCTGTGGCCTTGTTTGACAAGCACCTGCCAATTGTTAATTGCTAGTTGTTAGCTATTTATATTGGCTATTTGAATTAATGATTTGTAGAATGTTTATTTGGTAAAATTAATTATTTTTGACAAAATTACGAGACAATAAAAAACTTATTTTTGCAAAAGATTCCAAACGGCTAATTTACCAAATATCTAAATGAGTTTTTTTTACTACAATAAATAGCTAATTTTGACTCAAAAAGCTCTTTTTAACGTCAAAAAAACCTCTCCAAAAAACTCTTTATCAAACACCTTGTCATACATTGTAGTAGTATTTATGTGATCAATATGTATATTTTTCTTAACTGATCTCAGACATTTGTGGGCGGAAGTGGCCAAGCGGGTAAGATCCAATTCATTATTTATGTGTATACATCAACTCTTACATGGTGCCATGAGTTATGCACTTATGTTATAATAAGTCTTCTTAACTTTTTATTTAAATGATCCAATTGTCTTTTCATTTGATAGGTCATATTTGGCAAATAGTTGTTAGTTGTTAGATGTTTGTATTAGCTATTTGAATTAGGTGTTTGTTAAAAAACCATTTGGTAAAATTAGTTGTTTCTGATCATAAAGTTGTGAGATAAAAAACTAATTCTTCAAAAAGCTCTTCCAAAAAGCTAATGGGATTAGCTTTTTTAAATTTGCTTTTTGGACCCAAAAAATTCTTCTAAAAAGCCTTTTCACCAAACACTCAAATTAGCTTTTTTACTTGGTCAAATAGCTAATTTTTTTTTTAAAAAAAACTCTTTTTCGCTAAAAAGCTCTTCAAACTGCTATTTGCCAAACATCCCCACAATATTTAATATAAGACAGTATCATTAAAAATAATACTTAGTGTTTTACTATTTTTTATATAAGACTTTCTCATGTAGAATATGTCTAAAACAAAGGAAAAGGCTCGTGCATGTGGATCAAAAATTAGACGATAAACTTTGATGTTATCAAATTAATTTATGTTGAATTTAGATGCAATCAATATCCCTAATGCATACATAGTACCAACTAAAATAACCTAACACTCACATTATGTGAGTTTTATTTATTTATTTTTGGATACTACCCATTGGGCTTCCTATTTTAGGGAAGATTCAGTATGTCTAATAGTCCCAGGGTATAGGGCACAATTGTTTGGCCCAAGGCCAAAAATCAACCCTCGATTTCCCAAAGAAATGGGAGCAAGGGTTCCCCTAGGTTCGAACCCGGATAAGGACGGTGGTGGACGGTAACCATGCCAATCTGACTCCTCTTGCTTAGGCCAGTTTGTATGTTAACTTACGAAGACAGGTAAATTGGAAAGTCTGGGGTTCTTACCAGAGAGTGGCCCACATAGTGGATCTTGTGCCCTGTTTGATTGTAAACAAAAGTGAAGGCAGCTGGTAAATCATATGCCACCAGTTCGTCCCATGACCAGTTCCAATATACCTGTCAAAAATTGAATATTCAGCGTAACCCATTTTAAAAATCTCCACGATTAATTAGAGGCGCTCAAATTCTACAAAATGAATAGTGATGATAACACACTGCTTTGATAGTAAAAAATGAAAAATCTCTTTGAATTGCCAACGTGCATTGATCACACACAATAACACAAATACAAAATCAATGTCAACTTTCCCACCAATAACATATTAGATAGATCAGATTTTCAAATTTTCTTTTTTAGTAGGATAAGTTTTCAATTCACTATACCCACCCTTATCAAAAATCTAACAAAGTGTCATTGGAAGGATAAGAATGGAACACACCAACTAAACTAGATTGATATTATGGAAATCTGATGGTCTCCATAAATTTCCCAAAACGACGATAATTCATCTACGACAACTTATATGACTGGAGGCCATGAACCCAAATTTGTAAGTATTGTACCGAATGCACTTTGATTGAGACAATAATGCTAAAATGTTCCGATTGATTACCGGGCGGCTTGAGTCAAGGCTGACATGTTTTCGGCTAAATCTCGTCCCTCTGGTGTTGGCAATCCAAACATCGAATCCGTTGTCAGCCAAAATACAAGGTAGGTTGTCTTCTGGCTGATTCAGAAACCATGTGGTTCCATCCTGCAGTCCCATCAACATCATAATCAATCACCACATATCGCATAGTTAAGTGTTGCATGGGCTCACCCTCATTTTACTATTTTGTCTTTGGCCAATAATAATCCCAAAAAAAAAAAATATGTATGATTGTACAGATGACCATCATACAAATGACCATCATGTATGTTGTACAGATGACCATCATAATACACCTAGAAAATTAGGAGCATGACATATTTTTAATCATTTTCATTAGTATTTGCATTGTTAATAGTAATACACTAGCCTTTGAAATTTAGGAGCATGACATATTTTTAATCATTTTCATTAGTATTTGCTTTGTTAATAGTAATACACTTGCCTTTAAAATGCATAATAATACCGCAAAACTTAAGCTTTATAATTTCAACTATCCAAATGAAAGTTGGGTCTTTTATAATGAGCTTTTCATGTAAGTTGACTGTTTAATAATTATTTTTTTCATATATTGACATGGATATTGCATTTGGTAGTTAGCCTAATAAATGGAAAAAACAAAAATCAATTAAAAAATAAGAAAGGAATGTTCTATTCTCTTTGTAAGTGTATGTAACTCACTTGGTTACAAAGTATTTTATAATACCTAAAAAGTAAGATAAGTGTTTTATATTACCTAATTAAAAATTGAATGTTTAATATTGACTTTTGGTACAACTTAAATGCTTGATAACTATTAAATCCTTGAATTAAGGGCATGTTTTTTTTCATGGGTAAATTGGGGTGGGTAAAAGGGTGAAGTGGATTGAAGTAAGTTGAAGTAGGCTGAAGTGAGTTGAAGTAGGTTGAATTTTTTTATGTGATAAATTGAACTTGGTTAAAATAGTGGAAGTAGGTTGAAGTGAATTGAAGTATGTTAAAGTATGCTGAAGTATGCTAAAGTGGATTGAAATTGATGTTTTAAAATTGACCCACAAAAAGAACAGACTCATCAACGATGTACAAATTTGCAAAATATAGAAGGGTCATAAAGCTATTCTTAACATTTTGCCCATGCCGAGCCTAAAAAGCAGGAGGTATAGTGGGCGTCACTCGTAGCTAGAAGTCACTAAGAACATCTTAAGGTGCATCTTTACCCGATAAATTATCTTGCAAACCTACACCTTTGCCAGATTGTCCGATCTCATGATAATATTTTTTATTCATGTAAAAAAAAAGAAATTATTAAAATAGGTAGTTTTTTGGGTGTAAATTAAAATAATTAATTAGGCCCTATTCTTTTATTAGTAAATCTCAATTTACCAACCTCAACAAACTTTAACCAACTTCAATTCACTTTACTAACTTCAATAAAAAAAAAAACAGTTACTTCATTTAATTTCAGTCCACTTCAACCAACTCCAATCAACTTTCTATTAATTTAACTAACTTCTATTCATCATACAAAAAAAATTTAATCCATTTCAACCAACTTCAATTCACTTCAACAAAAAATTATTCAATTTAATCTAGTTCAATCTATTTTTACTAAACTCAATCAACATCACCTATCTATCAATTCATATTTTGTAATGAAAATAACATGTCCTCAATCAAACAGGCGGCATGATAACGCGAATAGTGGGGGCGCAGGAGCGGCTACGGTAGAATCATCAGCGGGAAGCCCAAAATATATTAATATTAATTAAGCGTACGGTGCATGCAACCATGACGTTACAAGGATAAGGAAACAAGGTAATTGAAGGACGTAGCTAGGCATGAGTATGATGATGATCAATTGGCCATGACAATGTCCTGCAGTGAAGACAGTGAGAAATGCCGATAAGTTCACAATTTATGATCTGTGTTGGTTTTTGTCTTTCTGCTGCCCATTTTCCTGATTATTCTTGTCTTCACTGGCAGTAGCTCATCTAAGCGGTGGAACTAGCTAGTCATGTTTCATTTGTGCACTTCAAGGAGTTATAAAAGATACTATGATGTAGGAAGGTTTTCTTTTCTTTTCTTTTTTTTGGCTTTGGTAAAGACCATTTTGTAAAACTATTTGTCTAAAAGTAGTTTTTCTGATTTTTGTTAAGTGTTTATGAATTTAGAAATTTGGTAAAATAATTTTTTAGCTCCAAAATTTTAGTTTCTAAAGAACTCAAACTATCGATCTCTTGAGAATAATTTTTAGAATTAGTTTTTCTCATATTTTTCTCAAAGATAGCTAATTGATCAAAAAAAATTTCAAGAATAATTAATACAAATAATTTAGACAAAAAAAGCGCATCACCAATAATTAATACAAATAGCTAACAACAATTTGCTAAACATACTCATACTTACAATACAAAGAAGGAGGGAAATTGAACTTGAAATCTAATATATTTAGGACCTAAAAACTTAACTACCAAGTCATAATATCCTATTTCTCTTATGATCGTATTGTATATAATCATTTTATCAATTATGTAAATACACATTCAACATTATGTCAATTAATATTAGAATGAAAATTTTAAGAAAAAAAGTCCCCTCTTAATCACTCATAGATTTTTAGTCTAATTTAAAATATAAGTTCATATATTATATTGTACTCTCTACTCTGCATTGGAAGAGTATTTGGAAATAATAGTTATTGACAAAAACAACAAATTAATGTGTGTGTGTGTGTGTATTTAAAAAGAAATATGAAGCTAATTAATGCTTTCTCAGCAATAGTTAGCTAGAATTTTCACCAACTTTTTAGTGGACTGATCTGGACTAATGCAATGTTTAATTAGATGTAATCAATCTTATAATGTAAACAAATCTATAATTATATTTTTATATTTTCATTACTTTGTTTGGTTGTATGAGATTATTGCAATAAGAAAACTATTTTGTAATTATAATTACCACAAATTAAATAATTATAATTGCATTACAAAGTTGGTTACGTTACATTATTATCACATTACATCAGATCTTACCAAATATCACATAAGTTTTTAATAATTTAAAAAATCACAGGAGAACCGTTCAAGACTGGAGTCAAATCCCAAGCTTTTGGAGTTAAGCACAAAATCAAATGTTGACTTGTCTTTAAAAAAAAAAAGGTTTACTTATCAATTACTTCAGTCCTACACGCATCGGCATCAATGACGTGCACCGCGTCGGGGCCAACATATTGATGGGAACGGGAAGAGAATAGGAGATTTGGCAGTGGCGCGCATCCGAAAATGATTTCAAACAATCACTCTATTGCCTATTTCTTTTTTCCATGTAATTTTTATTAATTTTAGGTTAGATCATGTTCGTCAATCAAATTTGGTTTAATTTTGGTTTTTGTTGAGTAATTTTTGCTCCGAATTAATTTTGATTCGATTGGTATATATTCGGTCTAATAGGCATCCTTATAAAGAAAAAGATTTTGAAAGAAAATATATAGATTGAGTTAGATTAAATTCAGGTTATCTTAGATTTTAAGTTACTTTGAAATATTTGCCGTTTTAGGTGATAGATTGGATATAAATTTGAAAAATTAGATTCAAGTTTCGAATCAATGTTATAGATCTAATTGTATTACAAATTATTGTGTAAAACAGTTGTGGTAGAATTTCTCTAAAGAACTAACATTATTTTTATATGAAATTAGACCAAATATGTGATCCAACTTTATTATATATATCTCACAAAAAAGTTGATAAATTTCACGCAAAACTACACTATTATTAGTAACATTTTATGTTATTTTACTATTTTTTGCAAGTCATGTCTTGTCATGATCTCGATCATCAACCAAGAGTACTATTTTTATTTTTATTTTTATTTTATTAAAAGGGGAGCATGGGTTGGTTGCCATGCCACATTAAAGAATCGCGAAAAGGCTTTAACAACATAGATGTGCTGATCTAAAATTAGCTCATTGAGTTTTTCGTGGGAGTTTGGAATATGTTTAAGATGTGTTTGAGGTGACAAATGTTTTTGAATTGTGGTTTAACTGTTTTTTCATAATTTAACACTTTTTGTTATTATTGTAATTTGTGATTACTGGTAGCTATTTCCTTGTATTTGCCTGGTGACATTTTATCTTCTGTATTTTCCACTAGGTAATGTCCACTAAATAATAAGGAAAGGGTTCAGAGTAATCAATCAAAACTATGAAGATTGATGTGGACACTTGAGAAATATAATTAATAATCTCATTGTATTTTCTGGCTAATAATAAGCTAGTACATCATTTTCATGACCCTACTCGCCATATGTTACATTGGAGATGTGATTAAATATCTCCTAAGTCAAAATGGGACCAAACTGTTCCTTTAATTTCAGTTGCACCAAGTTTCTGTATTCACACTTGATTATTTTACTTTAGTGCCCACACCTTATGCATCTTTTTCAATCCCCAAAAGAACCCCAAAACGTAGGAACAATTTTTCAAAAAATAAAAAGGAGAGAACTAAATCATGATTGGATTACAAAAGAAAATTTTCATTATCTGAATATCTCAATCAGTAAAATGAAGAAGAAACTTACCACAAGAACACCATGCTGTATCAGAACTGGTTGCCTGTTTTGTTGGCCACCCCCAAGACGACCATACGGTATTCTTTGCATGCTAAGAATATAGCCGTCTTCTGTTTTCACCTGAAATTTCAACCATCAAAAGTGGTATTAATTAACGGATTCAAAACAAATGGAAAAATTAAAGATAAGATTTTCAAACTCCAACAGAAATATCAGCTACTCCAATTAATATAAGCCAAGTCTATCATAACGTTTAAGTTAGAAACTCCCACCGGCATTGATCGTGTATTATTTTAATTTATGTATTTGGCTTAATTAAACGTGCGAATTGACCATAAATTAGTTACACATATATTGAAATCGTTTGATTTTTTTCCTTATTTTAACTTATTAAGGGACTGTTTGGTAATATAAAATGGAATGGAACCTGAATCCTTAGGTGTCAAATTTCACTCTTTCGTGTTTGGTGAGCACTTTAAAGGAATGTAACTTGATATCTACAGATATAAAGTTCCCCTCAATCTTAAGGAACTTGAACCCTCCTATTTTCAAGGGGGTTCAAGTCCCCAACCCTTTATCATCATCATCATCATCATCATCATCATCATCATCATCATCATCATCATCATCATCATCATCATCATTATTATTATTATTATTATTATTATTATTATTATTATTATTATTATTATTATTATTATTTTATTAGTTAATATTAATTATTATTTTTATTAATAATAATTATTAATATTATTAATGATTATTATTAACATTAATGATATAATTATTACTAATATTAATAATAAGTATTATTGTAATTATTATTTACTATTATTAATATTAATAATAATATTAATTATTAATATTAATATTAATATTAATTAATTATTATAATTATGATTATAATTATAATTATTGATTATTATTAATAATATTATTCATCATAATTATAATGAATAAAAATAATAATTACAATTACAATTATTAATTATTAATTATTAGCACAAATATTAATTAATAATCCTAATTATAATTATAATTATTCTTACTAATTATTATTAGTAATAATAATTATTATTAATTTTATTATTAATTATTATTATTTATAATTAATAATATTAATTAATAATTATAATTATAATTACAATTATAAATTATTACTCCTAATATTAATTAATTATTAAAGCTATAATTATACCTATAATAATTAATTATTATTATTATTAACATTATTATTTATTATTTTTGTTATTAAATATTATTATTAATAATATTTATAATTAAACATAATTATTAATATTAATATTAATATCAATATTAATAACTATTATGATTTTTATTATTTATATTACTAAGAATTATTATTGTAATTATTTTTAGTAGTTATTATTATTAATATTGATAAGTATTATGACTAATTATTATTAACCATTAATAATAATTATAATAATTATTTTTAATATTAATGATAATAATAATTATTAATATTATTATTAATTATTATTAGTAATAACAATGTTCATTATTATTATTATTATTATTATTATTATTATTATTATTATTATTATTATTATTATTATTATTATTATTATTATTATT